>BLSH010022067.1:353736-375213 GCA_018402905.1 Glandirana rugosa
ATATATTCGAGGGGATCATCCTGGTAAATTTAAGTAATTCCTCCAGGGTTCCCAAACTAGCTCAAATTTAGGGGAGGTATCCAGGATGTAGCTGGCCAGCTTTTCTTGCACCATTATCCAGGATATCTTCCTTCTAGCTTCAGTGAAGGATAGTGACGGGCGTTTCCATGATCTAGCAATTGTGATCTTAGCCCCCAGAAAAATAAATTGGGTGAGCTTATATAACGGTTTGGACAAACCTTTGGGTTTAGAGTTAAGGAGGGCTATTTCTGGACATTGGGGGATTGGGAGGCCTGAGACCCTACGGATCAGGTGTAAAAATTTGTTCCAGAAACTTCTCAGGTGGGGACATTCCCACCACACATGAAGGAAAGTGCCCACGTACTCGCAACCTCTGAAGCAGAGATTGGAGGCATTAGGGAATATAGCTGCTAATCTGAATGGAACGAAGTACCACCTGCTAAAAACATTCAAATTGGCTTCCTTCAAAGAGATATTAGCGATCCCTTTATAGCAACGAGAGAATAATGAGGACCATTTGTCATCATCCCACTCCACCTTAAGATCCCTTTCCCATTTAACCACGTGCTGCGGTCTGGACGAGTCCTCCACCAGAGCAGCGTAGATCAAGGAGACACCGCCTCTCGAATCCACAGTTCCCGAACACCACTGTTCGTATGGGGCATTTTTGGTTTTTTTTACTAGTAATGCTGGCGATCTGCGATTTTTATCGGGACTGTGATATTGGGGCGGACATGTCAGACATTTTTGACACTTTTCTAGTAGGGGTGTAGAATTTAATCGGCGCATCGATGCATCGCGATTCAGGCCTGCCCAATTCTGCATCGATGCAGAGATCAGTTGAATCGCGATGTTCGCTGACGTCATCGCAGCTCCTCCCCCTTGTCATATTCACCTGGCCATGAGGAGCCAAGCTGTGCGCACGTGTTGGCGGGGACATGAAGGGCCAGAGCCGGAGCTGAAGGGCGGCTTGGCCTGTCCATGCTGGCGCTGCAGCTGATGCGGCCGGGCTTGTGGTGCATGGGACTCTGGGGAGGAGAGCAGAGCCATTGGCCCCAGGAAGAGCGGCCATGGCGTTTCCAGTAAGAGGTGTGACGGTGAAGGACGGCCGGAGGAGAGCCGGGTGAGGGTGCCGCTGGGAGGACACTGAGGATGTGGAGGGGTCGGGTGGTGGGCATGCGCCCGCATGGGTAGGAAGTGGCTGCCCGGTCTGTCACTTAGCCATGGTTGGCTGTTGCGAGTCCTGGGCTGTGAGTGCGGACGAGCTGGTGGGGGTGATCCAGGCTGATGAGTGCACTGTACAGCACACCTTCTCCCGGGAGGAGATCTCCGGCCCCGGCCCGGGAACATGCAGATAACCATGCCCCTGACTGGTCACCCAGGCTCTCGTGTTGGCTGCTGTTTGCCTTTACACTAACTGCTGAGATTTTGTTTTGTATCTCCCAAAAGGTACATAAGTATGGGCCCCCAGGATCTTTGGCTGTTATTTTAAATCAAAAAAGAAATCATAGCAGATTATATTAAAAATATATCCCAAGATGGAAAGACAAGCGCCTCTTTGGAAAGACTATTCACCAAGGAAGAAATTTCTAAAGCTATTAAATCAAAAGCCTGAGCCCGGATGGGTATCTGCAGCCTGGTCACATATTTGTGGTGTCTACTGAGGAAAGGGGGTGAGGGGCCCCAGGATGGTTGGTGAAGGTTGGATCTCTGTTCTTGAGTTCCTTGATCTGCACACCTGGCTAAGCTACTATATATGGGTAGTGGCGGCCCATCCATAAGGTGGCACAGGGGCGCACCCCCCTAATCTACATGCAGGGCACCAGATGCCTGGATTTCAATGGGTTTTGTTTGTTTTTTTGAAACACATGATTAGAGCCTGGGGCTCTAATAGGCTTCAAAAAAGGATGGGCTGGGAACGCAGAGCACTGCGCCCTGAGCGCGCCCAGTTGGGTGACAATAGTAAATGAATCAAGAAGCGGGTCTTAAGACCCAATTGGCCGAGAGGAGAAGTGATCGTATTGGCCGCAGAGGAGATGCAGAGTGAAGCTGCCGAGGAGGAGATACAGGGTGAAGCCACCGAGGAGGAGATGAAGAAGGAGGAAACAGCCGAGGAGGAGATGCAGGAGGAAGCAGCCGAGGAGGAGATGCATGAGGAAGCCGCTGAGGAGAAGGAGATGCAGAAAGGAGCCGAAGTTGCCCGCAACCTAGATGGAGTAAATGCGGAGCTGGAGGGCGGATAAGTGAGCAACAAGGGGATCGACCGGGAGGGGGGTGAATGATGGTTTGTTTGCCGCGCCCCTCCCCCCTAAAAAAAAAAAATGGAGCACCACTGTATATGGGGTTCCTGACTGATTTATAATGTATTGAAAAAATTAGGGCTGAGCTGAAATCCTAGAAATAGATGCACAGCATCAAAATTTTCCTAGTCCTAATACCACTTTCCTGTTGAAGCAGATGTGCAGTGTGTCTACATATGACTGTGCACTCCAATAGGCACCAGAAGCCATGAAATGCGTAGGGCTTTCATCGCCGTGCATTATTCACTTGCTCTTGTCTATGGACAGCAATATCCTATTTGCCCTTTCCCTAGGGTGCTAAGGGTCACAGGCCAGACTTATGTATTTGAGTCATAAATCAGTTCTACCCAGATATGTACAATTATGCTATTTTGATGGATTGGGGCGTTGTATTTATTCATGTCAATACTGCGATGTAATGATATTTTTACCAATGAAATTTGCATACGCAATGTCAAGCATGTACTTCTTTCATTATATGTCTACCAATAAAGTATGAATTTTATTATAATCCATCAATTTATCATTCCCCACCATTTTGCTTCATATAAAGTCCCACTCATCTTCCCCAGCGTTTTTTACGCAATTGTATCGTTTGTAGTTGTTAGATGGAGGCGGGATAGGCTGGGAAAAGGGTTTTCAGGGATTGCCTAAAAGTGGACAGAATAGGAGATAGTTAGATAGATTGGGGTAGGGAGATCCAGAAGATGGTAGACTTCGGGGAAATTCCTGGAGTTGAGCATGGGAGAAGATGACAAGGAAGCTAGAGAGCAGGAGGTACTTGGGGGAACAAAGAATGATTTGGTTGGTATTTTGAGACAAGGTTAGTGATGTAGCTGGGTGCGGAGGATGGCTTTGCAAGTTGTTGTTGTAGACCAGAGAATTCCATGGAACCCCAGGGTTCCTCTAGAGGTTGCCAAGGGTTCCTTGAGCAAAGAGCAATTTCTCCTCTCAGATAAGTTTCGACTAATACCAGTGATATTTTTAGCTGTAAGGGGGTAATTCTTCTCAATGACCAGAAGTGTAAGGAGCATTCTTCCAGCTGACCATCACACAATGTATCATGCTCTTATTAGATTGTTGGTGGCCATTCCATAGGTCAGAGTTTCTCAACTAGGGTTCCTCCATAGGTTGCTAGGGTTTCCTTGAGCAATGAGCAATTTCTGCCTCTTAGAGAAGTTCCCACTGACATCATTGATCTTTTTAGCTTTCTGTAAAGGGGATTCTTCCCAGTGACCACAAGGGAAGGAGCATGCTTCCCACTGATCATCACACTAATGTATAATGACTTGTAGATAAAGTAATATTTAGCAGGGGTTCACTGAGACCATAAAGTTATTTCAAGGGTTCCTCTGTGTTGAAAGGTTGGGAACATCTGTTGAAGACCATCAGCACATTCCCTAAGTGAACCTAGGACTGGATATCTGGAAGAAACGAGTCTGACGACCTAAGATTCTGCACAGAGACAGCTATATTCCCCACGAGCACTGAAGAAAGGTCGTGTCATACCACATCCATATTGCAACCTGTAAACTCAACAATGTAAGCTGCATAAACCGATAGGTTGATCATTTTGTACCCAGCTTTTTCCATATTATGATTCAATACATTTAATGCACTACAGTGTTCATTTTGGCAAATTTCGATTTAGTTTTAGTCATAGTTTTTTACTAAAATGGCATTTTAGTTTTAGTTGCATTTTAGTCATCTGCAATTGTTTTAGTTGTATTTAGTCAACTAAAATCTCCAGTACGTTTTAGTTGACTAAAACAAATTTTTGTTGTCTAAAATCTAATGGGTTTAGTTTAGTTAAATTGTAATGCATAATTTAAGCATTTCTCTACAAATTCCAAACTCATTATGTACTCCTGGATTTAAAAAAATATATAATATGTCATTATTTATGGTATTAAAGTTTGAACAAATTCACAGCCACGGATTTAGCCTCTGTGGATGGTCTTAGGAGGCCTGTAATGCACAGTGCTCTGGATGGTGGTCTGAGGAGGCCTGTAATGCATAGTGCTCTGAGACGGTGGTCTGAAAGGCCTGTAATGCACAGTGCTCTGGATGGTGGACTGAGGGGAGGCCTGTAATGCATTGTGATGTGGGACAGTGGTCTGAGAGGCCTGTAATGCTGCACAGTGCTGTGGACGGTCTCAAAGGCCTGTAATGCACAGTGCTCTGGACGGTGGATTTAGGAGGCCTGTAATGCTACACAGTGCTCTGGACGGGGGTCTGAGGAGGCCTGTAATGCTGCACAGCGCTGAATGGTGGTCTCAGGTCTGAGGGGAGGCCTGTAATGCACAGTGCTCTGTATGCTGGTGGTCAAAGGAGGCCTGTATTGCACACAGTGCTGTGGATGGTGGTCTGAGGGAGGCCTGTAATGTACACACTCACAGTGCTCTGCTTTGGACGGTCATATGCAGAAGCCTGTAATGCTGCACAGTGCTAACTGCTAAGTAGTAAGCGCGCTATGGACTCGCTTGCTTGCTAGGAGAGGCAGCACTCACGGGCTCTACATAGGCAGCGCTCTGTGGAAACCAGAAGTTCACGAGGGTAAACGTCCTACCCCCATGTGTCCATTTGTTAACAAAAACCAAATTGATTTTCGTCATACTTTTTGTCAGTGGACGAAAATGTGGTATACTTTTTGTTTCGGCACTGTAAAAAGGCCGCTGACGAAATGTTTGATGAAAAAGTTTTCGTCAACGAAATTAACACTGCAGCACCATGAGGAACTCTAGGTCTTCTCCCTTGTTTTCTCTCTTTTTCAATAGTCTACACATATTTGTTGGGCTCCTCAATTTTTTGTCACCCAGAGAATAAGTGTGAGGACACTTTTGCTGGGGTTGTGTCTTCCTCTAATCTATGCCAGCACAGAGCACTGAAGTGGAGGGCAGGATGCAGTGTTATCACTAAGAGAAAGAGTAATTTAGGGTATTTCCATGAAAAAAGTTACAAGTCCTAAATTTAGCCCCAGACCATGACACTCCCCACCATCATGCTTGACTGTAGGCAAGACACACTTGTCTTTGTACTCCTCACCTGGTTGCTGCCACACACACTTGACACCATCTGAACCAAATAAGTTTATCTTGGTCTCATCAGACCACAGGATATTTTTCCAGTAATCCATCTCCTTAGTCTGCTTGACTTCAGCAAACGTTTTGCGGGCTTTCTTGTGAATCATCTTTAGAAAAGGCTTTCTTCTGGGACAACAGCCATGCAGACCAATTAGATGCAGTGTGCAGCGTATGGTCTGAGTACTGACAGGCTGACCCTTCAATCTCTGCAGCAATGCTGGCAGCACGCAAATATCTATTTCCTAAAGACAACCTCTGGATATGAGCCTAGGTCATCTTTATGTAGAGCAACAATTCTTTTTTTTCAGATCCTTAGAGAGTTCTTATCCATAAGGTGCCATGTTGGACTTCCAGTGACCAGTATGACAGAGTGAGAGCGACAACACCAAATTTAACACACCTGCTCCCCATTCACACCTGAGACCTTGTAACACTAGGAGTCACATGACACTGGGGAGGAAAAATGGCTAATTGGACCCAATTTGGACATTTTCACTTAGGGCTGTACTCACTTTTGTTTCCAGTGGCTTAGACATTAATGGCTGTGTGTTGAGTTATTTTGAGGGGGCAGAAAATTTACACTGTTATACAAGCTGTACACTCACTACTTTACAGTATAGAAAAGTGTAATTTCTTCAGTGTTGTCACATGAAAAGATATAATAAAATATTTACAAAAATGTAAGGGGTGTAATCACTTTTCTAAGATATTGTAAGTCAGTTGGTTGTGTATTTGTAAAATGCATTGTGGGAAATGAAATTGCATGCTGAGAGCCAAGCTGTTCTTCCTTAAAATCAAACATTCCAATAAAATGCCAGTGAAATGCAGAGACAACTATTGCTGAATTCCTCCTGAAAATGCAATATGCATGGTGATCTTGTAAACCGGAGTCACTGACAAGGCACAAGCATTCAGGCAAGTCCGAACGCTCATCTGCATTTTTTTCAGAATCAGTGACTCAACACTGAAGCACAGGTTTAGCATGCCAGCCATGCAACCAACATTCTTCCTCATATTTCTCGATTGACTCTTTAAAAGCGGATTCCAAAGTGAGCAGGAAAATACATTTACATGAGATGTCATGGAACTAAACTACCTAGGAGAGTCTACGAAAATAAATGCTCACATATCTGACAAACACATGTGATTGAATGTATTTACGTGTTTTTTTGAAATTACAAATCATCCGTCTCCTAGGATGTTCAGTAGATGCTCCATTTTCACCATTACCTGTGCCATAGTCAATCCGGGTGGAGTTGCCCACAGACTCCTTTAAATACACAGCCACCTCTGGCGCTGCCGCGCTTAGATGAGAAGGGATCACCGTGGAAACGAGATTCTCTGCTTCCTGTGAACAAAACCCGGGTGTCAAGCATGTTTGTGGTTTTCTCTGCTGGAGCAATGAAGACTGCTGTGCATAGGACAAGCGTGCATCTTTACAGCTACAGTATACTGAATTAGAACATTAAAGGGTCAGTCCACCCATAACTAATATTCCAATCTTTACTAAACCAACACACACTTTCTTACAGATCTTAAGGACCCCAGGGTGACTGCTCTTGCTCACCATGTTGGATTTTTCATTGATTTAATCTTAAAGTGAGAAGAAAGACACCCCATTGTGACTGGGAATACCCAAAACTCTATGGTGGGTAAATATGGCACCAGGGACAATGGCATGTGAATCCCACTGTAGCATCTCCTAAGAGGTATAAAAGACCAGCGGATTGCTCCAATTATAATTGCAACATCATTTTTGGGTGAACTAGCTTAAACCAGGCATAGATAGTTCAAATCTCGGCCAGTTCAGCAAGTACTAGCTGCGATTCGATACGTCTATGAGCAGGCTGATTGTACCAAAGTCGATCCATCGACTTGGGTACAACCAGCAGGTCTGATTTCTAGCATGCGATTAATGCCAGCGGCTATAGATGCTAGCAATATTCACTGATTTCTCCCAGCAAGGACAGCTCCCCGTGATCCACCATCCCCCCTCTGGAAGAACACGATCGATCAGCAGGAGGGATTCTGCCATCAACACTGCCTGCGTTAACAGGGAAATCAATCGATTTTCTTTCTGGTAACCTGTGGTTGCAGAAAGGAAAAGAAGTGATTTTCTTTCTGGTAACCTGTGGTTGCAGAAAGGAAAAGTCGCACAATCTATAGCCTGCTTGAGAGTAGTTTTTCATACAAGGACTATGGGCTTGTTTACACTATAGGCATTCTCTGAATAACGATCCTCATTCAGATCGCTCCTCACAGAGCATTTGGCAGGTGCTATGCCCACCGAAAGTGACAGGGGATATAAATCTTGCCACAGCGTGTTTATACCCTCGGTTGCTGCCTCTGAAGCTTCTGTAGCGGTTCTGGGGGGATGGGAGGGCGGGAAGAGCGCGGGAGCGCGGGATCTTACTTCCTCACAACCTCATGTGTGAAAGAGCCCTAAAGGCTCTTTCACATGGGCGGCAGTGTCTACTGCCCTCTGAAAGGCGATTCACGGTGGATCTTGCATTTTTTAATTCCAAGGGGGATTTTGTATTAAATTATAATACCAAAACCACAAATCTACTGTTTGGCTTGAAGTTGTAGTGTGCTACCATTGACTTTATTGGACACATTTGACAGGCCGTACCTCCTGTCCAACTCTGCTAGCTCAGTTAAAATTGCTGTAGTTGCAAAGCATCGCAGCCACACCATGTGTCCAGCCCTGTCCAGCAGTAATGGCAGAATTAAGGTGGGCGGTAAAAATTGTGGCTCAGTCGCCTCTTTTTACTGCCCACTGAACGCCTGTGTGAAAGAGCCCAAAATATTTAGCTCTAAAATTAAAATGTAGAGGAAGGCGGTAGATGAAGCAAGCGGCTGTGGAGCAGAGCCCTATAAGCCTATGCTTCCTGTATAGTGCTGGCTCCTGTCCCAGGCAGAGTGATACCAAATGCAATCTGCCTGGGACAGCAACAGCTGGCAATGCATGAATTGTAGACTTATTAAAAAGTTACGTTTATTACTGAAATTAGTGTATATATGGGCATCTGTGTTCTTCAGTGGTTACTAGGCTGCTTTCAAACTGATCCATAGGTGAAGCACAGTGCACCTCCGGGTTACCTGCATGGAGCCAGACTTCTGTCATTACCTGCGGGTTTGGTGCACCACACATGCAGGATATAATAGAAATCTATGGAAAAGTGTAGCTAATCTGCAGTAAGGCCACAGGTGCATTGCGCCTTAGGCCCCTTTTACAAAATGGATCTGACCCAATCAGACCCTCCATTCACCTCCATGTCCATTTACCCCCGCCTACCTCCAATCTGATCCAAAAAAACTGAAGGGGATCCGTCCCCTTCTGTCTGATCGGATTGGAGGGCCCATAATTGTGGCATGCGACCGGTTATCAAGTCGCTTAAGTGGCCCTCGCTCTTCAAAAATGTGGGCAATCCTGCTCTAGGCTCACTGGCGATTATGCAGACACTGTCAGATAATATACAGTACAAGGTAAAAACTTGGTGTTCAACAAGTCCTACAATGTCTAGCCAGTCCTGGATGAATCTTACCTGATCTAGCTTTGCGTACCAAATACGAAATGCCTTGTTCCCGAAACGCGATGGTTGGTCCACAGGGGGAGTCTCATCAATCCAGCGATCCAATGTGTCCAGCAAGGCCATCAATTTCTCAACTGCCTGTGTGCCAAAAGAAAACTTAGTACTTTGCCAGTAGTACCAGCTAAGCTACACAGATATACAGAAGGGTACAATACCAAATAAAAAGTGTTTTTCAAAGAAAACGTTCAGCTGTTAAATAATTCTGTGTGCTAGATATCCGATTGGCTGCTTTGGAACCTCAGAATTGAATCTTTCACACATGTAATGGAGTGAGATCTTAGACTACAATGATATTTGGTAATGTATAGCCGAAACAGTTTTTTTATAATTGTTGATAGAGTAACGCTGGCCATACATGGCTTGCAATTCGAATTGTGGTTGGCCCAGCTGGCATCACCCAGCTTGAGAAATATTTATCTGAAAATGGAAGGAGAAGAGCGGAAAATTCTTGGGCGAACAGTAAGTGCATCCATCGGTCCAGCCTTAGCGGTCAATGCAGAAGAGCGTGCCAAAGTGCCAACCTAGAGCATTCACAAACTAATTGTCTACTTTCCGCAGCCAGCTTTAAGGCTTATTCCCTCCAGATGCCATGTCATACATTTTTCTCAATTATCCTACATTTTTCAGGACAGAAAAAAAAAAAATAAATAAACGTGAGCGCCTGAAAATTCATTATTTTCAAAATAGCCTGTTCCATCCAATGCAAAACATCCTGTATGCTGTACTTTGACTTGAACTGACTTGATTGGCAAACTACAGGTTAGCACACTCAGAGTCACAAAAATGAAACACATGACCTCACGGTAGTCAAGCAAACTATAACTAAGGCCTAGAGAAAAACAAACCTATGTTTAGCTGAAACCAAAAAAAAACAGGTTCACATACCAGCCATGATCAATGAAAAAATTGAAGCAACATTGGTAGACAATGTTCCCAAATATACCTGGATCTGGCAACCCTTGATTAATGAACTTTAAATACTTGCCACAGGGCTTCCAAAACACACTGCAAGTACCCCGATAACCATATTCCCCCAGCCCACACAAACAAAAAAAAAATTAAGCTGAGACGGGCCCTCTGACTACCCACGACCCCCCAGGAGCCCCTAATCTCCATTAAAGTGGTTGTAAACCTCAGACATGAAATATGAAGAAAGCATATTCCTCCATAGTGTGTACTTGTCTCAATCCAGAGCACTAAGTGTAATTTCTGTTTGCTGCCTCGACCCTCTGCTATCAGTCACTTCTGACTAATTTTCCTGACACCAAGAGAAAAAGGGTGACAGGGCAGGGATCTCCAGCTGACCGACAGCCTCAGCTCTGTTCCTGTATGGGGGGGGGTCCTTTCCTTCAAATCAGCCGTCTCCTCACTGAGAGATACACAGTGTGTAATTTCAGTTCTTCGCCTCCCCTGTTTTCTGACAGCTCAGACAAGCTTTGCAAATTCTGCACTTTGAACAGATGTAGAGAAATGAAAACTGTAGATAAACACGTACAACTTATGCAGGAGGATTTGTTTAATCTCTGTGTATCACCTGAGTCCAGTCACTTCACTGGGTATATGAAAGGCCCTTCTACATGGGCCTTCCGATCAGGTCCACCTGTCAGTTTTTCAGGCGGACCTGATTGGACCCTCCATTCACTCCTATGGGGCAGCTGATGTCAGCGGTGACATCCGCTGCCATCAAATCCTGTCTGCGAAATCCAGACAGATGGTGATCCCATTCTCCATCCGTCTGACGGATCGGATCAGACGACAACTGACAGGCGGCCCATTTTCATCCAATCTCCCCATAGAAGAGAGCGGCGCTCTGACAGGCCCATCTCAGCACAGTGAGCGAAGACGGACCTGTCATCCGCCTGCTCAGTGGGGATCAGCGGATCGATCCCCCACTGAGCAAAGTGGAGTTCGCCGGGTGGAGCACCCATGTGAAAGGACACTTAGGCTGGGTTCACACCTATGCGAATTGGATGCGGCTTAAACCGCATCCAATTCGCAGGACACTTGAAAACACATTGTTTTCAATGTGTCCAGTTCACATATGTGCGGTGCATTCGCACTCCGCATTGCACAAAAACCGCACACGTTTTTTGTGCAATGCGGTGCGAATTCCCAGCCCGTTGAGTCCAGTGGGAGCGCATCTAACACGGAGATGCACTCCGCACTGAACGGGGATATTTCCTCTGCTCGCGGCCCCTCCCCCATCTCTCCCCCCCGCAGCTGCTGCGCTGTGGGAACGAACAGGAGCCGCCGAATGGCGGCTCCGTCCCTTCCCGGCAGCAGAGAGGCTGGAATTCGCACCGCAATGGTGTGAATCCAGCCTAAAGGTTTATGACCACTTTAAACACACAGCAAACTACCCCCCCCTCCCCCAACAAAATCTCCTGGTTACAGAAAAGGTTAATGTACAATCTGTATCCTTGGCATGGTACTATATAGGTTTACAATGACTCCGATTATGTTTTGCCTGATTGCGCCTCCTCGCTGTATTATATAGTTGCATAGTTAGTCAGGCTGGAAAAAAAAAAAAAAAAAAAGCACACATCCATCTACTCCAACCAACAAAAGCACACAAATTTAGTTGATCCAGTGAGTATATGATTGCCTCTTGGGGGATCAGGAAGGTTTTTTTTCCCCTTCTGGAGAAAATTCGGTCATGCTTTGCTGGGGTTTTTTGCCTTCCTCTGGATCAACTGTGAGTATAGGATAATGTATATAAGATTGTATGATTTTTTTTTTCCCCTCCTTTTATTGGTTGAACTAGATGGACATTTGTGATTGGAAGGTGCCACCATTGATTTTGAAATTTGACCAACCATGCCTTCAATTTCAGCTCATGTTGCTACAGAAAAAAAAAAAAAAAAATTGTAGCCAGGAATATTTCCTTTTCGAGAGTTTTCTTTCCGGGAATTTCCTTTTCGATTATATTTCTCACACGATTCTCCCATTGATTAGAAAATCGCTAGTTTTTCAAAAAAATTTCCAACATGCTTTGATGACCGCGCAAAAATTGGTAGTTGCTGTGCCCCACTAAGGCCTCATACACATGGGCGTAGTAAAAAAAAAAAATAAGCAAAACGTCTGGCCCGACGTCAGGGAAAAATTGGCATCAAAAACGCGTTTTTGTCTGCGTTTTGCATCGGCGTTAATGAGAGTTAGTGAGCGTCGGCGCCAAAAGCGTTTTGTTTGAAAAAACAATCCTCTGCTATTTTATAACCTAAAAACGCTGGTTAAAGTCGGTACGGCGTTAGTGAGCGTTTTGCCGGCCCTGCGCCAAAACGTTACAGCTTTGGAACGCGCTGGTCGTGGGTTCTACGTTCAGCTCACTAACGCCGACGTCATCTACAGCTCAAAAAGCGTCTGCATTTTTATGGGGCCATTGAATAACATGGGGGGCTGTAAAAAACGCGAAGCTAAAAACCGCCCATGTGTATGATGCCTTAAGGTGCAATATTCAAACGAAAATTCTTTGAAAAGCTTTTCGAAAGAAAATTATTTCGGAAATTGAACCATTTGTGGCTCAGAAACCAAATAAAAACTGTAGAAAACAAAATGAAAATGCATGGCAATGTATATGAATGCTTGTGCTATAGTGAGAATGAGGAACATGGTAGAACTACAGTTTTGTACAGTATAAACCAAATCACAGAAAGCCCTATGTAACAGTACAATGGATTTTCTTAACACAGATTTTTGGGAAATTCTTACGCCAGCCTGTTTTGAAGAACTGCAACAATATGAGAAGTGAGAGACAGCAGAGGGTGACCGTGTGAATCTAGACACAATCTTACACTTACCATCAGAGTTTCATGCTTATTCCGCTGTCATTCTGCCACGTTTGCTACACTGTGACCCTATGGACTTAATGGAAGCCTTCGCTTGCAGTGTCTATGTCATCTTTCATGCCACTTAGAATCTCCTGGGTCTTATAAAAGCCAATAAGATGTGTAAACAATAGTGTCAGTTAGGGGAAACGCTAGTTAACTGACTGAAAGCATTAAAAGTGTCTGTCTGACCTTGGCTTTTACGTGAACATGAGTTATGGAGATAATTATATGTAGGTATGGAACCAGGCACCCTTTGTTTATCTAATTTGGGAAAATAATAACCCCCCCAAAGAATAAACAGGCATGCTTGGATCATCCCAATGTGTGTGATGTCATTGTTCTGTAAAAAATCTTTTGGTAGTCATACTGTGCCCCCACAACTGACCATTATGTAATATCTAGGAACCACATATAAAACCGAGCTCCAGCCCCCCCCCCCACCAAAAAATTAAAAGTCAGTAGCTACAAATACTATTAGCTGCTGACCTTTTATATTAGGCAACTTACCTGTCCAGTGACCCCACGATGTCGGCACCCCGGCCGATTTTTCAAATGGCTCTCGGGTGCTGCCGACGCCATTCGTTTTGAGGGAAACTGCCTTGCGGCTTCACAGCCGGTTCCCTGCTTCGCTTTGTGAATAACCCCGAGGCAGGGGAAGGAGGAGGGGGGCCAAACTTTCAAGGGACCTCGCCGCAGCAATGTCTCCCAGAAGTGGGGATGGGTACCGATCAAAAACAGGTACCTCCCCCCGAAAGGTGCCAAATGTGGCAGCGGAGGGGGGTAGGGGAGGAGAAGCAAACAAGAGGAGCTTCCGCTTCTGGGTGGAGCTCCGCTTTAAGCTATATTGATTGACAGGATGTTGCCCCTCCTCCAAGAACTGGGTATTTGAGTACCTATGGCAGCCTTTCTCAACCCTTTAAAACACAGAGGAGCCCTTAAAGTAACTTCCCGGTTTCTGGGAACCCCTGCTAACAATGACTATATCTACAACTCATGATACATTAGTGTGATTGGCAGTGGGAAGAATTTTCCTTACACTTGTGGTCATTGGGAAGAATTAGCCACGTACTGAATTGACCTAATTATTGGAGCAATGCTTGAAATCACAATCACTCATATTGGACTATTGGTGGCCATTCCATAGTTCAGGGTTTCTCAACTAGGGTTCCTCCAGAGGTTTCTAAGGATTCCTTATCTCTGCTTCTCAGATAAGTTCCCACTGATACCATTGATCTTTTTAGCTGAGAAGCAGAGATAAGGAATCCCTAGGAACCTCTGGAGGAACCCTAGTTGAGAAACCCTGAACTATGGAATGGCCACCAACAGTTTGTGATTTCAAGTATTGCTCCAATAATTAGGCCAATTCTACCCTCCTAGGAGCCAATAATGAGAGCCTATTGGTCAGCAACAGTCTTCATTGCTCAGGGAGATATTATAACTTGATGGAAAATCTTCCTGTACAGAGGGTAGGAGAGTGAGGAGACATGGATCAACAGTAATGCAGAGGGTTTTACATCCCAACTATAGATATCTTCTTGCCTTTCATTTTTGGGAGATATCAATAGCCACTTTTCATTTTAGCAATTGGTCATACATAAGAGCCCACAGCTTTGCTAATCAGCAGGGCTGGAGTACAGATACTTCAGGGAACAACACGTTTTCTCAATCCACAAACAGAGACAAGCAATACACATTCTTCCCAGTGGAAATACATTTACTGAGGTAACAGCAGTTCACCTCATCAGACACATGCAAAGCAAATCAGCATTCCAATACCCACATTATCCTAATTACCAAAAACACACACACTCCCTCCCGCCATTAAGTTTCTTTGGGTATTTAACGGTGATTTGTAAGAATAGTGCATTGTTGACCTCCATCATTAGGAAACTGTGACATCACAGGGAATGTGCCAATGATATCACTAGAAAGGCATGGGCTAAGTTATCACTCCTAGCTGTAGACCTTAAAAATCTAACACATTCTAACAGACATAAGAGTGTTTGCTCAATATGGGCTAGTTACAATTGGATCGAGCAACAATGATGTCCTCCAGACCCCCAAGCTGACATTCCCCGGCTGAACCTTCTTGGGAAACCAGGCAACAGCCAGGTGGACTTTTCCTTACCAATTGATGTTTTCGCCATAGGCCAAACTTGCACGTCTCTAGGATCCAAATGCACGTTGTAGAACAAGCTTTTTGCATGAAAGACTGTGCATGCATAGTGGCCTCCATCTGTAGGGAGCTTCACTTGTCACCAATGACAAGTCAATATTTTCCCCACACGCAATGATTACAAGGATACGGCTCCTCCCTCCTGTATCCAGTCAAATGAGGTGAACTTGTATATCTTTTGATGATGCAAGGGACTTAATGACTGAGGTCATTGCCTCCCATCAAGCGAAACATGCATTATACGCTTGAACTACATTCCCTACTGTAACTGTACAGCTCCTTGGTAAACAATATGCATGATGATATTAGCACTACCATAAAGATATATAAACTCAAATGGCCCTGCCATTTTGTTAGAGGAACCAAAGAGGAGGTGGTGGCAGCACAGAACTATACAAAAACATACCTTAATAAAAGCTGCCATGTTTTCCTAATCAGCCAATCATTGGTTCTGTACAGTTAGACACAGAGGAAAAGATTTGTATAGGCCAGGGATATGCAATTAGCAGACCTCCAGCTGTTGCAGAACTACAAGTCCCATGAGGAATAGCAAAACTCTGACAGCCACAAGCATGACACCCAGAGGCAGAGGCATTAAGGGACTTGTAGTTTTGCAACAGCTGGAGGTCTGCTAATTGCATATCCCTGGTATAGGCATAACCCAAATGTACCCCAAGCCTCCCTCTCCCCTTAAAATCATGTCCCAACAGTCATGTTTCATACTTTGTTCCTGTATCAAGAAACAACTTTTATTTCTCTTGGGATCACAGGGGCAGGCGGCACACGCCCAGAACTACAATGTATTACCAAAAGTATTGGGACGCCTGCCTTTACACCAGAGCAAATATGATTTAAATCGCTAGTAAAAAGGCTCGATTTAAATAATAATTTTTAAAGAGCAACTGTTATCTCTGTCCCGCACCGGCTCCTCTTCTGACCCGCTGGTGACTCACCGACAGTCCCATTCACTTTAATGGGACGGCTGGTGATGCAGCAGTGACACAACAAGGTGAGGGACATGGTGGCAGCAGGTGAGCGGATGCCCGCTAACAGGCGCTGCCATGATGGATCTGAACTGACAGGTGCTCTTTAAATGTAAGGACTCATTTTTGCTGGTAGTTAGACTCTTTAATATTTGCAAACAAAACTAAGGTTTCCTATTTGGAATAAACAGCGATCAGGTTAGTAAAACAGCGATATCAGAACCGATTCAGTCATACAGTTTGTAGTGTACATAGATTTGCAAAACAATTGGATAAAGGCATATTCCTGAACTTTGTTTTATCTCATGGTTACTGTGACATTGTGTGAGTGCATCAATGCAGTGCATGTTATCTCAGCTTGCAGAGCTTGGATTCATTGAATGAGTTTACCAAAAATGTAAATATTGCAGAATATACAGCCTCATGCTACATAGCTAAGCTCAATTTCATGCTGAATAAACTAAATGAATGTATCTCAACCAGTTGCCGACAACCCGCCGTTGCATGGCGGCGGCAAAGTGGTTCAATTTCACAAACTGCCGTCACCTGCGAGATCACAGATTGTGAGCGCATGCGCCGCCGGAGGCGCGCTCACTGTGTTCCGGGGGAGCCAGGGAGCGGCTAGTTGCGATTGCTTCTCCAGAGTGACAGAACGGAGATCCGTGTATGTAAACACACGGATCTCTGTTCTGATGGGGGGTGGGAGGGGGGAGCCCCCATACAGTTAGTAACACACACACACAGGGAACACAGTTAACCCTTAGAGCGCCCCCTGCAGGTTAAACCCTTCCCTGCCAGTAACATTTACACAGTAATCAGTGCATTTTCATAGCAGTGATCGCTGTATAAATGTCAAAGGTCCCAAAAAAGTGTCAAAATGGTCCGGCATGTCCGCCGCAATATCACAGTCCTGCTAAAAATCGCAGATCGCCACCATTACTAGTAAAAAAAAAAATAATAATAATAATAAAAACCACATAAATTACTTATCATTCGTACACGCAGCAACTTTTGCGCAAACCAGTCAATATACGAGCGATTTTTTTTTAACCAAAAATACGACGAAGAATATAAATCAGCCAAAACTGATGAAAAAATTGTTTTTATTTATTTATTTTTGTTGGATTTGTATTATAGCAAAAAGTAAGAAATAGTTTTTTTTTTTTAAATTGTCGCTCTTTTTTTGTTTATAGCGGCGATCAGAAATGACGAAGAGGTGATCAAATACCACCAAAAGAAAGCTCTATTTGTGGGGAAAAAAAGGCGCAAATTTTGCTTGGGTACGTTGTAGTTAAAGCGACACAGTGCCGAATCGCAAAAGAGTGCTCTGGTCCTAAAGGGGGAAATCCTTCTGGGGCTGAAGTGGTTATCTTTAGATAGATTTTTACTGGAAAAAAAGTTTTATTACAATAAATTTGATAAAAATCAAATAAATCTGATTTAAATAAAAAAAATCTGATTTAAATGAAAAAAAAAAGGGATTTTATTATAACTTACCATAAAATCCTTTTCTCTGAGTTCACTGACAGATGCAGCTCTTCTTAAATGACATGTGGGGTTTTATGTCGTCCTATCAGGAGTGACTAGGCAAAACAGATGCAAAAGCATCAGGGATAGGCTGGCCCCTCCCATGGGGGCCGTCCTCACCTGAGCCTATAAAACCCCCTGCTGGCCAATAGCATTCAGTTTGTCACAAGCAGTGCAACAAAAAAAAAAACCAGAGGGGTGGGAGCTGCGTCTGTCAGTGAACTCAGAGAAAAGGATTTTACGGTAAGTTATAATAAAATCCCTTTTTCTCTTACGTTCACTGACAGACGCAGCTCTTCTTAAATGACACATGGGGACGTCCCAAAGCAGTGCCAAAAAATAGCGGGGTGGGCAAAAAACAACAACAACTGTACCCAACAGAACCCTCTCAGAGAGCGCCAGACGCATTCACACCACTGCTCGCAAAACTTTGCGGCCAAAAGCAGCATCCGCAGATGCCGACACATCAACTTTGTAAAACTCAGTAAATGTGTGCACTGAGGCCCAAGTGGCCGCTTTGCACACCTGAGACACCGAAGCCTGGTGCCTGAACGCCCAGGAGGTACTGACCGACCTGGTGGAATGAGCCGTGACCGGAAAAGGGGAAACCTTGCCCCGAAGCTCATACGCATGGGTCACGGTCTCTCTGATCCAACGGGAAATGGTAGCCGACGAGGCTGCCGAACCCTTTTTGGAGCCCCGGGTAACACAAACAACGAGTCAGACTTCCGAAAAGAAGCTGTAGCACTCAAATAAACCCGCAGGGCCCTCACCACATCCAAAGAGTGTAACTCAAATTCCTTAGGATGTTTTGGGTGAGGACATAATGAAGGAAGGACAATATCCTCAATCAAATGAAAAGAAGAGACCACCTTCGGAAGGAAAGAAGGCGGAAGTCGCAACACCGCCTTGTCATTATGAAGAATCAAGTACGGGGACTTGCAGGACAAGGCAGCCAATTCTGACACCCGACGCGCGGATGTGACAGCCACTAAGAAGGCAACTTTCTGCGACAAAAAGGACAAGGGAATGTCCCTAATCTTCTCATACGGTGGTTTCTGTAAAACAGAGAGCACCAGATTCAAATCCCACGGCGCCAGAGGCGGCCGAAACTGGGGAGCCACATGACGCACACCTTGTACAAATGTGCGGATCAGCGAATGGGAAGCCAAAGGTCTCTGAAAAAGGACCGCTAAGGCCGAAATCTGGCCCTTGAGCGTACTCAATGCCAGGCTCTTGTCCAGTCCCTGTTGCAGAAAAGTCAGCACCCTGGACACCAAATAAGAGTTAGGGTTCCAACCCCCCGCTTCACACCATGCAATATAGGCCTTCCAGGTCCTGTGATAAATTTTTCGCGAAGTGCACTTACGTGCCTTAAGCATAGTAGGGATTACAGAGTCAGCGACTCCCCGATCTCTTAATACCTGGGCCTCAATAGCCAAGCCGTCCAAGCCAGCGAGGGTAAAGAAGGGTGCAAGATGGGACCTTGGGACAGCAGGTCTTCGCGAAGCGGAAGCCGCCAAGGAGCGTCCGCCACCATCCGAACCAGATCGGCGTACCAAGTGCGCCAAGGCCAACCGGGAGCGACCAGGATCGTCAGAATACCCTCCGCAGATATCCTGCGCAGAACCCGAGGCAACAGCTTCAGGGGTGGGAAGAGGTATATTAACCGATACCGACCCCAAGGAGCCACCAGCACGTCTGTGGCGACCGCCAACGGATCTCTTGTTCTGCACACGAAGGTCTCGACCTTGTGATTGAACCTGGACGCCATGAGGTCTACCTCTGGTGTGCCCCACTTGCAGCAAATCTGGCGAAACACCTCCGGATGCAGGGACCATTCCCCCTGGTCCAGTGTCTGGCGACTGAGAAAGTCCGCCTGCCAGTTCTCCACTCCCGGAATGTAAATTGCGGAGAGCGCCGGAACGTGTTGTTCCGTCCAGCAGAGAATCAGAGCAGCCTCTGCAGCTGCCATGGAACTTCTTGTCCCTCCTTGATGGTTCACATATGCCACAGCTGTGGCATTGTCCGACTGAACCCGGACAGGGAGGCCATGCAGCCTTGTCGATCAATGGGACAAGCAAAGCCTGATCGCTCTCAGTTCCAACACATTTATCGGAAGTCGAGCTTCCTGAGCTGACTAACGGCCCTGAGCAGACAACTGACCCAACACCCCTCCCCAGCCCGACAGGCTGGCATCCGTCGTTACAATCGACCAGTTGAGGGGAAGAAAGGACTTTCCCAGAGTCAGTGCTGGAGCCTGGAGCCACCAAGTCAGAGATCCCCTGGTCTGGTGGTCCAAACGGATCAGTCTGTCCAGAGAAAGGGGAGATTTGTCCCACCGTGACAGAATTGCCTTCTGCAGGAGCCGAGTGTGACTCTGGGCGTAAGGTATCGCCTCCAAGGACGAAACCATGAGTCCCAACACCCGCATGCAGAACCTTAGGGAGGACCTCCGGCGCGACAGTAGGGTCCGAACCGCCGCTTGCAGCCCCAATAGCTTGTCGGGAGGCAAGAACAATGAGGAAATTGACAGTAACGTCTTCATCTGATGAACTAACACCTCAATAGCATCCACCTCTGACCATCCAGCCTGAAGAACTACAGCAGGTCCCACAGCCCCAAATCTCTTTTAAATCTTTTTAATCTTTTTAGATCTCTTTTTAACTCACAACACATGCCGGACGCCTTAGGGCATCCCCCATCCTATACCATCAACAGCTAAACATGCCCTCAGCTGAGTTTCATCTGCTTCACCCATAATCCCTGCTGCCCCCCTTTGTACCTTGGCACCCCCGCACCAGTGCCTCCATAATTTCCTTAATGTATATATGTCCACATATGGGTTGCATATTCTAGTCATTATCGATAATTTTGTTTAGATATATATTTTGTATATCCCATATATGGTTCACATCATCTACTCTTTTTTAGAGAAATTTTATGCAATATATAGGGATGTGGTATCTCATTATAATAATCTTACAACAATTTTATATCATTTTATATTTTATATATTCCATAAAAATACCAGTTCTTACCTGCCATCACTTAATGCGTTTTATCTAGAATTATTAATTGACTAATATCGTATTTTAATGTTGTAAAAAACGCTGGAATGTTCCAAAAACGTGTCTAAACAGTTTTATATGATAATTTATATGGTATTTTGTATTTTATATGGTCTCATAGCTCTCACTGTAACATTTTTTTTATATATATTTGCCATTTTGCACCATCCCTCCCCCCACGGTTGCCAGCCGTCCATCAGCACTAACTATCCAATGAGGTGGAGCTTGAACATTAACCCCTCCCACCTTGTACTCCTTAAAATCCCCCCCACCACCATTGACAAACATTCACGGCCTGAAGAAGGGGCAGGAGCCCCGCAACGCGTCGCCGTTTCCAGCTGCCCATTGGACGAAGAGGACCACCTGCATCTGCCCTGCACGGACCGAACGAACTCCCGAACGGTCGTTTACACAAAAATCCACCGGAGCCAGAGGAGGAGACGCCGGGAACCACCGACGCCGCCCCCCCCAGCCCACCACCGCCAGGCAGACCAGGGCCTCATCCCAGCAGCCATTCCAGACAGACCAAGGACAACTATAGCCAGCAGTGGCTGACACTGCAATGCGCACCTGCTTTAAATAATTTGTTCTAATTTTGATGAGTGTTACCATCACACGTCCACGCGTAACGTCACAGTCGGTGACGACCGATATCAACAGGAACCAGACAGACCTTACCGACGACCCTACTCCGGGACCAGACGGACCGCCACCACCCGACCCCCCCCGCCGCAGCCACCAAGGGCCGCAGAGGAGGAGACCGAGGCCACCTAAAAACACATTTGCTGGCAAGCCCTCAAGCAAGCCAGGCACGTCCCGTCTACGTCCACCAGGAGAAGCAGGTTACCCGTCGACCTTTGCCGCTGCGCAACGCCCCGAGGACGGGGAAGAAG
>BLSH010022067.1:405498-416479 GCA_018402905.1 Glandirana rugosa
GCCTTACAGTGAAGGCAACGCGTTAGACTACCCATCACTAGTATGCCTTTGCCTTACAGGTTTTTTTTTTTCGGAAGTATACAACCGCTTTGACACTACCCATCAGATTGCGCAACGGAAGTGACATTCCGATCAAAAAAGAAAGAAAACTTACTTCGCATGCACGATGCGTTCCACCATGCGTTCCACAGCGCAATGCGTTCCACGGCGTGATGCGTTCCACACACTGTATGATCTAATGGGTAGCAGTATTCTGATTCTAGTGATTCTTGCACCAATTACAACAACCCATGTGGACACCTTTCTACACCCAGCTACGTCTTGAATTTCAGAGTAATTTAAGCAATAAAGTGAGCGTATATAAATAAATATGGTATATTGAAATATGTGAAGCTGCTTTGATGTTACATTTTGATAGAAGCTGGACGCCAGCAGTAGGAATGAGGCGGCAGCGATGTTGGTACACCCCACACTGCTCAGTGCTGAACCTTTAGCCTTTCAAAATGTAACATTCAAACAGCATCACAGATATCAATATATTATATTTATTTATATGCGCTCACTTTATTGCTAAAATTACTCTGAAATTCAAGGCGTAGCTGGGTGCAGTAAGATGTCCGCAAGGGTGTCCTATCAGATTACCGCTACCCCTCAGATCATAAATTGTGTGGAACGCATTGTGCCGTCGACCTCATGGTGAAATGCATGCGCAGCAAGTTCTTTTTTCTCAGAACGTCACTTCTGATTGGTAGCGGTAATGTGAACACCGGCAAGGGGGATTCCCGCATCAACACTGTCTGTGTTGATGAGGGAATCAAGCAATTTTCTTTCAGTAGCAGGAAACAAATTTGCTCTGTGTATGGCTGGGGTAAATTGCAGCCAGTGACACAGGTGGGGGCAGTTATGCAGCCAGTGACACAGGTGGGGGCAGTTATGCAGCCAGTGACACAGGTGGGGGCAGTTATGCAGCCAGTGACACAGGCGGGGGCAGTTTGCAGCCAGTGACACCGGCGGGGGCAGTTTGCAGCCAGTGACACCGGCGGGGGCAGTTTGCAGCCAGTGACACCGGCGGGGGCAGTTATGCAGCCAGTGACACAGGCGGGGGCAGTTTGCAGCCAGTGACACAGGTGGGGTACATTGCAGAGACACCCCCCTCCCCCGAGGTCGGGACAAGTCCCGCACTTAACCCATCCAATAGGCAGGCAGGCAGGCTTTTTGCAGAGATCGGCATGCGGAAAGCGGCTGTCCCTCATGGTCGGGCAGTCAGAGTCTCTGTAGAGCGGGAGTCACGTCCGCTGCCACAGTGATGGGCCCCCGGCCACCGCATCCAATCACACTGAGCCCGAGGCTCAGGGCAGCCAATCAAGCTATGCGTGTGCGGCTGTTCAGCGCACCCACATAGCTTATAATGGCTGACCAATAGGCTCACTACTTGGCTGTCAGGTGACAGCCAAGGAGCCGAAAGAAAATATATATATATAGTCAATGTACCGGCGCCACCTGCAGGGGGGCGGGGCTGAATTTTTTTTTAAAGCCAGCTGGGAGGCCCTCATACACCAGCCACCACTGATACCCCCCTTGCATTGAGTCTCATTGTTTTATGCAGATCAACCCAACTGAATGCATATGGTGTGAACGAGCCCTAAAACTGTAACTGCTGCACATCAGAATGCTCTCAGGATAAAAGCACCAAGTATAAGGCTTACAAGCGTATGCCTGTGCAAAGGATGCCCAGATGTTCCATGCATTTCCATCCAGGCAGTACCATAGATGTCAACTGGGACACAGTGGCTGCATGGACACTATAGGGGGAGTACAACTGGGGGAATCCATAGTGGAGAAGGATCTGGGGGTTTCAGTAGATCATAAGCTTAATAATGGCATGCAATGCGAGGCCTGCGGTTCCCAAAGTGAGCTAAGGCCTTTCTTGTATTAAAGCGGAGTTCCACCCAAAGTGAGCTAAGTCCTTTCTTGTATTAAAGCGGAGTTCCACCCAAAAGTGGAACTTCCGCTTTAAGACCTCCTCCACAGCTCCTGATACTGAAACTGAGCTTTGGGGAAGGAGGGGGTGCGGATACCTGATTTTTAGGGGTACTTCCGCTCTGGTCGCCTTAGGTGATCGGAAGTGGAAGGTCTCCTTCCCCCTCCCTCCCATAGTCTTCTGGGACACAGGACAGGTCCTAGAAGACTTCGGGACCAATCAAAAAGCGCAGCATGTGCAGACCACGCCCGGCCGTGAAGCCACTTCCTGTCTCGGTCGGTTGTCCACAGTAGGAATGACGGTGCCGTGGAGGGGAGGGGGAGAGATTCAAGGCTCATGCTACACTTTTTGTAGCTGCTGACTTTTAATAAACTTAAAGAGGACGTAAACCCTGATAGGGTTTACTTCCTCTATGTTACCCTGCAATGTAAAAGCATAATGGACTAGTATGCATCGCATATTAGCCCATTATGTGCCACTTGCCTGCATTGGAAGCCCACGATGTCCAGTGATGTCCCCACTCCAGGCCAAGCCCATCTTCTGCCCCTCTTCCTTCCGGGGGCCGCAATCTCCAGCTCTGTGACTGGCCGGAGTCGCGTGACGTCATTCCCACGCATGCGCGCAGGAGCCGCCAGTCACAGCACGATCTCAGCGAAAGAACAGCACAGAGGCGGTTTCTTCACTGCGCAAGTGCCCTATGACGTGGGCACATGCAAGTACACTGCAGATCTCCTAAACCGTGTAGGTTTGGGAGTTATGCAGGGAAACCTACAGGTAAGCCTTATTATAGGCTTACCTGTAAGTTAAAGTGGTTGTCACGGGTTGACAACCACTTTAAAACACAGTGGAACTCAGCTTAAAGAGAGGTATGGACTCCAGAGAGAGAGAGAGACAACATTTTGCCCCTGTACAAATCATTAGTAAGACCTCATCTGGAATATGCAGCTCAGTTTTGGGCACAAATTCACAAAAAGGATATCTGGGAACTGGAGAAAGTGCAGAGAAGGGCAACCAAACTGATAAGAGGCATGGAGGAGCTCAGCTATGAGTAAAGATTAGAGGAACTGAATTTACTCTTTCTTAAGAAGAGGAGATTAAGGGGGGATATGATCAACATGTATAAATGCATAAGTGGTCCATATAATGAACTTGGTGTTGAGTTATTCACTTTAGGGTCATCACAGAGGACAAGGGGGCACTCTTTAAGCCTGGAGGAAAAGAGATTTCATCTCCAAATACAAAAAGGTTTCTTCACAGTAAGAGCTGTGTAACATGACTGCCTCCAGAAGTGGTTCTGTCCAGCTTAGTCGATTGCTTTAAAAAAGGACTGGATTATTTTCTAGGTGTACGTAATATAACTGGGTACTAACATTTAGACCCCTTTCACACTGAGGCGCTTTGCAGGTGCTATTTATCTAAAAATAGCGCCTCAAAGTCCAGCCCAATCCACCCCAATGTGAAAGCCAGAGTGCTTTCACACTGGGGCGGTGCGCTTGCAGGACGTTAAAAAAAGTCCTGCAAGCAGCATATTTGGGGCGGTGCGGTGAGCGGTAATATACTGCTCCTCCACCGCCCCTGCCCATTGAAAACAATGGGCAGCACTTCCGAAGCACAACCCCATTTTAACTCTTTGTGGGGGGTTAAAAGAGCCGCGCACCCGCCTGCATAGTAGCGCCACTATAACAGCAGTAAATCCCTGCTGAAACTAGCGGGGATTTACCACTACAGCCCGCCTGCCCCAGTGTGAAAGCACTCTTATAGGTAAAGTTGATCCAGGGAATATCCTTTTGCCCTTCAGAGGATGAGGAAGAATTTTTTTCCCCTGCTGTAGCAAATTGCATCATGCTTTGCTGGGGTTTTTTTGCCTTCCTCTGGATCAACTGTGGGTGAAGGATTGTGTACTGTATATGCGATTGTATGATTTTTTGTTTTGTTTTTTGGTTTAACTAGATGGACTTTTGTCTTTTTTTCAACCTAATTATGTAACTATGACACAGCCGCTACTCTCAAATAACGGACACTGTCTGTGTTCAGGGCTGTGCACCCACATCCATGTTAAATTGGCAGCAGCAGAGACAGTACAGTTACAATACAATTCAATACAGGAGGAATCATTGGAACTTACAATCTAAAAGTGGAGGGTCAAGTGATACAAAATGGGGGATGAACCCATGGAGAAAGTAAAAATTCAGTTTATTAGTTAGAGGCAGGAAAGGCCTCTCTGAAGAGGTTTCCAGGGATCATGTAAAGGTTAACAGAGTAGAAGTAGGTTGGACAGATTGAGGAAAGGTGATAGGATAGGAAAAGCTATGGAGAAGTCCTGGAGGAAGCATGGGAGGAGATGACAAGGGAGTTAGAGAGCAGGAGGTCGTGGGATGAGTGGAGTAGACAGCTTGGTTGGAAATTTGGGGCAAGGTAGGTGATGTAGCTGGGGGCAGAATTGTGGATGGCTTTGTAGGTTGTTAGCATTTTGAACATGAACTGGGTGAGCGGAAGCCAGTGGAAGGATTGGCAGAGAGGCACACACTGAGTAGTTGGTAAGGTGGAGGAGTCTGGCAGCAGCATTTATGATGGACTAAAGAGGCATTGCCTACGAAAGGTAGGCCAACATGGAGGGTGTTGCAATAGTCAAGGTTAGAGATAACCAGGGATTGGATGTAGGGCCGAAAGAAAAGTTCAGATTTCAGGATTGCACCTAGCAACCTGGCATAAGGGGAGGAACTAATAGTTGTGCCATTGATTTGGATGGGAGGGGGGGCACAGGAGGAAGAAAAGTTTATGAGCTCAGTTTTGGAAAGATTGAGTTTGAGGAAGTGGTACGACATCCATGCTAATATGTAATTAGTGATGTGCATGGAGACTGATGGAGTGAGATAAGGAGTAGATATCCCTTAGGCCTCTGTTCACACTAGTGAGATCTGTTGTGTGTCTATCATTGTGCTACTATGCACAACAGTAGAAATCACGTTATTCTCTATGGTGCCCTTTCACATTAATGCAATACGGTTCAGTGCGTTTTTTGAAAAGATGTAGGTGCGTCTTTTGGTGCTATACAGTGCATTTTTGGCCCCATATACTGCAATGAGAGCACATGAAGAGCATTTACAGTACATATACCTGTTTTTGGTGCAGTTTTGTGTTTAAACCAAAATTGGAAACTCTGATAATCGGTCTCCTCCCTCCCTCCGTTGGCACCTTTCTACCTTTTTTGGCTGGTACCCAACCCTACTTCCATCGGACCATGTCACGCCGAGGTCCATCAGAAGTTCGGCAGCAGCACCCGAGAGCCAATGGAAACATGGGCTGGGGTGCCGACATTGCTGGACTCCAGGGCAGGTAAGTGTCCTTATATTAAAAGTCAGCAGCTAAGGTAAGTGTAGCTGCTGACTATCAATTTTTCTGTGGGGGGGGGCGCTGGAGCACTGCTTTAACATCCAGTCTCTTCCTCCTAGCAACAATGAGGTCACAGTTAATATTGCTAGTCGTTGGCCAATACAAAAACGATCAAAAACAAGCATAAAAATTCTAATAAAAACGCACTGTAGGAAGAGTGACTATGCAGCAACAATATTGTGAACCTAGGCTACAAATTAGCTTTTATTTCCCCAGTGGTGATGCAGACTGCAAATAAAAATCTGACAAAGGTTTGATCCTCTCTAAAAACAAAACAAAACAAAAAAAAAAAAACAGTTTTTGCTGGAGTTGGGCTTAAAACAAAAATTACCCAACAGCTATTATAGTTTTTCTTTCAAATAACCCCCCCAAGACATCACTGCTGTCTGCATGTGAGATTGTAAAGTGCAATGAACAATAATTTACCATGAAGGTCTACTTGTAATGAAACTGCTATAGTAGCTGGGCTGAGGGAGTGCTGAATGAAAGAGGGTGAAGGGTGACATTCAAACCTTTGTGAGTGCCCTTTCTCGTCAATAAACAAGGCTGCAACCTCTCAGGGGTAAAATAAGCAGTCACTCATTCTTCTGCTTTATAGAACAGCGCTGTAATAACTGACAGCCATTGACCAATCTGCAGCTGAGGTCCCTGAGCTGTCATCACTGACTCAGTGGGCTTCACCTGCCCTGAGCTCTGACCTCTAAGATAAGATCAACAAGGTTAGGCCTACAAGGGCACACATGTGCTGCCTGCATTCACACACCTACAGATGAAAGGGTCAGTCTGTGGATACCCAATAACTCAGAGAGTGCGTCAACTAGGATAATACAGGATCTACTTTATATTTGCTACATGTTCACATAACGCATACAAAAAGAAAACAAATGCTGCCTACCTTTTTACTTGCTAAAAAAAGAAAAAGTTTTATTTAGCTCTAAGAACCCATTAACACTTGTGCGACTTAACAATAATGTGATTTACATTGCAACTTGACGTGATTGAGTGCGACTTTCTTACGTCTTTGACTAATGCGATTGTTTTGTTTGTGCTCTACAAAGTCGTTAGACATGTGCAGAATTGAAAAAAAGGCATTTTATTAAAACTTACCGTAAAATCCTTTTCTCTGAGTTCACTGACAGACGCAGCTCTTCATTGACTTTGTGGGGTTTTATGTCCGTTACTACTAGGAGTTAACTAGGCAGGGAAAAGAAACAGCTGGCCCCTCCCCTGGGGGCCGTCCTCCTTTCCTACATCAAACCCCCTTCCTGTATAGCTCTTCAGTTCGTACACAAGCCGTATAGAAACAGAGCCCAGAGGGGTGGGTGCTGCGTCTGTTAGTGAACTCGGAGAAAAGGATTTTACGGTAAGTTTTAATAAAATCCCTTTTTCTCCTTACGTTCACTGACAGACGCAGCTCTTCATTGACTTTGTGGAGACGTCCCCAAGCTGTGTCAAAAAAAAGGGGTGGGTAAACGCTAACAACTGTACCCAACATAACCTCTGGAGAGACGCCAGTCGTGCCTACACTGCCGCCTGCAAAACTTTGCGGCCAAAAGCAGCATCCGAGGATGCGAACACATCAACCTTGTAAAACTTGGTAAAGGTGTGAACCGAGGCCCACGTGGCCGCCTTGCACACCTGGGCCACCGAAGCCTGATGTCTGAAGGCCCAGGAAGTACTAACCGCCCGGGTAGAATGCGCCGTGACTGGGAAAGGGGAATTTTCCCCGAACAGAATACGCATGAGTCACGGTTTTTGTAATCCAATGAGAAATAGTAACCGAAGAAGCCGCTAATCCTTTACGCGGCCCTTCTGGAAGAAAAAACAAGGCGTCAGCTTTCCGAAAAGGAGCTGTATCAGCCAAGTACACTCATAAGGCCCTCACTACGTCCAAGGCGCACAACTCAAAGCTCCTTTGGGTGCGAAGGACGAGGGCACAACGAAGGCCGGATAACATCTTCATTGATGTGAAAGGAAGAGACTACCTCCGGAAGGAAAGAGGGAGAGGGGCGCAAGACCGCCTTGTCCCTAAGCAGTACTAAGAGGGAGACTCGCACGATAGTGCAGCTAATTCCGACACCCGTCTAGCACAAGTAATGGCTACCAAGGCCACCTACTGCGACAGAAGTTGTAAGGAAACTCCCTGAGTTTCTCATAAAGTGGTTTCTGAAAAACAGAGAAGCCATCGGAGATCTTACCCGAGGCGCCACATGTCGCACACCTTGTACAAGGTACGAATCAGAGAGTGCAAAAACAAGGCCTCTGAAAGAGAATGGCTAAGGCCGAAATTTGGCCCTTGATAGTACTGAAGGCCAATTTTCAGTTCAGGCCCTCCTGTAAAAAGGTCAGGACCCTGGATACAACATAAGAGCGGGGGTTAAAGCCCTCCGCCTCACACCAAGCAATATAAGCCTTCCAGGTGCGGTGATAGATCTTGCGAGAAGTACACTTGTGAGGTATTAGCAAAGTAGGGACTACGGAGTCGGCGACTCCCCTGTCCCTCAGCACCTGGGACTCAATAGCCAAGCCGGCAAGCCAGCGAAGGTAAGGCAGGGTGCAATATGAGTCCTGGAGACAGAAGATCGTCTCGCATCGGGAGCCGCCAGGGGCGTCCGCCGCCATTTGCACCACGACAGCGTACCAAGTGCGCCGGGGCCAATCTGGGGCCACCATAAACGTCGGTATCCCCTCCGTCATTATTCTGCGTACCAATCTCGGAAGCAGTTGAATCGGAGGGAAGGCGTGCAGGAGACGATAAAAGCTCCAGGGAGCCATTAGAGCGTCCGAGGCCACTGCCAACGGATCCCTCGTTCTGGACACAAAGGCTGTCACTTTGTGATTGAACCGGGACGCCATGAAATCTACATCCGGCGTCCCCCATCTGAGACAATCTGAGCGAACACCTCCGGGTGGAGGGACCACTCCCCTCGGTCCAGCGTCTGGCAACTGAGAAAGTCCGCCTGCCAGTTCTCCACACCTGGAATGTAAACCGCCGAAAGAGCCGGAACGTGAAGTTCCGCCCAACACAGTATTAGAGCTGCCTCAGCTGGGCACCTTGTGCCCCCCTGATCATCCACAAACGCCACCGCTGTGGCATTGTTTGATGGAATTCAGATCGGACGGCCTTGCAATCCCAATGAATGTCCAATGAAGGGGACATAGTCCGATTGCTCTCAGTTCCAGCACATTGATGGGCAGACGAGCCTCCTGAGCTGATCAACGGCCCTGGGCCGAAAGCTGGCCCAAGACTCCGCCCCAGCCCGTCAGGCTGGCGTCTGTGGTGATAATCACCCACTAAAGAGGCAGGAACGACTTCCCCTGCGTTAAAGCCGGGTCCCATAGCCACCAGATCAGGGACGCCCTGGTCTGGGGGCTCAGCCGGATAGGACGGTCCAACGACCGACGGGACTTGTCCCACCGAGTCAGAATTGCTCGCTGGAGAGGACGAGTGTGACTCTGGGCAAAAAAGGTAATCGCCTCAAACGATGAGACCATGAGCCCCAGAAGACTGACGGTGCGACCAGAGGGTGCGCACAGCCGACTGTAGACTCTGCAGTTTTGCTGGAGGGAGAAACACCTTCGCCCGTTCCGTGTCCAAAATGAGGCCCAGATACCCCAAACGACAGGAGGGGGCCACTGATGACTTCTTCAGGTTTAGTAACCAGCCGAAGTCCAGTAAGGATGCCATCGTTATGCTCACATTCTCCTCCAGAGCCGAAACCGAGTCCGCTAGCAGGAGCAGATCGTCCAGGTATGCCACTATGGCAATGCCTCTCTGACGCAGCAACGCCAACACCGGAGCTAACAACCTTGTAAGGACCCGGGATGCGGAGGTCAGGCCGAAGGGAAGAGCCACGAATTGAAATGGCGATCCCCCACCGCGAATCGCAGGAAACGCTGGTGACGAGGATGGATGGGTACATGGAGGTACGCGTTCCTATTCAAAGACGCCAAGAATTCTCCTTTGGTGGAGGGCGGCCACAACCGACCGAACAGACTCCATCCGGAACTATCGCGCACTGACATACATGTTCAGAGCCTTCAGGTCCAGGATGGGCCGAAACCCTTCCCTTTTTTGGGTACCACAAAAAGGTATTAGTAAAAACCTCGAAACCTCTCCCCTGAGGGAACTGGGGCAAACACTCCTTGGTCCGAGAGAGCCTGCACTGCCTCGGATAGGGCCATCCTGCGATCCCGCGGGAGATTCAAGCTTTAAGGGAAGAACCTGTCCGGGGGTGGAAAGAGAAACTCTATCCTGTACCCGGTGGACAACACTTCCCAGACCCAGCGGTCTGAAACATGGGTCAACCATCGCTCTGCGAACCCCAGAAGACGTCCGAAAGTCGGGTGGGGGCAACCCATCAGGCTGAGGAAGGCTAGTCCTCCGTCTGTTCTGTTTTGCGCTGCCCGTGCCGTCTTCCGGCCCCTGCAGCGACTTACCAGAGCGGGTCCCTTTTTCTACCATGCTCGAGGCACGAAAAAAGGCTTCTTCTGACCTGAGGGGGAAGGCTCCTGTCTACAGCGAAACTCACGCCTGTGGTGATGATTTCATCAAAACGTGGGCCAAAGAGACGTCCACCCTGAAAGGGGAGGCCAGCCAAACCTCTCTTGGAAGCGTGGTCGCTCGACCAAGGACGCAGCCAAGAATTAGGCGAAGCCTGACGGCCGAGATCGATATTCTGGACAACAGGGGCAGAATATCCATGGCCGCATCACAGAGATATTCGATCCCTTGGAGAAAAAACTCAGCCTCCTGCGGTGCCTCCATCAGGCGACCGCCTTCTAATTCATAAGGCCTTTCATGCATTCAGATAGATGCTGTGCCGCCACGGCCGAAGCCAGGGTCGGTTGTACAGCAGAGCCCACGCTCAGAAACAGGGACTTCAAAAGTGCTTCTGTCTTCCAATCAGCGGGATCCCTAAAGGAAGGAGTCCCTTCCATAGGGATAGTAGTCGCCCTAGTAAGGCGTGCAATCGGTGGGACCCTGCAGGGGACTCCCACTTTTTTTTTTTTTTGAAGCTCTCCTCAAAGGGATAGCGAACCGCAAATCATCATGTCAGCGAGGGGGAACGCTGTGGGCGCTGCCATTCACTATATAGGAAATGGTCAAGAATTTGTTATAAGGATTAGTCTGGAGGGCCCTGGGGGGGCCTAAAAAATCCACACACATACGCAGCAGATCGTGATATCATCATCTAGATCCAGCTGCAACATAGTGCGAATGCCAGATAATGGTGCCACAGGTGCTGCTTCTTTACTGACTAGGACTCCACCGTAGTCATCGGGGGGCTAGCCTAGTTCCCGGGAAAAGATTTGCCAAAAGTGGATCAAAAGGAACACCCCTGCGGCGAGACGCCCAGGGGTCCTTCGCAGGGGTAGGGGGGAGTTAACAGTAGTCCCCTCCTTAGACTTGGACTCGACCGTAGTCCCCAGAGACCCTCGGGACGCTTGGATAGACTACTCCTCTGTCCCCCACTGCCACATGGAGGACTTCCCCTGGTCCCCGATCGTCGACGTGTTCTTCGTCGTGGACACCGTGGTAATAGACCGTAAGCGTGATACAACGTCGACCTAGATCTACTACTATAGTGCTAGACGACGCATACA
>BLSH010022067.1:439064-456009 GCA_018402905.1 Glandirana rugosa
GGCTGGTTCCAGCGTCCATGCTCCTCGCGGGACCCGGAACCGGAAGTGACGACCCGGAAGTCCCCGCCCTCCCCCCTGCGCTCCACAGGCCGGAACTCAAGGCCCAACGCCCGCCCCCCTCACAGTCTGCCCAGGATCTCCTCCAGCCCCGCAGCCAGGAGCCACAGACATGTGCGGGGAGCGTTCAGTCCCCTTGGACTTACTTGGGGGGAGAAGCGCCGGTCTCAGCTTCCCTCTGTGCCTGACCGGGGGACCCATCATCCACTACTCACAGGTGAGCAGTCTTAGAGCTCCCACACCCGCCTCCTCCTCCGTGGAGGAAACACAAAAAACTGAGGAGAGGAAGGGGAGGCGCCCTTTTAAAGACTTAATCCTTGTGTTTCCTGCCTTCGGAGGAGGAGCTCTATCTCTCTAGTGCTGTCCTGGACAGACGACTAGAGAAATGTTGATTACTGAGGAAATTTTGTGTAGATGTAAATCTAGACAGCCCCGTCAGGCTAGACCATCCTCCAGATTATGTTTTATACATTTATGGACAGTAGATGTAGATACATAGTTTGAAGTTCTGCCTCGTTATTTTTGTGATGTCATCTGACAAAGTCTGATTATCTGAAAAAAAGGTTTCCTATTTTATCATTCTTTTTCTATCGATCATTTTATCATCGTTTCAACACTGTTGTCTTCTTTTTGCTGATTAGCTAAGTACTTTAATTCTATTGTATGAGGGGCACCCCAAATCTGAAGTTGCCTGGGTCCCCCAAGGTCTAAATCCGCCCTGCCTACAGGTGCCAGAGAGTCACTTCAGCCCCGGAAGGTTTTACCCCCTTAATGACCAGGTGTTACGGCACTGCGTTATTTTAACCAACAATTGCACGGTCGTGCGACGCTGTACCGAAATAAAATGTATGTCTTTTTTTCCCACAAATAGAGCTTTCTTTTGGTGGTATTTGATCACCTCTGCGGTTTTTATTTTTTGCGCTATAAAACAAAAAAAGACCGACAATTTTGATAAAAAATAATATTTTTTACTTTCTGCTATAAAAACACATCCAATTAAAAAAAAAAAAAAAAATGTAAAAAAAAAATCGAATTTCATCAATTTAGGCTGAGCTGTATTCTGCTACATTTGTAAAAAAAATCCCAATAAGTGTATATTGTTTGGATTGCGCAAAAGTTATAGCGTCTACAAACTATGGGATAGATCTATGGACTTTATTTTTTTATTTTTTTTTTAATTGTTTTTACTAGTAATGCCGGTGATCAATGATTTTTAGGGGGACTGCAACATTGTGGCAGACAAACCTGACACTAAGTGACACTTTTTGGGGACCAATGCCACTAATACAGTGATCTGTGCAAAAAAATAAAATAAATGTATAAATGACACTGGCAGGGAAGGGGTTAACAGCAAGGGTTATCTGTGTTCCCTGGGAGTGCTTTCTGTGTGTGTGTGGGGGGGGGGGGGTGTAACAGAAGAAAGACAGAGATCCGTGTTCCTGCTTAGCAGAAACACAGGATCTCTGTCTTTCTTACTAGCAGAACGGCGATCTGCCTCTCTACCAAGTATTGGCGGGTTCAGTGGCGTGTCCAATCACATTGGGAGCAGGGCACTGGTGGCGCGCGCCCCAGAGCCAAAGATCGGAATCACGGATGGGTACGTGATTTTGGAGTTAAGGGCCGCAGTATATGTACGTGGGGTGTGGTCCTTAAGCAGTTAAACTAATTATTAATTATCCATGTAAAGATATAAAAATCTAGACAGCTCCCTGCACCAGGATAATTAATGAGCGGGGACGGGTGTCACAGGACAAGAATACAATAAAAACCTGGCAAATGCTCTAACTCCCCTCTGCTCTGCTACATAAATGTGCTTTTGTATCAGTCTCTGACCCTGTCAGGAAAATATTCCATCACTTCTAGTTATAATATCCTGTCATTGAGGCAGGGGGTGAGGTGAAATCCCTCTATGGGGGACACAAATGGTAATAAAAACCCGACAGAGGTTCAAACCTCGCACCCCTCTATACAAAAAGCTGTGAAATTCTCCAGATAAATATGTTAAAGCTGAACTTGGGGCAAACAGCTAAAAACAAAGATTATGAAAAAGTGTAGTGAAAGCTGCCATTACTGAAATCTCCTTTGAGAATGCTCGTTCTCTGGCTGTCATGTTAATGCTTTGACTTCAATGTTGTGTGTGTCGCTGTCCCAGTACAAGCACAGTGATATGTAGTTCTGACACTACCTGTTTTGGCTGTGGTAGTATTGGGAGTAATGGAGCCCCATCATTAGTAGTACTGGGAGTAATGGAGCCCCATCATTAGTAGTACTGGGGGTAATGGAACCCCATCATTAGTAGTACTGGGGGTAATGGAACCCCATCATTAGTAGTACTGGGGGTAATGGAACCCCATCATTAGTAGTATTGGGAGTAATGGAGCCCCATCATTAGCAGTATTGGGAGTAATGGAGCCCAATCATTAGTAGTATTGGGAGTAATGGAGCCCCATCATTAGCAGTATTGGGAGTAATGGAGCCCCATCATTAGCAGTATTGGGAGTAATGGAGCCCCATCATTAGGAGTAATGGAGCCCTATCATTAGTAGTATTGGGGGTAATGGAACCCCATCATTGGTAGTTTTGGGGGTAGTGGAGCCCCATCAATAGTAGTATGGGGGGGGGGTAATGAAGCCCCATCATTAGTAGTATTTGGGGTAATGGAACCCCATCATTAGTAGTATTGGGGAGTAATAGAACCCCATCATTAGTAGTATTGGGGCTAATGGAGCCCCATCATTAGTAGTATAGGGGCTAATGGAGCCCCAGCATTAGTATTATTTGGGGTAATGGAACCCCATCAGTATTGGAGCCCCATCATTAGTAGTATTGGGTGGTAATGGAGCCCCATTGTCAGTATTAGTGGAAGGAACAGTGCCCCATAATTGCTGTCAGTGGAAGGATTGATGCCTCATCGTTGGTGTAAGTAGGGGGAATAGTGCCTTATAGCAATGGGAGGAACAGTGCCCCAAGGGCCTGATAAAGGCAAACAAAGGGCCATATCTGGTCCACGGGCCAAAGTTTGAACACCACTGATCCAGCATATTCAGAAGAAAGTTTGAAATGACAGCCCCCCCCATACATCTCTCATGACACAGTCACTTTAAACTGAAAATAGACTGTACCTGAGAGCGTTTCCATTTGGCCATGTCCGGAACTGTGTTGATCTCTTTCTTTGGAATAATATAGGTATGTCCTGCAAGAGATGGAAGAACCTCATCCCCATGGTGGGAGCCTGTCGGAGAGAAGAAAAACACTTACTATATGTAATGTATAAAATGGTTGCAATGGATTTGTATTCAACACAGGAAAAGCAGTAATGTGCTTTACCAATGTGCCTTTCCACTCTGCTTACTTTGAGATTTTAAAGCAAGCAAAGCCCAATTTGTTTATATTAATGCAGAGTGGACGACACAGGTCACATGTCATGTGACAGAGGCCCTTTACCTATTTTGGTGTGACCTCTGCAGCCTTATGCAGAAAACACTCCAAGGCAGCCGTTCTCAACCACAGTTCCGTGGAATCAAAGGGTTCCTCCAGCTGTTGCTAGGGGTTTTTTGAGCTGTATATGATGGACTTCCCATCTGATGGTGCCTCCATAGTTCTGGGTACAATGCCACTTGGCAGAGCCAGCAGCATGACACCATTGTTATATTTAGCATTCAGTAAGGGTGACATTCTGACCACCACTGTAAGGGAAGCATTCTTCCCACTGACCATCAATGTAAGAGGGGGAATTTCCCCAATGACACCCAAATTATTTTTTAGCAGGGCTTCCCTGAGACCTGAAAATTATTTTTGCAATGGGTGAACTGTGTGGTGTTTTCACCAAGCAATGTGCCAGTTTTTACTTTGAGAGGAAAAAAAACGGCACATCGCTGCTGTCAGAAGACAGCTCTGTGTTGTTTACCAACACAGGGCTCTCTCCTGTCATTAGCTCCGCCAATCAGTGGGTCCCGGATGTGCTGGCCTTAACAGCAGCACAGTCGGAGTGGGAGGCACACGCACCTCCGTGCCCGGAGGAGGCGGATCACATACATGTACGTGATCTGGCGCAGAGAGGCTGACATACCGCAGTATATATATATAAATATATATAGAGGCGGTGTTCTATCAGAATACCGCTCCCCATCAGACAGTGCAACGGAAGTGACGTTGCGAGCAAAATTGCTTATTGCGCATGCACTCCAACATGGCCGATATGCGTTTCAATAGGTTTCCTAATCTGACAGAACACAAAGGCGGCAGGGGACATCTTGTTACATCCAGGCAAGTCTTGAATTTCACACTTATTTTAGCAGTTAATTCACCTTATATACTGAAATAGACTATTTCACCGTTACCGAGTGAGGGTGTCGAAAAATGTCCCTCGGCGCCAAATGACTATCAGGTTGGCACTGAGCAGTGCAGGGTGTACCAAGATGGCCATGGCCACCTTCTGACTGCAGGCTTATCGCTGCTTTTCAAATGCAACATCAAAACAGTGTCACAGATTTAAAGTGGTGTCGTCGCCCCCCCCCCCCTTTCAAAAATTAAAAGTCAGCAGCTACACATACTGTAGCTGCTGAATTTTAAAATTAAGACACTTACCTGTCCTGGAGTCCAGTGATGTCAGCACCCCAGCCAATGTCGCATGCTGCCGCTGCCATTGACGTTAAGGACACCCAGCAGGCCCCTACTGCACATGCGCAAAGCGTGCTGTGCTCTCTCATTGGCCCGACAGCAGGGGAAGGAGAGGGAGGAGGAGGAGGGGGCCTAACCTGTGACGTACCTAGCCACGGCAAGGTCTGATGGAGGTGGGGACAGGTTGCCTGTCAAAAACACTGGGGGGGGGGGGGAATAAGTGGAAGTTCCACTTTTGGGTGGAACTCCGCTTTAAAAATACTGTATTTCAGTATATAGGGTGAGCTTACTGCTAAAATAAGTGTGCTATTGAAGACTTGTCTGGGTGTTTGCTGCCGCCTTCGTGTTCTATCAGATTAGGAAACCTATTGGAATCACATAGCGGCCATGTTGGAACGCATGCGCAGTAATCATTTTTTGCTCAGAACGTCACTTCCAATACATTTTCTGATGGGTAGCGGTAATCTGACAGGAAAGCAGCGCTCAGCAAGTGGATAACAAAGGGCATCATTCAACTTTAGTCAAAGCTGCACAGACGCCCCTAATTTGCACAGGCTATTTTTGAAATATCAACTAACCCTTAAGGCCCCAATTCACAGCTGAGCATAGTAGAAATATGCTACAAAAAAAAAAAAAAAAAGAAAAAAAAAAAAAGAAAAAAAAAAAGGAAGGTACATTAGCTACTACACGTCGCACCAAAAATGAGCATTAAAAAAATAAAAATAAAATAATGGCACTCCCACGTCGCTCAGGTGTGAATGCAGCCTTAGGGCTGATTCAAACTAGTACGTTGATCTGCATTTTAGCACAACAGAAGGACATAACAAAAACAATTGTTTTTACGTGTCCTATTCACACTACAACACTGCATTGACCTGCGATGCGTTAAAATTCAACTTGTATGCATTTTAATTTAACACAGGTTAACGCGTGTAAAATGAAGGTCAATGCAGCGCATGTAGAGCAAAAAGGTTTGCTTTGCGATTTTGTGACTCATTGGTTGTGATATCACAGGAAATCCTGCAAAATGCAGCACATTTTAACACATGCTAAAGCGAGTTAAAATGCACATAAAATGGATTGAAATGTACATCCATTTTCTCTGCATTTTATTTCAAGTCAGCGTGAACGCAGCCTTAAAGCGGAGACACACTCATTTAAAAGTCAGCAGCTAGAAAAAGTGTAGCTGCTGACTTTTAATAATCAGACACTCACCTGCCGCCCGCTGCCTCGCTCCTCTCCCCCTCCTCCGTGTGACGCCGGCATAGCAAGTGTGGACGCATCCCAGAAGATTGCCGGGAGGGAGGGGGGGGGGGAGAGGTGAACTTCCTTCTGGTGCAACGAAGCCAGGAGAGGAAGTGGGAGCGGGATACCTGTCAAAACCAGGTATCCACCCCCCCCCCTTCAAAAAAAATTACATTTACAATTGTGGCTTGTCAGGGGGTCACCAACACTTAAAGCGGAGTTCCACCCTAGTGTAGCTTCTGACTATAGGACTATAATAATTGGACCCTCACCTGTCCCAGGCACCAGCGATGCAGCCGCCCGCAGCATCGCTCTTCTCCCTCTCCTCCATAGGGCGCCGGCATCACAAGTGTGGGCAACCGGCTTTGGCTTCAAAGCCAGGTGTGCCCTGCACATGTGAGAGTCGCGCTGCGTGCTGTGAATGGCTGGCGTATCTTCTGGGACCTGTGACGTGTCCCAGAAGATTGGTGGGTGGGGGGAGAGGTGAACTTCCTTCCGGATCCGCGGTGCCAGGCAAGGAAGTGGACCGACACACATGTCAGGTGGTCACCTTCCCTTAAAGCAGAAGTTCCACTTTTGGGTGGAACTCCGTCCCATACGCACGGGAGACAACGGCTGGTTCAAAAAATAAAAACGGCCAACATTCGACCAGTGTGTATTGTTGGTCTGTCTGGCTTCTGTTGGACGTGCATGGTGGAAAGCCAGCAGCCGACCGACTCCTAATCAGCATTCTCAGCCAATGGCAGAGTGCGCTAATCCGAGTCTTCTGGCAGGGGCATGGGCTCCATTCACACTTTTGCGACCAGCCCATTCTTTTCAACAGCGCCTGTTCAGGTAGCAAGGACTTTGAAAAGATGCCTGAACTACTTTGGTGTGACTTTGGTCCAGAGGGTGTACAGTCAGATTTAAGTTACACTGGAAACTGTGCGACTTTGGAGATGCACTAATGTGAATGGTGCCTAAATGTAAGTCCAAAGCATTCCCACCACAAGGACAAGGCCATTGACTTTAGAGACCTTTCACATTGAGGCGCTTGAAAACTGCCCATAAAATGCTGAGCAGTTCAGGTGCTTTTCAATCGCTTCTGAGGAGTTAGTGGTGCGCTTTTTGTGACTCAAAAACTGATTAAAGAACAATTTTGAGGTGCTTTTGAAGCACTTTTCAGATGCTTTTGAGGCGCTTCCCATTAATTTCAATGGAGAGGGGCGCTTTTGAGGCTCTCCAAATATGCTGCTTGCAGAATTTTTTTCACCTCCCCACCAGGAATGGACTCAGGCGTGTTTGGAACCAAATGTGCCCAATCCTGCCAGGAAGTTTGCACTGGGCCGTGCTAATCACAGGCAGTGAAACATTTCCGGATCGCTGCAGCCACACATTGGGAAATGTCTCACTGCGGCGCAGTGCAAACTTCCTGGCGAGCTCAGACACGTGCAGTTCGGAACACGCCCAAGCCCATCCTTACTCCCTGCCAGTGCACCACCCCAGTGTGAAAGCATCCATTGATTTTAATGGAATAGGTTTTCATGAGCTTTTCAGGTGCTTTTTTAAGTGCCAAAGCGCTGCAGTGGTATGTGTCAGAAAAAAAAGGATAAGTCACATTTTTGCGCAGCTGAGCTGATGCGCTCTAACATTCCCAAACACATTGCGGCTCATAGAAGTTTCAAAAAACGAAAAAAAGCAAGCATTGCAATGTCTTTAACAAGGTAATGCAGCGCAAGTTCACACCGCACACACAGAAACGTGCATGGTGGTGAAAAGGAGCCCCGACTGTCACATTCTCACTGACGAAGGGGGTGGTGGATAGATTGCTGCGTTGTGAGGCAGCTAAACACCCCTTACCGCCTTCAGATGCAGCAACGGGCGCATACAAACTGGACATTTACCTGCGTTCAGTTCTCTGCAGGAAGACTGACCCTGGGCACACGCTGTCTGTGTCGTTTGGGGTCAGTCAGAGGCAGTAGACCAACGCACACCTTACTCTGTAGAGATGGCTGTGTATGTAAGTGGGTGCTGAAGTGACCACCGGCTGGAACTGTGAATAGTCAGAGAGAGATCTCACCAGCACACCAAGATCTCCAAAATGGGTCCAAAACTTTATTTATTCAGTGATCACGTCATTAAAGCAGATCGCAACGTTGTGGAGCCATGCAGAACCCCTTCATCATGGTTGCATGTCTGATGACGAGGTCCTGCATGGCGCTGAAACACTGCGATTTGCTGTAATCGCTGAATAAAGCTTTGGATCCTTTTTAGGAGATCTTGGTGTGCTGGGGAGATCTCCATCTCAGGTCAGAAGCTCTGGTCACATGTAATTGCTCAGATCAGTGGCCTACATGTGAACAGCGGCATCTCCGGCCTTAGTTCACAGTACAGCAGGGGAGGGTTGGAACCTCTGTGATGTATCGTAGCCCCCCCCACTTCCTGTGGAGACTCTCTGGGAGAAGAAGTGGGGGTTACTTCAACTAAACGGCTACAATACATCACAGAGGTTCCAACCCTCCGCTGCTGAAGAAATCCCCTATTGATTGTCACTATAACAGATCCCTCCTGTTCTGGTGACAACCATATTCCTCTCACCCTCTGGGGACGTTGGAAGGAAACTCTCTGAAGTTTGGGGGACTCAGGTTTGTCAGTTGTCACCGGTGCCGGCCGGAAGTCCCCCCTCCTCTTCCTCAGGGGGCAATGGTAACATTTTGGATTTCCCTTCAATTCCTGCTCTGGTGACAACCATACAACGTTGAACTTCCTCTCCCCCTCTGGAGGCGTTGGAAGGAAACTCTCAGAAGTTTGGCGGGAGTCAAGTTTGTCCATTGTCACCGGTGCCAGCCGGAAGTCACCCCTCTTCTTCCTCACGGGACAATGGTAACATTTTGGATTTCCCTTCACTTCCTGTCTGGTGACAACTATACAACGTTGGACTTCCTCTTACCCTCTGGGGACGTTGGAAGGAAACTCTCTGAAGTTTGGGGGACTCAGGTTTGTCAGTTGTCACCGGTGCCGGAAGTCACCCCTCCTCCTCCTCAGGGGACAATGGTAACATTTTGGATCTCCCTTCACTTCCTGTTCTGGTGACAACCATACAACGTTGGACTTCCTCGCACCCTCTGGGGGCGTTGGAAGAAAACTCTCACTGAAGAGGAGAAAACTCTAAAGAAATCCCCTATTGCTTGTCACTATAACAGATCCCTCCTGTTCTGGTATATATCTCATCCTCTGGGGCCGTTAGAAGGAAACTCTCAGAAGTTTGGGGGACTCAGGTTTGTAAGTTGTCACCGGTGCCGGAAGTAACCCTCCTCTTCCTCACGGGACAATATTTTGGATTTCCCTTCACTTCCTGTCTGGTGACAACCATACAACTTTGGACTTCCTCTCACCCTCTGAAGTTTGGGGAGGGGGGAGTCACGTTTGTCCATTGCCACCAGTGCCGGCCGGAAGTCACCCCTCCTCCTCACGGGACAATGGTAACATTTTGGATTTCCCTTCACTTCCTTTTCTGGTGACAACCTAGGGTTACCACATCATCCCTTTAATCCAGGACACATATGGATTGCACAGGTTCTGAGGCTATTTGAATGCAGATGAGGCACCAAGTGAGTTTAATTCCCACCTTAATCAGCCACAGAACCTGTGTAATTAATATGTGTCCTGGATTAAAGGGATGATGTGGCAACCCTATGACAACCATACAACGTTGGACTTCTTCTCACCCTCTGGGGACGTTGGAAGGAAACTCTCTGAAGTTTGGGGGACTCATGTTTGTCCGTTGTCACCGGTGCTGGCCGGAAGTCACCCCTGCTCCTCCAATTCAGATGACAATGGTAACATTTTGGATTTCCCTTCTCTTTCTGTCTGGTGACACCAGTGACCAGGACAGACGAAGGAGTACGCTTCCCTAGTGCAGGCACAGACAGCAATACAGGGTGTAACCCTTCCCCTACCACAACTAATAGAAGGTGGGGTGGAGTGCACAGGTATGAGGACAGGAAGGATTTTCCTGAGGCACACCTCCAGCACTAGGAACTGTCTGCTCATACAGCATGCTGGGACTTCTAGTTCCACAGCAGCCATGATACAAGCTGCACCCTCTGCCTCCCCCATGGTTACCATAGTAACACGGGCCCAGCCTGGTAACAAGTAGGGGCCCCTAGTGACAGACCTGTCTGCTGCTCCCTCTCAGCCATCTTCCTGCAGCCGGGAACTTCTCACCTTTCACCTTTCACCCCTGTCCTCACAGAGACACACCCCCCTCTTTTCTCTTTTCCCACCTCACTTGTTCTAGCCAAAAAGAACCCCCTCCCCCCTTCTGCCCCTGTCATAAACAGCCCGGCCTTATAATAACCCCCTCCTGTGTTCAGTCACCCCTCTCCCCTCAATCGATGGCATTGCCAACATCAAATATGGCGCCTGTGCCATCCGAGGTGAGGGCAAACCTTTATAAGCCTATGTAAAAAGTTATCTGGCAACTGTTAGTCCCTGGGTGATAAAATATTGCTGCTCTTTGAAATAATAATTTACAAACTACATAAATACAATCTCCCAGTGCTACATTTGCCACTAGTAAAGATGGCGGCTGCTCAGGCGCCACGTTTGTTACTGGAAATCTGTCGTAGTGTCATATTTCCAAACATTCCATGGTTCAAGAGGAATGTACATGACAACGTCTCTAGTTAATGATTAATCCTCCTCGGGTAGAACAGCCCTTGAAAGGGGCATGCCCAGTTTAAAAATGGCCGCTGCGCCCCACCCTGGTCACTATGGGCAATACCAGTTGTGTGCTGGAGATCAGCAATGAAGTTTCCTTGTACCCTTGTCACCCCGTCCTTGTGAGTGACAGATCAGTCCGACTCTGACACAACAGGGACTTTGTACCCCACCGGCTCTCCGCACTCATCATGCTGGCTTTTATAGCGAGGAGTATGGTGAGTGACACCGTCTGTGTGTGTATTGTGTGTATATGTGTGTGTGTGCATTGTGTATATATATATATATATGTGTGTGTATTGTGTGTATATATGTGTTTGTGTATTGTGTGTATATATGTGTGTGTGTGTATTGTGTATATATATATATATGTGTGTGTATTGTGTGTGTGTATTGTGTATATATATATGTGTTTGTGTATTGTGTGTGTGTGTGTATATATATGTGTTTGTGTATTGTGTGTGTATATATGTGTGTGTGTGTGTATATATATGTGTGTGTGTATATGTGTTTGTGTATTGTGTGTGTATATATGTGTGTGTATATATGTGTGTGTGTATTGTGTGTGTATATATGTGTGTGTGTATTGTGTGTGTATTGCGTATATATGTATGTGAGTGTATGTGATCTGTGGGAGGTTTGTACTCCATATACATTATATATACTCCATGTACACTATATATAATCCATATACATTATATATACTCCATGTACACTATATATATATACTCCATATACATTATATATACTCCATGTACACTATATATAATCCATATACATTATATATACTCCATGTACACTATATATATATATACTCCATATACATTATATATACTCCATGTACACTATAATCCATATACATTATATATACTCCATGTACACTATATATATATATACTCCATATACATTATATATATATACTCCATGTACACTATATATAATCCATATATATTATATATACTCCATGTACATTATATATACTCCATATACATTATATATACTCCATGTACACTATATATAATCCATATACATTATATATACTCCATGTACACTATATATAATCCATATATATTATATATACTCCATGTACATTATATATACTCCATGTACATTATATATACTCCATGTACACTATATATAATCCATATACATTATATATACTCCATGTACACTATATATAATCCATATACATTATACTCCATGTACACTATATATAATCCATATATATTATATATACTCCATGTACATTATATATACTCCATATATATTATATATACTCCATGTACACTATATATAATCCATATATATTATATATACTCCATGTACACTATATATAATCCATATACATTATATATACTCCATGTACACTATATATAATCCATATACATTATATATACTCCATGTACACTATATATACTCCATATACATTATATATACTCCATGTACACTATATATAATCCATATACATTATATATACTCCATGTACACTATATATAATCCATATATATTATATATACTCCATGTACATTATATATACTCCATGTACATTATATATACTCCATGTACACTATATATAATCCATATACATTATATATACTCCATGTACACTATATATAATCCATATACATTATACTCCATGTACACTATATATAATCCATATATATTATATATACTCCATGTACATTATATATACTCCATATATATTATATATACTCCATGTACACTATATATAATCCATATATATTATATATACTCCATGTACACTATATATAATCCATATACATTATATATACTCCATGTACACTATATATAATCCATATACATTATATATACTCCATGTACACTATATATACTCCATATACATTATATATACTCCATGTACACTATATATAATCCATATACATTATATATACTCCATGTACACTATATATAATCCATATATATTATATATACTCCATGTACACTATATATACTCCATATACATTATATATACTCCATGTACACTATATATACTCCATATGCATTATATATACTCCATGTACACTATATATACTCCATGTACACTATATATAATCCATATACATTATATATGCTCCATATGCATTATATATACTCCATGTACACTATATATACTCCATATACATTATATATACTCCATGTACACTATATATAATCCATATATATTATACTCCATATACATTATATATATATATACTCCATGTACACTATATATACCCCATATACACTATATATACTCCATGTACACTATATATACTCCATATACATTATATATACTCCATATACACTATATATACTCCATATACACTATATATAATCCATATATATTATATATAATCCATATATATTATATATACTCCATATACATGATATATACTCCATATACATTATATATACTCCATATACATTATATATACTCCATGTACATTATATATACTCCATGTACACTATATATAATCCATATACACTATGAGGTTGATTTACTAAAGGCAAATCCACTTTGCTCCACAAGTGCACTTGGAAGTGTAGATCTGAGGGGAAGCTCTGAAATGAGGGGAAGCTCTGCTGATTTTATCATCCAATCATGTACAAGCAAAAATGCTGTTTTTCATTTTCCTTGCATGTCCGCCTCGGATCTACAGATATACTCCATATACAGTCGACCCCCAAAATTTGCAATGGTTACGTTTGTAGAGCACCTGCGAATTGTGAAAAAAAGCAAGTTTCAGATGTCAAAAAATGCCTATTTTTAGGCTAAATATTGTACAGCAATATTAAATTGCACATACTCTTGTTGTGCAGGTAGCACAGTCCTCTATACCAGTAGTTTGCTTGCCTACGGCTCTTGAGGCGTCATTCCTGCCACTGACACCAGCAATGGGGCATCATTCCTGCCACTGACACCAGCAATGGGGGATCATTCCTGCCACTGACACCAGCAATGGGGCATCATTCCTGCCACTGACACCAACTACTTCTCCCTTACTACCAAACGTGGGGCATTGTTTACTCCCATCGGGCACACGCCGCCCCTACCTAAAGTCTGAAGGACAGTAAACCCTGCCCTAGATGTTTGTGAGAACCTTGCTTTTACATTGTGTCAGTGTCTCTGGAGTTAGCGCAGTGACCTCACTTTAGTATCCAAAGTCCCTTTTACTTATCTTTGCATGGTTTCTGTGTGATGATTTGTGTATAGTGACATTGTAGCAATGTACATAGTAAAATATGAATTGTGAGTCTTCTACGTTGTGGAATGTTTTTGGCCCTACCTGGATGGAGTTCACCAGCTTAAAGCTCAATTCCAGGCAAATAAAGAAAAGTTTTTTTTCCTTGCAGTGGGGCTGTGCCCGCTCTGCACAAGTTACATGCTTGTTTTTGTGTAGGGACAGAGATACACTATATTGTCAAAAGTATTGTGACACCTGCCTTTACACGCACATGAACTTTAATGCCTTCCCAGTCTTAAGCCTCGTACACACGGGACGATGATCTATGTTGGATAATGTAAATTGCATACTGACTGCACTACATGATCGTACGAGCACAGAAGAACGTTCAGGTGTAATTAGCATCCGGCCGTTCCTGACTTCGGAGCATGCGTGTTTTGCACAATACAACTTGTTGTACCAACTGCTCTGTACACACGATACAACGGTCGTATGAGCGATTGTTGGTACGACCAAGTTTTCTAGTCTGCTCATACAACTCCCTTTCACGACCGTCGTATGTTCAAATGTTCTAATCGCGCATACGAACGATCGATATCGCATGCAATGGTCATCAGTACGACCTGTTGTATACGATCGTCATCCCGTGTGTACGAGGCTTTAGTCCGTAGGGTTCAATATTGAGTTGGCCCACCCTTTGCAGCTATAACAGCTTCAACTCTTCTGGGAACGCTGTCCACAAGGTTTAGGAGTATCTATGGGAATGTTTGACCAGTCTTCCAGAAGAGCATTTGTGAGGTCAGGCACTGATGTTGGACGAGAAGGCCTGGCTCGCAGCCTCCGCTCTAATTCATCCCAAAGGTGTTCTATCGGGTTGAGGTCAGGACTCTGTGCAGGCCAGTCAAGTTCCTCCACCCCAAACTCACCCGAGCTGCTCCGGTCCTCATTGGCTGGATTGATAGCAGAGAAGCCATTGGCCCCCCGCACCTCAGGTCACATTGCATGCACAGAGGCTTAATCCTGCTAGTTTTGCGAGAAACTAAAAAAAAAAATTGTAAAAAAAAAACTGCTTGCATTGCGAATCACTCGTTAACTGCGTTACTCGCAATCCGAGGTTCCACTGTATATGGGGCCAAAAACACCACCGAAAGAAGCTACTGCACCTTTGGACTTAAAAGCATTAACGTGCATCTCCAGACCAATTTTTTCATTTTGGAGAAAGTGTGGAAAGATTAGAACCTTTGTCAGGTATTCTTTTGCTGTCTGGATCAATATGTGCGGCGTGTTTGCACGCAAACGTTACAGACACAGCAGCCCGCTCGTTTGAATGAGCTGCTGTACCTGTGAGAAATTCAAGGAAAGAAACCCCCGACTTTGTTTTTGCAATTCACAAAAAAAAAACGCTACCAAAATAAAGCATGCGTTATTTCATCAAAATGTCAGGTATTATTTAATTTTATTCATGAAACCATTCGGTATTTTTTTTTCCATGTCATGATATCCAGTGCACTGCCTGCAGCATATGTATTAATACAATAGAAAAAAATATGACTAGAATACCAGTCAAAGCGAAGCTGCTTTCACAGGACATACGTGGTGTATCAAAAACAACTACGTTCAGTCAAAGAGGTTGTAAACCCAATTAAAAAAAACAAAAAAAAAACCTGTAAGCCAAAGGCATAATGAGCTAGTATGCATCACATACTAGCTCATTATGAAATATTTACCTTAGAACGAAGCCCTGCAGTGGCAACCCCACACCGCTGAGACAGGTGTCGTCTTCCTCTGTGTTTCTTCCAGGTTTGCAAGCTCCAGCACTGTGATTGGCCCACGCATGGGAGCTGCCGGTCACAGCACGGGGCCCTGAAGAAACGGCATGCACGGCCCTTCCTTCAGAGCGCATTCGACGATGATATAGGTAAATATCACCTAAATAGTGCAAGTTTAGGAGATGTTTACAGTACCTATAGGTAAGCCTTATTATAGGCTTACCTGTAGGACCAATTAAAATGGAAGACTTTACTTCCTCTTTAAGGCCAGTTTCACACCGGAGGTGCTTTACGGGCGTTTTTTAGCTAAAATCAGCGCCTCTAAATTAGCTCCTAATCTACTCAAGTGTGAAAGCCTGAGTGCTTTCACACTGGGGTAGTGCGCTTGCAGGATGGTAAAAAAAAGTCCTGCAAGCCGCATCTTTGGGGCAGTGCGGGGAGCGGTGATACACCGCTCCTCCACTGTCACTGCCCATTGAAATTAATGGGCAGCGCTTCCGAAGCAGCTGTACACCGCTTCAGAAGCATCTGCACTTTTAACCCCTTGGGGGTTAAAAGCGCCCCGCTGCCACCCGAATAGCGACGCCAAAGCGCTGCTATAACAGCGTTAAAGCGCCACAAATTAGCGGTGTTTTACCGCTAACGCTCCAGCAGCCCTGGTGTGAAAGTACCCTAAGTAAATGCAAAATATCTTTATAAATGTCAACTATTGAATGAAAATAGTATCAAAACTCACACATATATACAGTAAATATCATTCTTCCAAAAAGACAACTTTGTCATTGAGGAGATTTCCCTACATTTCTGTCCCATAGCTAAAACAGGAATTGAGAGGAAATCCCTGGGACCCCCCATTAGAAGATTTCCCCTTCAATTATTTTTCTGAGGACAACCTAAAATTTGTAATAAACGAAAATAACAGCGCCTCTGAATATTCACCCCAAAATAATTCATACAGTGACTCTACACATTAGTGAATAGATCGCATGAGTTAGAGCTGAGAAGCTCCTAACAGCTTTCTTATGTGAACAAACATATAAAATTGAGTACGCTAGATAAGTGATTACACATCTCAGTGACATACTTAATAAAACCCCACTTATAAGTCTCCGCGACAATAAAAGCAAATAATGTTTAAAATCCAACAGGAGTCTTTTTATTAACTTCCCCTTTAGAAGATTACCCCCCAGGGTCCCTAAAGGAGAGTTAAGGACAAAATCGATACCCTGTCTTTACATCCCTTTAGAGGAGTTACTGTTTCAACAGAAAAACCTTCTTACTATAAATGACATATATACACACTCAAAACTATGATAAAAGTAAGTTATCAACTGTAAATATTTCTATAAAACGTAAATGAATCCCATG
>BLSH010022067.1:479445-490534 GCA_018402905.1 Glandirana rugosa
TGTACTTTCCTGGCTTGTTAGGGTCTCAAGAAATGAGATAGGTGGTCAGTACATCGGGTGTGATCAATTTTCAATGATTGGCACCAGAGCTTGTAGACTCTATAACTTTCACAGAGACCAAATAATGTCCACAAGATATGTAGCAGTATAAATTATCGCCCAAATTTATGAAGAAAAATTACTTTTTTGCAAAATTTTTCAATACAAACTAAAAAAAAGTGTTTTTTTTTCAAAATTTTCGCTACTTTTTCGCTTATATTGAAAAAAATAAAAAACCCAGCAGTGATTATATACCACCAAAAGAAAGCTCTATTTGTGAGAAAAAAATGATAAAAATTTTGTTTGGGTACAGTGTACCATGACTGAGTAATTGTCATTTAAAGTGTGAGAGTGCTGAAAGCTGAAAATTGGTCTGGTAAGGAAGGGGGTGTAAGTGTCCTGTATGGAAGTGGTTAAATGACAAATGCCTCTAAACAAAACGCTGCTAAGGGCGAGTTAGGTGTTTAGGCGCATTTACAAGCTGTTTGGCATTTCAAATGCCTCTGAACTTCCGTCTGAACGCATTTTTTTTGCTTTCCAAAAAAAGCCTCTAAACTCAGCTGCCTGGAAATGACCTTAAACGACCCTGTGTGTATGTACTGATAAGATAACATAGAGGAGAGTTCAGGGACAGCTGAAAAAACGCCCAAATATTTACTTCTTCATTTCAGGTACTTGTATATCACTAACAATTTATGCAGTGCTTTACATATATATTGTACATTCACATCAGTCCCTACCCTCAAGGAGCTTACAATCTAATGTCCCAATTCACATTCATACATATACTAGGGCCAATTTAGAGAGGATCTAATTTACCTACCAGCCAGTGGCGGCTGGTGAAGTTTTTGGATGGGGGGCGCCAGGCCACGCCCTTCCTTTTGACCCCTCCTACTTCTAATAAGCCACACCCCTTATAGAATCCACCCACTCTGTCCCCTGTATTCCACATATTGTGTCAGGAGTATACAGCTCAGCATCACAGGACACAGTATACAGCTCAGCATCACAGGACACAGTATACACCTCAGTATCACAGGACACAGTATACAGCATCACAGGACACAGTATACAGCTCAGCATCACAGGACACAGTATACAGCTCAGCATCACAGGACACAGTATACAGCTCAGCATCACAGGATACAGTATACTGCTCTAGCATCACAGGGCACAGTATGCAGCTCTGCATCACAGGGCACAGTATACAGTGAAACAGGTGGGGGCAGTTATGCAGCCAGTGACACAGGTGTGGCCAGTTGTGCAGCCAGTGACACAGGTGGGGCAGTTTGCAGCCAGTGACACAAGTGGGGGCAGTTTGCAGCCAGTGACACAGGTGGGGGGCAGTTTGCAGCCAGTGACCCAGGTGGGGGCAGTTATGCAGCCAGTGACACAGGTGGGGCAGTTTGCAGCCAGTGACACAGGAGGGGCAGTTTGCAGCCAGTGACACAGGTGGGGGCAGTTTGCAGCCAGTGACACAGGCGGGGCAGTTTGCAGCCAGTGACACAGGCGGGGCAGTTTGCAGCCAGTGACACAGGTGGGGCAGTTTGCAGCCAGTGACAAAGGTGGGGCAGTTTGCAGCCAGTGACACAGGTGGGGGCAGTTTGCAGCCAGTGACACAGGTGGGGTACATTGCAGAGTCGCCCCCCGCACTTACCCCATCCAGCAGGCAGGACTGTTGCAGAGATTCGGCATGCGAGAGCACGCTGGGTCTGCAGAGTTCGGCACACGGAGAGCGGTTGTCCCCCCCTCATCGGTCCCCGGACGGTCATGGTCTCTGTGGGAGCTGAAGTCACCTCCGCTGCCACAGTGACCCGCCCCCAATCACCCTGAGCGGAGGCTCAGGGCAGCCAATCAAGCTATGAGTGTGCGCCTGCTCAGCGCACACTCATAGCTTTTAATGGCCAACCAATAGGCTCACTACTTGGCTGTCATGTGACAGCCAAGGAGCCGAAAAAAAAAAAAAAAGAGAAAGTCAATGTAAGGGCGCCATCTGCAGGTGGGCGGGTTGACTTTTTTTTTTTTCCTCTTTTGCCGGCGGGGAGGCTGCGCCCTAGCGCCCCTCACACACCAGCCGCCGCTGCTACCAGCATGTCTTTGGAGTGTGGGAGAAAACTGGAGTATCCCGGAGGAAACCCACGCAGGCACAGGGAGAACATGCAAACTCCAGGCAGGTAGTGCCGTGGTTGGGATTCAAACCAGCGACCCTTTTGCTGCCAGGCGAAAGTGCTATCCACTACACCACTGTGTCTATTCTGTCATCTGCTGGGTATAAGGTAAATTTACAGCATTGCACATGCATTTTTTGGCCTCATGCACATGGCCGTGTTGATTTATGATGGATCTTGCTGGCAGCAAAGTTGACTGTACTCTGAACTGATACGCACACACATCTACAGATCTACTTGTGTTCATATGAGTTGAGATGTGTACTATGTCATCTGTGCAGTGGCATAGAACTACCTCAGCTTTGTCTTTCTGAAAGACCAAAGGGCAAGTTCATTGTGCGCACGCTCTGCCGCTGCAATAATGACTTATCCAGGGGCAGATGCCATCATCAGTTGTGTGTAATCAGTTGTGGAGGAGCAGGCGCAGAATTACCCGGCCCTCAGTAATTCTGCGCTTGCGCTGCTGCCACTACCTACACATTGTTGGTGCTTAACCACTTGCTTACCACGCACTTAAACCCCCTTCCTGCCCAGGCCAATTTTCAGCGTTCAGCACTGTCGCTCTTTGAATGACAATTGCCCGGTCATGCTACACTGTTCCCAAATTAAATTTTTATCATTTTTTTCACACAAATAGAGCTTTCTCTTGGTGGTATATAATCACTACTGGGGTTTTTAGTTTGCTAAACAAACAAAAATTGTTTCATAGTTTGTTATAAAATTTTGCAAACATGTAATTTTTCTTCATTGAGGGGTGATGAGGAGGCTGCATTGAGGGGCGCTGAGGAGGCTGCACTGATGGGCACTGATAGGCTGCACAAATGGGCACTGATTAGGTGGTACTGGTAGGTGACACTGATGGGTACTGGTAGGTGACACTGATAGGCAGCACTAATAGGAGGCACTGATGGCACTGGTAGGTGACACTAATGGGCACTGGTAGGTGACACTTGTTGGTATCACTAATAGATGGCACTGATTGGCAGAACTGATGGGCATAGGGTCCATGTATGCTGTACAAATAATTTGCAACCACCCCAATTTATAACTAGCCTTTATAGTAAGGTGCACATGGAAGGGGCTTTGCACATTACAAACAAAAAATTTCCCAGCACACTGGGAGGTTTTAGTTGCACACATTTGCAAATCTATGTGTAAGCTTCATCGCCAAGGCTCCTCAGTATACTGCGGTCCTAACTTTATAGTTTTGAGAGTCTCCAAACTGCTGCAGGATAATGCAAGATAATGCCATAATGTGCTAGAATGCATTGCATATCAAATACTTGCCTAGAATGAAGCCCCTGCAGCGGCGCCCGGTCACCGCCAAGTGGGCTGACATTTCTTTCGTGAATGTGTGCATGAGGCCTTACATGACACAATGTGGAACATTTGAAGGGGTGTGAATACTTTTTCAAGGCTCTGTATATATGTAAATGGGGCAGCGCCGCAACTGTGAGTCAACGCTTGTCTTGTAGTTGCGGCATGGTGCAGCAATGTAAAATTAGTATTCGGCAATAAAGAGAAAAGTGAAAAAAAAACAGGCATCAGGAGGCAGCCTCCTGTACGCCTGCTAACCTCCTTCCACTCTGAAAAGTTTTCCAGTGTGGATCTCTTTTCAGTGGGTTGGTAAAAGATATCACTGGTTTGAAAGGAGCCTTACAGTAAGGGTCTGGATGACTGAGCAAAATGCAATTAATAGCTTCTGTTACTGAGGCAATATTGCACTTGCTGCACTTTTTTTTTTATTCAATTCATTTTTATTTTTTCAATATGCAAAATTGCCATACAAAAACAACGAATCCATATCCATAATTACATACATCTACATTTCACTGCCCTCCCTCCCACTTGCTGCACCTTACTCTGTATCTTGTGACCTTGTCATCCAGCGGTTATGAGAGTTTAACCACCAGTGGAGCAATGTGCCAAGAAGAGGGAAATAAGTCCAACAGTCTAGGAGAGAACTGGGTCAAAGTTTCATTCTTTATTATTGCTTGCTACACACAATAGACACACTCATTGTATTGCAGTGGATTTACAGGAACAGAACATGCCTTGTGTTAAGGGGAATGTATGTTGTTTTTTTTTCAACGAGTTTAAAGCGGAGTTCCACTGTTTATTAAAAGTCAGCAGCTACAAAAATGTAGCTGTTGACTTTTAATAGACCTGTCTCCCGCTCCAGCGATGGGGCTGCACAGAGCCTCGGATTTCTCCCCCTCCCCTCCGCAGCGCTGTCATTCCTAGTGTGGGCACCCGGCCGTGATACTGTAGCTAGCGGCTTCACGGCCGGGTGCACACTGCGCATGCGCGAGTGGCGCTGCACACCGTGATTGGTCCCGAAGTCTTCTAGGACCTGTCCTGCGTCCCAGAAGACTTTGTGAGGGAGGGGGATCGCCTAAGGCAACCGGAACGGAAGTACCTGTTAAAATCGGGTATCCGCACCCTGCCCCCCCTCCTCCTCAATGGCTCCGATTCACCATCAGGAGCTGGGGAGGAGGTCTTAAACCACTTTTAGGTTTTAAGATATATACACACAATAAAGGGAACTGCTTGATTTCAATCGTTTTATCAGTATAAATCAGTATGTATAGTTTGTAAAAGGGCAGAAGACCGTCATTTGCGTGCATGGAGACTGGCCAGGCTATGTAGGCAGAGCTGTGCATGTGCAGCTCCATTTACAGCGCTGGAGATGACAGCAAGCAGGCAGGCAGAAGATTTTATTGCATGCAATAAAAGCTTGCCTGCTCGCTGTTTGTTACAGCATAACTTTAAGCCCTAGCTTGTACGGCTTTGTTAGATCACTTCAAATGGATCTCTACTCCTCCAATGGCAGAATGGATTGCATCTTGCGCACAGACTGTAAGATGTTTACTGAATGGATGAATTGCAGAGCGGGCGCCCCACTATGGGAGCTGTACACCAGCTGGAAGTGTAAGTGAACGCTTTGCACGTACTAAAATACACCATTCTTTTAGTTTAATGCCCATGTAGTGAAACAAATCCTTAAAGTAGTAGTAAACTGCAAAAAAAAAACACAGTTCAAATCTTGCCCGGTTCAGTTGGAACCGGCTGAGATTGGAACCGTTAATGGGCAACTTGGGTAAACCAGCCTGCCGGATTCTCGTGCAAGTATCACTAGCGGCTGCTATAGCTGCTAGCAATGATCACTGCCTTCTGGCAGTTTGATCAACTTGGGTGCAACCAGCCTGCCGGATTCTCTTGCAAATATCGTTAGTGGCTGCTATAGCTGCTAACAATAATCACTGTATGGCCATCCTTACCTTAAAATGAAGCCCTCCAATGGCGTTCTGTTACTGCTGACAGGGTTTCCATCTTTACCCAGTCTTCCTTCCAAGTTCATGGGCTCCAGCCGTTTGACTAGCCTGGTCACACCTGTGCATGCGCACGTGAGTCACGGCTGGGGCACAGATCTCTCACTGGGAGGCATGCTGACCATTGAGGGTGCAGTGCACTTGCACCAGTGATATCAAGTAAATATCTCCTGAACGGTGCATGTTTTAGGAGATATTTACAGTATCTACAGGTTAGCCTTGTAATTGGCTTACCTATAGGTATAAATAAAAAAGCAGACTTTACTACCACTTTAATGGTGAATCCCATATTACCATTCTCATAGGCTCATTTGAAGGTTTTGGGACAGTCGTCATTGTCTTGCGGTAACGCAGAAGCAGGGCACAGACTAATACTCCTCCATCATGTATTTAGTAGTTGCCAACACAGCACTGGTAATAAATCTGTGTTATCCCAGACACTTTTCAACTTACATAACTAATACAGTGACTAACCACTTCAGCCCCGGAAGGATTTACCCCCTTCCTGACCAGAGCACTTTTTGCGATTCGCACTGCGTCTCTTTAACTGACAATTGCGCAGTCGTGCGACGTTGTACCCAAACAATATTGTTGTCCTTTTCCCCTCACAAATAGAGCTTTCTTTTGGTAGTATTTGACCACATCTGCGGTTTTTATTTTTTGCGCTATAAACAAAGAAAGGGCGACAATTTAAAAAAACAAAAAAAACAATATTTGTTACTTTTTACTATAATACAAATATAAAAAAAAAACATAAAAAACGAATTTATTCATCAGTTTAGGCCAATATATATTTTTCCTCATATTTTTGGTAAATAAAATCGCAATAAGTGTATATTGATTGGTTTGCGCAAAAATTATAGCATTTACAAACCATGAGAATTGATTTATGGCATTTTTTTTTTTTTTTTTTTACTAGTAATGGCGGCTGCGATCTGCAATTTTTAGCTGGACTGTAACATTGCGGCGGAGATGTGTCCATCTACAGCGGGCGGTCGGCAACTGGCTAAAGGGCAGACACACTTCATTTCTGTGTACACAAGTAGGCTTTAAAGAAGATATGCTTATTTTATTCATAGTTACATTGGCCCGTTTACCTATGTAACTATGTATGGTATATATCAGGGATATGCAATTGGCAGACCTCCAGATGTTGCAGAACTACAAATCCCATGAGGCATAGCAAGACTCTGACAGCCACAAGCATGGCACCCAGAGGCAGAGGCATGATGGGACTTGTAGTTTTGCAACAGCTGGAGGCCCGCTAATTGCTTATCCCTAGTATATATCATACCTGGCCAATCCCCCTGGAGCCTGGAAATCACTGTAGAAGATACCACTACTCCAGTGATCTCCACTTGCTTCCGGGTCTGCTACTGAGCAGAAAGCCTGATGCATTCTGTACATAGGAGGTTGGACGCACGGCATGAACGCTATTCAGAGAATGCATTGCATTCTCTGAATGGATGCAAAGCATTCTCTGGTTTAGATGGAGAGGCGGGGTGGTAACGTCATGCTCTTTACTTCATTCAATCAGAGAATGATTTGCATTCATTCAGAAAATGTACAGCATTCTCTGAATTACACCTATGCTGAGAAGCCGACCTCCTGTGTTCAGATTGCAGCAGGCCAGCCACTCGGTGACCCGGAAGCAAGTGGACATCACTGGAGTAGCAGTGTCTATGTCAGGGATTTCCAGCTTCCAGGAGGATTTCCGGGTATGGTGTATACTTAGTTGCATTGGTCCATACCTGGAATTCCTCTTTAAGACCTCCTACACACGGGTGTTTTTTTCAGTCCAGCAAGGAAAAACACTGCTCAGACAGCACAGCTGCTGATAAATTCAGATAGACTGAATGCTCCTTGTCCAGGTGCTGTGACTCCTGAGAGCCTTCCAACTCTCGTATTCAGCAGTAACAGCAATCCAAAAGCGATTGAGTCGGCACTCTGGAAATTCTTTCAATTACTTTATTGAATGTGGACCATGCACATTTAGTAATACAGCAGACGCTTTTCGGCAGTTACGCCTTGTTCACTGCTTATTATACAAAAAGAATGCACACATTTAAATATACATACAAGTAGAAAAAACTGATCATGTGGTCTGCTCCAATCCAATTAATTACTTGGATTAATGAATTAATAAGAAGAAATATATGTATCCATCTCTTTTGATCAGTACAACGTACAATCAGTACAGATGAACTGGAAAGTCATTAAAAATGAAGGATGTCACAGTATCTTATTTAAAAATACCTATTATTAGTTTCAAGCAATCCCATTTTTTTTTTTTCCAAAATATTTTATTGAAACAATGTCCAGAAAATACATACAGGTCAAAGTAGGGTACCTTACATGCCAGTTTTCGTTGTAACAGAAAATAAGCAAACATGACTGCTTAAAAGCTTATCAAATTACAAGTTAGTAATGAACAGTATATAACAGGTGTTCGTCTTATGAGACCTCATAGATTGATCTTGTTGTTATAGGTAGTTCAATATCTCGAAGTTTGATTCTTGTGGTGAAAGAGTACCAGAGGGATATTCCGTTTTTGTGTGGTTTGGGGTCCCAATACCCACTCGGGCTTCTCCATAGCGCCTCCAGACCGCCCAACTACCCCGATTTGGGACTGGAAGTCGGGCGGGGGCGACAGGGAGGAGCCCGTCTGGGCATTCAGGGAGACCCACTTGAGCCTTGTTGGTAAAATTCTTGTTAAGACTAAGGCCTCATACACACGGACGTTTTTTGACGCCGGCGTTTTCTGGCGTTTTTTGCAGCTCTCCATGTTAGTCAATGGCCCCATAAAAACGTCGGCGCTTTTGAGCTGTAGGTGGCGTCGGCGTTAGTGAGCAGAAAGTAGAACCCATGGCCATCGCGTTCTGAGGCTGTAACGTTTTGACTTTTTTGACGGCGACGCCACAAAACGCCAACAAACGCCAACAAACGCCACCTAATATTGTACCGGCGTTTTCCGGCGTTTTTTGACGCCAACGTTTTTAGGTTGAAAAATAGCAGAGGGATGATTTTTTTTAAAAAAACGCCTATTGACGCCGACGCTCACTAACGCTCAAAAACGCCAATGCATAACGCCGAAAAACGTCGACTTTTTTTCCTTGACGTTGGACCCGACGTTTTGTTTATTTTTTTAGATACGCCCATGTGTATGAGGCCTAAAAGTCGTTCAGGAGATTCCCAATCTCTAGGGTAGATCGCCTAACGTTAGGCCATGTGTTCATTGTATAGCGAGAAAGATTTTCCCTTTTTGTTTATGGGTATTGCGGCAGTGTGGAGCAATCCCATTTTAATTGTTTCAGACTTATATACTGTTTATCACCACTTTAAATTAGATGTTGTAATCATAAAACCCCATGTCCACTAATTTCAGAGAACCCTGTGTCCCCTAATCTCAAAGACGGAAGACCAAACCAAAATTGTGGGTGTATTCCCACCCCCTTGTCTGGGCTAAATTGACCCATACAAAACAAAGGGGGGGGGACCATAATGTCCATCACAAAATTATGTTTTGTTTCCTATTTTATCTGTTATGTCATATTCTACTTCCTTTTTATTTTAGAAAGAGATCTACATAACATCTTAGATTCATCCCGTGTGGGGCTCTAGTGTCCAAATTCACTGTCCACCACACCTCCCTTTCTAATAGCTTGCGATGTAGATCACCCCCTCTAAGCAATTTATGTATTCTTTCTAGGCCATAAAAAATAAAAGAAGACATGTTGGCTGAATGTACATACTTAAAGTGCTTCGAGACGTTAGATAGGCCCTTATCTGAAGTGTAGGATGCCCCATGGTAATGTTCTCTAATTCTAGTCCTCATGTTTCTTGTTGTACATCCTACATATTGCATGTGGCACACTGTGCATTCTATCGCATATACTACGTTTCTAGTGCCACCATTCATGTATTGCCTAATTTTATGGTTTTTATTTGTGTAGCAGAACGGACCACACCTGCCTTCTTGCTTATGACAAAAACGACACATGCATAGGAACCCGTTGTATGCAACCAAGTCTGTTTCCCTGTATCTGTGAGGAACAGACTTGGTGACAACATATCCCCTAATGTAGTAGCATGCCGGCTGGAGTTTTTTGACGCCACATTTTATGCAGCTCTCCATGTTATTCAACGGCCCCATAAAAACGCAGACGTTTTTGAGCTGTAGATGGTGTCGGCGTTATTAAGCTGTAAATTGAACGCAGGACCTGTGTGTTCCAAGGCTGTAGTGTTGTGGTGTTTTTGACGATGAGCTGGCAAAATGCTCACTAATGCATTGACCCCGTAGTGACGTTAACCGGAGTTTTTAGCGCCCGCGTTTTCAGGTTAAAAAAGAGCAGAGGAATGTTTTTTTTTTAAAAACGCCGATGCTCATTAATGCCGATGCAAAACGCTGACGAAAACGCTGTTTTTTTGCCTGACGTCGGTCCCAACATTTTGCTACTACACCCCGTGTGTATAAGGCCTTAATGTCTTTTTTTTTAAAATCGGAAATGGTGTTAATTACACTGAAACAAGTATAGAGGTACAACCAACGAAAATATTGCCAGCAATAGGATTCCAGGTCAAGCAAGCATAAAATACGGTACATTATAACGAGCACATATAAAGCACAGTCCTGTACAGTAGATATGTTTATAAGCTAGACATAGAAAATAAAGCACTCTCATTAAGCAGGGTACAGAATGCTTACAGAATTCAGTGGGATACAAATTAGATCCTATCCATTACCAATTCAGGAGGAGCAAAGCCCGGGACTGCCAACCAATCACCTCACATCTTATCAAACTTGCTGGGATTCCCTCTATGCTGGAAAATCTTTTTCTCCAGTTTAAGGGTATAACCCATATTACACACTGTGAGGGATTAGCTCTTTGTGGGGTTCACCTTCCGTGGGATAAAGGCAGTTGGAGACAGAGGTTTCTTAAAATCTGGCTTGTGGCCAGGATTATTTGGTAAAAAGGTTGCATGCAAAAAAAAACAAAACCTAAAATAATTGCTTGCCATGCAGGCTTTAACTAAACATTTCAGCATTCCTCTCTATGGGGCTTCTCCCAGACACCCACAAAACAAAAACAAATGCAAACCTTTTTTCTCCTTACGTTCACTGACAGACGCAGCTTCTTCATTAACTTCATGGGTTTTATGTTCGTCCAACTAGGAGTTAACTAGGCAGGGAAAAGATCAGCTGGCCCCTCCTCCTTCTCTCCTGCCGGGGGTTCCCTCCCCGGTCGACTAGAAAAGGGACGGATCAATTGAGGATCAACCTGCTTGTATTTTGGGTACTTCAATTACTTCTTCGACGCAGACAGTCACTTGCATTCCTCTTTTTTCCAAACGTAAACAAAAACAAAACACCCACAGACCCTCTTCGGGGTATCTCTCCTTACGACTTTACAAATCAATTTCGGACGTACCGTTCGTTAATAAAATCCAAAACAAAAAAAAACGTACGTTGGAAAAATGGTTTATTAGGACCGGTGTTCGGTCTAAAATTCTTTGGAGACAGAGGTTGACGGAAATAGGGTGCCTTCCACT
>BLSH010022067.1:494336-531854 GCA_018402905.1 Glandirana rugosa
TTTATTCCTCTGGACGTGCTATCCCGTCGGTTAAGGCTGTGAGCAGACCGTCTTCAGTGTCGGAATTGGCTGCCCTATCGTGCAGGTCTCCTTATTTAGTGATGCATAAGGATAAGGCGGTCTTGCGACCCCTTCCTTCTTTTCTTCCAAAAGTAGTTTCCTCTTTTCATATCAATGAGGACATTGTTTTACCTTCATTGTGCCCTCGTCCATCGCATCCGAAGGAATTCGAGCTGCATGCTTTGGACGTAGTTAGGGCCTTGCGTGTGTACTTGGCCGCTACGGCTTCCTTTCGAAAAGCTGACGCTTTGTTTGTTTTGCCGGAAGGCTCGCGCAAAGGTTTGGCGGCCTCTTCGGCTACGATTTCTCAGTGGATCCGTAAGACAGTGACCCATGCTTACTCTATTCGGGGCAAGGTTCCCCCTTTTCCGGTCACGGCACATTCTACCCGGGCGGTTAGTACTTCTTGGGCTTTTCGACACCAGGCCTCGGTGTCGCAGGTGTGCAAGGCGGCCACTTGGGCCTCGGTTCACACCTTCACTAAGTTTTACAAAGTTGATGTTCTTGCATCTTCGGATGCTGCTTTTGGCCGCAAGGTTCTGCAGGCGGCAGTGTAGGCGCGTCTGGCGCCTCCTCAGAGGTTCAGTTGGGTACAGTTGTTTGCGTTTACCCACCCCTCTTTTTTTGATACAGCTTGGGGACGTCCCCATGAAGTTAATGAAGAAGCTGCGTCGGTCAGTGAACGTAAGGAGAAAAAGGGATTTTATTAAAACTTACCGTAAAATCCTTTTCTCCGAGTTCACTGACAGACGCAGCACCCACCCCTCTGAGCTCTGTTTTGGTACTGCTTGTGTACGAACTGGAGAGCTATGCTGTGAGGGGATTTTATGTAGGAAGAGAGGACGGCCCCCAAGGGAGGGGCCAGCTGATCTTTTCCCTGCCTAGTTAACTCCTAGTTGGACGAACATAAAACCCATGAAGTTAATGAAGAAGCTGCGTCTGTCAGTGAACTCGGAGAAAAGGATTTTACGGTAAGTTTTAATAAAATCCCTTTTTTTTAGTCCATAAGCAAAAAGCTCCATGGATCAGCTCTCTGGCTGATCGCTCTCAGAGTCCCAGGGCAGAGTAAAACTATGCTCTCTTCCTGGTTTATTTAAACCATAGCTGGTAGGTAGAGGACTTCAGTGGACCAGAAAATCCGGTCCGGAACCAGCCCTGCCACAGTGGCTGGTAAAGCTCGGGCTGAATCCCGCTTTAGTCCACTCAAAATGAATGCATACGAGGCGACAGATAGCGTCCGTCTACCACCTTGCCTCGCATAATGTCACAATACCCATTCTTTGTGGGTGGGGGCTCTCTCACAATTGTAAAATAGTCTGGAATAAGGCTCTGTTGACTGCTATCAGCTGTAGTTCTGTTAACTGGAGGTCATCCAGGATACCCAAAATACACCTGGTGGGTTCAAAGGGGACTGTAATATGGAATACAGAGTTTATTGTGTTCGTCACTGCCGCCCAGTAATGATGTAACTTGGGACATCTCCACAGTAGATGTATGAGGTTCCCCGCCACAGAGGCACACCTAGCACAGAGAGGGCACTGTAGGATGCCCATACGATGCAATTTCAAAGGGGTGTTGAACCTTGCGCACGATAAAAAGTTGTGAAAGCCTCTGGGCAGTGTTGAGGGAGCTGTGCAATTCAAGGACATTATCCCAATGCTTGTCTTTCAGCAGGTCCACATCACACTCCTACTTATCTTTAGCATGGCACGGGTAGCCTTCCAGGTATGAGGGTAAGAGCACACCGTAGCAATTGGAAATGAAACCTTTTGTGTCCACTACAGATTGAACATACCTGAACACAGGTGTGGGGGGATAAAGACCAGTCCATGGCCAAACCCTGAGCCCGAACCGCATGTCTGAGTTGGAAGTAGTGAAATTCATGGAGGGGAGGTAGAAGATAGTCTTTAGGTCTTCAAATGAGCAAAGCTTGCCATTCCGAAAGACCTGCTGTAGTTGAGTAATCCACAATCCCGCACACGGAAGCTTTGACTGTTCCTCATACCCAGAGTTTTGCCAGACTCCTCTTTAATGTCTTTGACTTCAGAATTATGGTGGGAAAGTGGGGCTTTTAAAGGTTCAGGAAAAGTCCACTGTCCCCAGATGCACAGATAAAGATCTAACAAATAATAAGGGACGTAGAAGGACCTTGTTGTGCCCGCTGTTTATCTGTATCATTAGTTACTAAGGTTAGGAAGACCTGACAGGCTCACATTAGATACACGCTGCACATATTTCAGTGTGACTGACAGGTGTGTTTAAGTTTCTGTGGATTACATGACCAGCTCAGGAACAAGGAGTCTCTCTTGAGTATCTTTGCAAGAACTCTGAATGGATTCCCAGACATATTTCTCCTATCTATGTTAAACACGGCTCCTAAGAAATGACCTAAACTTGATAGGTGGGAGCAGGGCCTAGAGAAGAACATGGATCTGGAGAAATGGTGCAAGCTTGCCTTTAGTTCAATAAAATTGTACAGTGCCTTGAAAAAGTATTCATACCCCTTGAAATTTTCCACATTTTCTCATGTTACAGCCAAAAACGTAAATGTATTTTATTGGGATTTTTTGTGATAGACCGACACAAAGTGGCACATAATTGTGAAGTGGAAGGAAAATGATAAAAGGTATTCCAAATTTTTTACAAATAAATATGTGAAAAGTGTGGGGTGTATTTGTCACGTACCTGGTGGTTGAGTCTGACTTATGCGGGGCAACCTCACTTGCGGCCCTGGTTCGAGAACCCCTGGTAGTAGAGACAGGGAGCTCTGGAGCACAGGGGGGCACGAGGGCTGGACTTGGTCACAGATGACAGGTGATGGTCCACAGAAGCTCATGCAGACAGTAGAGTAGTGGTTAAGGCCGGGTCGGTAACAAACTGGCGGTGGGGTACAGGTGGTTCAGGCTGGCGGATAGTCGGGTACAGGCAGGGTCGGCAACGTGTAGGCAACAGAAGTACAAGGGATCAGGCAGAGGCGTAGTCGTAGGCAGGCAGATGGTCATGGCAGGCAGCAGGCAAGCAGGTCAATTACAGCTGCAAGTCTTTTTTGGGGATGTCTCTACCAGCTTTGCACAACTAGAAAGTAACAATTTTGCCCTTTGTTCTTTGCAAAATACCTCCAGCTCTGTCAGATTGGAAGGAGAGCGTCTGTGAACAGCAATTTTCAAGTCTTGCCACAGATTCCCAATTGGATTTAGGTCTGGACTTTTACTGGGCCGTTCTAACACATGAATATGCTTTGATCTAAACCATTCCATTGTAGCTCTGGCTGTATGTTTAGGGTCGTTGTCCTGCTGGAAGGTGAACCTCTGCCCCAGTCTCAAGTCTTTTGCAGACTCAAACAGGTTTTCTTCTAAGATTGTCCTGTATTTGGCTCCAACCACCTTCCCATCAACTCGGACCAGCTTCCCTGTTCCTGCTGAAGAAAAGCATTACCTAAAACATGATGTTGCTACCACCATGTTTCACGGTGGGGATGATGTGCTCAGGGTGATGTGCAGTGTTAGTTTTCCTCCACACATAGTGTTTTGCTTTTAGGCCTAAAAAGTAAAATTTTGGTCTCCTCTGACCAGAGCACCTTCTTCCACATGTTTGCTGTGTCCCCCCACATGGCTTTTCCCAAACTGCAAATGAGACTTCTTATGGCTTTCTTCTTGCCATTCTTCCATAAAGGCCAGATTTGTGGAGTGCACGACTTACAGTATCTCATAAAAGTGAGTACACCCCTCACATTTTTGTAAATATTTTATATTATATCTTTTCATGTAACAAGACTGAAGAAATTACACTTTGCTGCAATGTAAAGTAGTGAGTGTACAGCTTGTATAACAGTGTAAATTTGCTGTCCCCTCAAAATAACTCAACGCACAGCCATTAATGTCTAAACCATTAGCAACAAAAGTGAGTACATGTGAAAATGTCCAAAATGGGCCCAATTAGCCATGTTCCCTCTCTGTGTCATGTGACTCGTTAGTTTTACAATGTCTCAGATGTGAATGGGGAGCAAGTGTGTCTCACTATCTCATACTGATCACTGGAAGTTCAACATGGCATCTCATGGCAAAGAACTCTCTGAGGATCTGAAAAAGAATTGTTGCTCTACATAAATATGGCCTAGGCTATAATAAGATTGCCAACTGAAACTGAGCTGCAGCATGGTGGCCAAGACTATACAGTGGTTTAACAGGACAGGTTCCACTCAGAACAGGTCTCGCAATGGTCAAACAAAGAAGTTGAGTGCACATGCTCAGCGTCATATCCAGAGGTTGTCTTTGGGAAATAGACGTATGAGTGCTGCCAGCATTGCTGCAGAGGTTGAAGGGGTGGGGGGTCAGCCTGTCAGTGCTCAGACCATACGCCGCACACTGCATCAAATTGGTCTGCATGACTGTCATCCCAGAAGCAAGCCTCTTCTAAAGATGATGCACAAGAAAGCCGCAAACAGTTTGCTGAAGACAAGCAGACTAAGGACATGGATTACTGGAACCATGTCCTGTAGTCTGATGAGATCAAGATAAACTCATTTGGTTCAGATGGTGTCAAGTGTATGTGGTGGCAGCCAGGTGAGGAGTACAAAGACAAGTGTGTCTTGCCTACAGTCAAGCATGGTGGTGAGAATATCATGGTCTGGGGCTGCGTGAGTGCTGCCGGCACTGGGGAGCTACAGTTCATTGAGGGAACCATGAATGCCAACATGTACTGTTACATATCGAAGCAGAGCATGATCCCTTCTCTTCAGAGACTGGGCCGCAGGGCAGTATTCCAACAACATAACGACCCCAAACACGCCTCCAAGACGACCAATGCTTTGTTAAAGAAGCTGAGGGTAAAGGTGATGGACTGGCCAAGCATGTCTCCAGATCTAAGCCCTATTGAGCATCTGTAGGGCATCCTCAAACGGAAGGTGGAGGATTGCAAGGTCTCTAACATCCACCAGCTCTGTGATGTCATTATGGAGGAGTGGAAGAGGCCTCCAGGGGCAACCTGTGAAGCTCTGGTGAACTCCATGCCCATGAGGGTTAAGGCAGTGCTGGAAAATAATGGTGGCTACACAAAATATTGGCGCTTTGGGCCCAATTTGGACATTTTTCACTTAGGGGTGTACTCATATTTGTTGGCAGGGGTTTAGACATTAATGGCTGTGTGTTGAGTTATTTTGAGCGGACAGCAAATTTACACTATTATGCAAGCTGTACACTCTCTACTTTACATTGAAGCAAAGTGTAATTTCTTCAGTGTTGTCACATAAAAAGATATAATAAAATATTTACAAAAATGTGAGGGGTGTACTCACTTTTGTGAGATACTGTATAGTTGCCCAATGGACAGATTCTCCCACCTGAGCTGTGGATCTGTGCAGCTCCTCCAGAGTTACCATGGGCCTCTTCACTGCTTCTCTGATTAATGCTCTCCTTGCCCGGCCTGTCATTTTAGGTGGATGGCCATGTCTTGGTAGGTTTGCAGTTGTGCCATACTCTTTCCATTTTCGGATGATCGATTGAACTGTTCTCTGTGAGATGTTCAAAGCTTGGGATATTTTTGATAACCTAACCCTACTTTAAACTTCTCCACAACTTTATCCCTGACCTGTTAGGTGTGTTCCTTGGCCTTCATGATGCTGTTTGTTCACGAAGGTTCTCTAAGAAACCTGTATATGAATATTTCAATTATTGGCGCTAATTATAAAGTATTATTGAGGTGGTACTGTGTATGGTTCCAACATGGTTAGCTTCCTTCGTCCCAGGTGCCTCCCCACATTGCTTTGGAGGTTGTGGAAAGGTGGGCCTAGCGTTCCACACATGGAATTAACCACAACCAACCCACAATAGATACACTATTGAACTCACTAATCAAGGAGACACCCAGTCACACCAGGAATCTGACTGCTTTCATATATATAGCAGTCACAATTGCCATTGCAAGATCTTGGAAATCTTTATCCATTCCATTTGATCCAGTTCACCTCTTTTGGCTGATGATTAATGAAAAATTGGCAGTCCTAAATGATAGGATGACGACCTTTTGAGAAGATCTGGGAGCCCTGGATACAATATATTTCAGGAGCTGTGAGAGATGCATAGACTGGTGTCCCCACAGGATGGACTATGCCTTTCTTCACCCTGCTACCCCCTTGCTTTCTTCTCTTTTATCACTGACCCACTCTTCCCCTTATTTCTTGTTACCCAAAAGGGGAATTTCCACTTTAAGTGGGAGTACCTAGTTTTGCTAGGTAACGGCTCCTACTTCCGCTGAAACCACCTAGGCGATCTGAGCAGGAATTATCCTCTTCCCCTCCCTGCAGTCTTCTGGGACATGTCACAGGTCCCAGAAAACTGCTGGCCCATTCACAAAGCACAGCGTGACTCACTCATGCACAGTGGGCAACTGACTGTGAAGCCTCAAGTAGCACAGCTGGCTGCCCACAGTTAAGATGGCGGTGTTGGGAACCTGAAGGCTAGCGAAGAACTAGTCCGGGTGAGGACGATGGTGGATCCCTGAACGGGTAAGTGTCCTGTTATTAAAAGTCAGCAGCTACAAGATGTGTAGCTGCTGACATTATTTTTTTTTTTTTTTCCCTGTGGAGAAGCACTTTAGGCAGCAATACTATACAGATACTATTATTATATCATTTACAAAAAATAATTTCAAGACAGTCTATGGTGCTCCTATGCCTTTTTAGGCGGGGGGGGGGGCAGGATCTCCCTTCTGGGGACTCCTTCACCCCTCGTTCTAGAATGTCTTAGAGCTTTATTTTAGGAACAGCACAGATGGGACTGTTATCTTAAGTCTATATTCATAGCACATGCCTTTGAATGTTGTCTTCTAGAGCGTATGTAGTCTCTTTGTATTTCAAAAGTATCTATGTACTGAAGTGGGAACAATAGAAGTCATAGAACACAAAGATAACAGTGGAGTAGGATGGCCTGATATACACAAGCAATACCCGAGTGAAAAAGGAAAGGGCAATTTGATTAATTACCCCATATGGGTTTAGAGCAACTTTTTCACTGGTCAGTGTTTACAGAAATGGCTGCCAGGTATAAAGCCTAGTACACGCGGGCCAAATGTCAGGCACCATCGACCGGTTCCATAAAAACCAGCCAACATTCGGCACGTGTGTATGGCCGCCAGGCCGGCTTCTGTCGGACATGCATGCTGGAAAAGCCAGTGGCTGACCGGCTCCCAATCAGCGTTCTCAGCCAATGGCAGGCTTTCTCATCTTTAGAAGAGGCTTCCTTCTGGAATGACAGTCATGCAGACCAATGTGATGCAGTGTGTGGCGTATGGTCTGAGCACTGACAGGCTGACCCCCCCCCACCCCTCAACCTCTGCAGAAATGGAGCCTTGGGCTGTGGAGACTCAGGCTCTCAGCTGCTCCCTGAGAGGCTGAGACGGGTGGCAGTCCAGGCATGTAGGCAGATCCCGACCATATGGTCGTGATCTTTCCCAAGCCTGGACCGGCTCTGTGACATCATCCAACAGCGGGCTTCAGCCTGCTGTCTGCTGAAAATGGGGTAACAAGAGTGCAGAACAAACTCTACTCCTGTGATCCACAGGAGAAGTACAAACAAGCTTTGGCTGTACTTCTCCTTTTAAGGGTTAGAATAAGACCAATAGTCACCTGATCTTGGTATCGTATTTTCTGACATGTGACACACTCTACAGTAGAATCTTACAATTGATATTTTCTTATTAAAGTGTATTTTTAATGGGAACCACAAAATGGAAGTCGGCAGATGAAGATCCTTCATAAAAGCACGATATGCAATCTCTGCATTCAAAATTATTAAACGAAAACAAAAATACTGATTCCTAATTTATCCTTATATTGGGTATTGTAGATGACTATACTTTTATGACTCCTATTTTGTTTTCTTGACAGAGTAGGCAGAGTTTTGCCTAGCGGTAAGCATTTTGAGCCTGCATGTTAATTAGGCAATATTGGCGTGAACAGATTAAGCTTAGAGACAGGTACGCCGATGGATAAGAAGCTCCAGTCAGAAGAGGTATTGTACTAAGTGATTGTAACTCTTTTCCTTCTCTTGTGTCATCTTCTCTGCTCCGGTCCCCTGCCCTATCTATAACCTGTCCTTCTCTGGATTATCTAACAGATTATAAAACAGCTGATTGAAAGTGACTTTCATGTATCTTTATCTGTCACTTGTCTAATTCGGTCTCTATAAAGCAACTCTGTTCTTTAAAAAGGGCTGAACTTGGAAAGAAGCAAGGGAATACCTATCTGTCCTGCTGTCTGCACCACCAAACCCCAGCCAAAGTGTCTTCTAAATCCTGATGCTTGTAGAAGTGCCAATATCCTACGTCCCACCTCAGCACATTATCGACACTCCTGGAAGTGTCGGCATTGGGAGAAACTTAGACCAGGACTTAAGCTGGCCATATGTTGATCGAAATTTGGCCAGTTCAGCAGGTACCAGCTAAATTTCATTCATTGTGTGGTCTTACCACCTTAAGGCGGGGGTTCACACTGATGCCGGATGCGGCTCGCAGCAGAGGTCCGATGCGTCCATGTTCTTCTATTTCAGGGACGAAACAGGGCCAAATTTTTGGCTGAATTCGGACCTGAAATGGAGCTAAAGATGCCGCACAAAAATTTGGTGCAATTCGCACCAGAGCCACTCCAGGGATGTGTGAACCGGCTACATAGGGAGCCGGTCACAATCTCCTGTTATATGAATTGGATGCGGGGGAACCCACATCTAATTCACACTAGTGTGAACCCAGCCTAACAGAAGTTTTTTGATCAATTTTCTGTGAAAGGGGCATTCAAAAATGTCCTTGATCAGCAGCCAGTCACTGATCAGTATGTTCTGAATACAATGTCCTGGCTGGGGGGATTCCTCCATCCAGCTCATTTGTGTGGATGGAAGAATCTGTTCTGGCTGAATGAAAAATAACTGTGTATGGCCAGCTATACTCTGCATCAGAGCAGTGTTCTACAGTGCAGGCAAAGCAAGTATTCCTTTGCTTCTTTGCAGGTATAGTACAACCTTTAAAAAACAAATTGTGTAAGTGACAGAGCCTCCCTACCTAGGGAGGTAGCCATGACATATATATATATATATGTATGTGTGTATATATATATATATATATATATATATTATATTCATTCTGTTACATAATGGTTGTGCTGTACTCTTCCCTCTCAGAATGTAGGTCTATGAGACAATTGACTAATGATGGGAAACAATGGTCTCTCTGGTTGATATCACTCCAAGACAGAGTAATTTGCTCTCAGCCCCTAGAAGCGCTCTCTAATGGCTTATCCCAAAATCTATAATACAATTTGATAATAAAATTATGAAAGACCAAACATAAAGTAGGAAAGTGCTTTAATATATGCCTTTTATGTAAAATATTAGCTCAATATGTGCACCTGAAATTACACTCTTTAAGGGCTAAGGTTCACCTTTTACATAAAGCAGCCCATACAGACAAGGGCTGGTTTGGTATGGGCCAGTCACCCACTGGGGTGAGTGGCCCATACAGATTTTGGGCACTTACCCCAGAATCATTCATATTTAAAGAGTTCCTGTCAACACCCTATTTAAAGAGTGACATAAAATGGCAAGGTGGCAATGCCTCCCGATAGCCCATCTCCCTAGCAAAGTGCACTATGCTTTCTCACTGCCTCCCACCCCTTACCGCTGGTAAGTAGTGTCAGAATTTACCTCGCTTTGACATCACTGCCTCCATATTGCATATCAGTGTTCTGGCCTGGTGATTGGCTACATGGGCAGGAGCGCTGTGACGTGGGGAGGACACCAGGTAGGTTGTGGGGGAGCGTGGATTGGTCAGTATACTTTGTTGAGATGGGGTGTTATCAGGAGACACTGTTCCTTCTGGTGTATGTACAGTATGTTTTTCCCGGCATTGAACAATGGGGTTATTTACTAAAACTTGAGCATTCAGAATCTGGTACAGCTATGCATGGGAGCCAATCAGCTTCTAACTTCAGTTTGTTCAGTTAAGCTTTGACAAAAAACCTGGAAGCTGATTGGTTTCTATGTAGAGCTGCACCACATTTTGCAGTCTCAAGTTTTAGTAAATCAACCCCTAAGGTGTGACTCATTCCCCTTCCACATAACAGTACTGGTACTTGGCAACTGGTTACTTCAGGAGGGTTCTCGTGCTGTCATATAGAAGCAGGGGAAAAAAGAGTCCTTAGGTGTAAGTTGCAAATTTTGACTTGCATACAGTATTCCTCACTTCACCCAATAAATGTACCTGTTGCCTTGCCCTGCATGAGTTAAGTCAGGTCCACTTTTGGCGTTTTACACACTAGCTATTGAACCCGACTGTGAGTAATCAGTAATACTCAACTAACCCTATCCTCCTATGGTGTCTCTCCCTTGCTAGCAATGAGAATTGCTCAGAATTTCAGCCAGTGAGAAAGCAGTTGCAGGTGGGTTTTCTCGCTTCATTGTTTCATGGCCTAGAGCATGGGTCTCTAAACTTTCTAAACAAAGGGCCAGCTTACTGTTCTTCGAACTGTGGCCAGTGGGAGTAGAAAATCTCCTGGCGTTAGTGGGAGTAAACAATGCCCCATCATTGGTATTGGGGGGAGTAATAATGCTCCATTGTTGGTATCAATGGGAGGAATAGTCCCCCATCACTGGTGTCAGTGGAAGGAATAGTGCCACACCATTGGTATCAGTAGGAGGAGTAGTGTCCCATTGTTAGTGGGAGGAATAGTGCCCCGTCATTAGTGTCAATGGGAGAAATATTGCTCCATAATTGGTGTCAATGAGAGGAAAGGTTCCCCCATCACTGGTGTGAGTGGGAGGAATGGTGCTCCACCATTGGTGTCAGTAGGAGGAGTAGTGTCCCTTTGTTGGTTGTTGTCAGTGGTTGGAATAGTGCCTCTTCACTGGTATCAATGGGAGGAATATTGCTCCATAATTGGTGTCAATGAGAGGAAAGGTTCCCCCATCACTGGTGTCAGTGGGAGAAGTAGTGTCCCATCATCAATGTCAGTAGGAGGAGTAGTGTCCCATTGTTGGTGTCAGTGGGAGGAATAGTGCCCCGTCATTGGTGTCAATGGGAGGAATATTGCTCCATAATTGGTGTCAATGAGAGGAAAGGTCCCCCCATCATTGGTGTCAGTGGGAGAAGTAGTGTCCCATCATCAATGTCAGTAGGAGGAGTAGTGTCCCATTGTTGGTGTCAGTGGGAGGAATAGTGCCCCGTCATTGGTGTCAATGGGAGGAATATTGCTCCATAATTGGTGTCAATGAGAGGAAAGGTCCCCCCATCATTGGTGTCAGTGGGAGGAATAGTGTCCCATCGTTGGGGTCAGTGGCAGAAACTTTGCCCCACTGTTGCTGACAGTAGGGGAAATAATCCCCCAAGGGGCATATAAAGGCAAGCAAAGGGCCACATCTGGCCTAGAGTAAAAGTTGCATAACTCAAGTATTTTGTATCTATGTAGGAGGTTATTGTGCAAACTCTCTAGTAAATGTCTATCTGAGATCTTGTGCATGTACTTAACTAGAGAATGTACCATACCTGAAGCTTGTTTTCCATTTCTTCATGGCTGCAAAACCATAAAAAAATGTTTTTTTTTTTTTTTTTTGGATTTACTGTTTGGAAGGAAGTCTGGGCATATGACAGGAAACAAAACCTGTCTCTGATAACATCTTGCTTCCATGTACTTCTGGCTGGAATTAGTCATTCTACACAATAATGTAGCTTGATCCAACAATGCCCACTCCCCTATCCATACAACGATTATTGCATGCTTGTTGAGAACTGATTTGTAACCTTCAGTCCAGGCACTTTTCCGGTATGCTACCACTTTTGATTTAGACAGGAGTAATCCTTTAAACTTGGTTTGCTTTATTTAATCTATTTTATTGCAAAGATAAATAATGTGCTGCCACTCTTCAAAGCAAGTCAGATATTAGCTTTGAGCAGTTTAACGCAGTCCGACTAATAAAATCTGCTTGTTATTGATTGTTCTTTCTACGTATACCTTCCGGGTATACCAACAGTTCAGCTGATTAGCTTCAGACATCATCATTTTTTACACCATCTTATGCCTAACTGGATAAACATGCTGAGGAAAGTTACTTGCATATCCATGAGCAAAGGAAGGTTTCATTTTTCAATTTTGCTCCTTTATCATGCTGGAAGTATATTGAGCCAGTTTGCCTTTTAGGTACGTAAACACCATTGTTTGGTATGTTTATATGGGAATGGGATAGAGACCGGGTCTCTCTTTAAAGAAGTACACCACACAGTATTTTTTCTTTAGTTTCTTTAATTTCCTCGGACTGGGGGTAGGGTTCAAGTTCTCAGTTGAGGTCTGATTTCTTCGGGTCCTGCTTTGACAGACGCCACTTGTCAGCAAGCTGAACTTCCCGGCTAGCGCTCAAGTGTGCAAATTCGAATTCCTCTAAGTATCCACCAGGTGCCCAATGACTTCCCCCAACCATCATGGTGTCACTGGATAGCTATTGGTCAATCCCTAGGAATATATGGTTTACAGGCAAGCCATAGCTAACTGAGCAGAAATAGTTTTGGGGGTAATTCTCACAATTGGGGCCATTGACATCAATAAAATCTAGTCTGGAGTTCATGAACATTTATAGTGGCTAGGCCATAAACTTAAATACAGTTCAGCTTAAAGCTTTGGGGCATGAGTCGTATGGAGAGGCCCTACTTAGGGAGGTCTCGCATCAAAAGGATGGGATAAAATCACACTATGTTAACCTCAGGCTTTGGGTGGTAGGCTTTCTATTTTAGGTTTGTCTTGTTCCCATCTAAAGGGCCATATTTTCCATTCTTATTAGACCAGGAGTCTCCAAACTTTCCAAAAAAAAAATGCCAGTTTACTGACCTTCAGAATTAAGGGGGCTGGACTGTGGCCATTGGGAGTAGAAATAAGCGATGCCCCGTCTTTGGTGTCAGTGGGATGAATACTGCCCCATTGTTGGTGTCAGTGGGAGGAATTGTGCCCCATCGTCAGTATCACTGGGCAACCATTGTTGATGTGTTTGGGAGGAATTGTGCCCCATCTTTGGTGTCATTGGGAGGCATTTTGCCCCATTGTTGGTGTCATTGGGAGGCATTGCGCCCCATTACTGGTGTCATTGGGAAGAATTCTGCCCCTCATCAAGGGGAGCAACAGGGATCTATATAGTTGAGGACACATGCAGCAATCTACCCTTTGCTTTGCTTAGTAGGTGATACAGTTGACTGTTTTTTTGCATGTAAAGCAAACAGCATGCCGCCTCATGAAAGGCTATCTTTATTTACCTGTGCCCAGGACAACCAAATGTTTACAAGCTGTAATTATTTACATCTGCCCAGTGTGACAAATATTTAAAAAGAGCCATGCCATGCTGGCATAGGCAGATGGGTAATTTCTTATTAAAGTGGAAAAAGGCAGAGCTCTGAATGCTGGCCATATACACTCACATTTGTTAGGCAATTTAAACCACTTTCAGACGCTTTTATGTGAAAAAATTACCATATATAAATGCAACAAATTACCACTAACTGTTTATATGGACACCCTGAATGATGCAAAATGGCAATGATAGATTGCTTTGAACAATTTTGATTATTCTTGCAAATGAAAGCAGGAATAAAGTGGTTATCCTCGCTATATAATTCAAACTGTTCATGCTTTCCACCACAATTGTTTACTCATTTCAATTACAAAAATTTGTTTTAAAAAATCTAAATTGAAACTTTTTAAGTTTGGTTGAATTGCTTTTAATTGATTAGTACCTGATAATTAATAATTTGCTTTAAACCATTGTGGTTGAAAGACGATTGAAGGCCTCCAATCTACCTACTGTGTGACTAGCATTTAGGTTACTAGAAATATAAATAATTATAAGAGGTGGCCTGTAGAGGTCCCTGGTCATTACAAGTTCCAAGAGGTCTACATTTATTGATCTTCACTGACATTCTACAAGGTTGTTTCTGGAAATCCTTGGTCAGTGGTCTCCACTGACATGCTGCATGTTCATACTATGAGGTCCATAGTAAGTGGCCTCTACTAACTTTTTACAGGCTTATTCCAGGAGATCCATAGTGAGTGGTCTCCACTGACAGTTCTCTGCTGATGTGACATTATATAGGCTTGTTCCAAGAGACACATCTTGAACAATGGTCACGAACATTGTATAGGCTTGTTTCTGGAAATCCAAGGCTAGTGGTATCCACTGATATTCTACAGGTTTGTTCTAGGAGATCCATAGTAAGCAATCTCCAGCAACAGTCTACAAGCTCATCTCTTGAGGTTCATAGTGGGTGGGTTCCATTGATATTTTACAGACTTATTTCTGATGATAGTGTATGGTTCCCACTGCCACTCTACAGATTCTATCCAGGAGTATCATAGTGAGTGGTCTCCACTGTCATTCTATAGGTTTGTTCACTGGGCAAAGTGCAATATGCAAATGACCATTATTTTATTCATAGCCGTGTCTCTTTTGGCAAGATTTCACTCTAACTTCCTGTCCTGCTGACCATACTAGAAGGGATATTTCCCCTATGGGGACAGAGACATAAACAAAACCTAACAGTGTTTCAAAGCCTTTCCTACTTTATGAAAAAACAATGTTTTGGGGGTCAACTTGGCTGAGTTCAATATAATAATGTGCCTGATGCTTGTTGCTGTGTTCCCTATCTATTTCCTAACACATTTGTTCTTTTATTGTGCAGCCCATATACTGGAGGTGGAGGACACATGCTTTAGAATCCATCTGATGTCAAACGCTAGGCACCCTTGTGACGTAGCAGTCAGGAGCGTCTCTATGTTGATTAGCAACAGGCTTCGGTGATCTCAGTCCTATTGGCTGTAGGCCAGTGTTCCAAGGCACCTTTAGCCAATAAGTTTGCTATTACATAGAGAGTAATACACCTCATACAGATGCTGATTTTCTCACTCCCCTGGCTAAGTCATTAAAATGCCTGCTCTAATATTGAATACCCCTTTGGCTATAAATCCTGTGTGCACAAATTGTGTGTATTAGGTGGTCTGCCAATTAAGATTATGAACTGTCAGTATTATGTAGCGTACCTAAAGTCACAATGTATTTCATTTTTTTTTCCATTCTGAAGAGGTCTCCAAATATATATTTGCAAAACAACTTGTAATCTTTTTTTTTTTTTTTTTTGGTCCTCTGACCTTAATTAGTTACATGTAATTGTTTTTACTCTTATAGGCCAAGCCGGTCCGTTTAGTAAAGCCAGTGTCATTGGTGAAACTGCCAGGCAGGTACCTGGCACATCAGGAGGCATTGCCACACCTACCCGTCCCTCCACTTCAGCAGACGCTGGATAAATATATGTTGGCCTTGAAACCTTTGGTAAGTCAGGAGGAATGGAGCCACACCAACCAAATGGTGGATGAATTCCGGACTTCAGGAGTAGGCGAAAGGCTGCAGAAGGGCCTAGAGAGGAGAGCAAAGAAGACAGAAAATTGGGTAGGTAGACCATGCCATTTTACTAAAGATGCAACTTGGGACAAATTGTAAGCTCACTCGTAGACATTCTAGTAATTGAAATGATATGGATGAGTGTGTAAAGGAGTTTATATCTCAGCTTACATTAGTTTCTATGCACGCCAGAGTTGCTTGTTTTAAAGCAGAGTCTTTTTTTGAGATGCTTGTGGTTCTGTGACCTACATGAGCAAATGAATTTGGAAAAAATGACACAATGAAATACTTTGTCTATTTCGCACTATATCATCAATAAATCAAGATCAGAATATTTAAAACAGTTGACCAGTGTTAAAGAGTAAATAAAGTATAAAGAAGACAGCTTTGATCTGTCAAATGGCAATGGTAGGTAGCTCAATACTTCGGTCCTTGCAGGTGTCCTTGAGAATACACCCATTCTTAACTGTTTACAGGACTGGAATATATGCATTTAAATTGTCATTAAACCTGTTAAGACAACGTTCTATGGGTCATCAGCAAATGTACCAATAAAAGCAATACCTTAATGCTCCCAAGTACCTGGATTACAGCACCATATACTGCAGTCATGTGACATGAGAAATTTGCTGGTTTCTGCAAATGAGGGAAGGAGCAAGCAGAAAGGCTGAAACTGCCGATGCTATCAAACACCCAGGGAGCAAGTCCAACAAACGGGCACTGAGTAACAGGAAGTGCTGCTCTTTATGGCCTGCTTAATTGCACATTGTCCGCAACTGGCAGCAGGTGGGGCTAGTGAGTCCAAGGCAGTGCATCAGGCTGGGAGAACATTGTGAGAACTCTAGAGCTCCCATGTGGCACAACAGGTAAGGCTGCAGGTGTGGGACCAGGAACATCCCGGTTCAATGACACCTAGGTACATGACAGCATTACAATAAGCAGCTTTGGCTTTCCCTGCCATTACTTTGGCTGTAAAGTACCTACACTATAGATATTTTACCAAAGTTGATGCACTTAGTGCAAGTGATACCTGTAATTTGATCCCCACGACTAAGCTCTGGGGGCAGAGTGAAACGTGTTGGGGGCGTGGCCTGGTCGGAGTTCAGGCTTAGGTTGCCACTCCATTCATTGCAGTAGGATGCCATGGGTGTTTGACTTTTAAGGGTCATCCTTCCTTTCTTGTGCCTGTAATTTGACATTAGACTCCGTGTAAACATATGACAGCAATGAGCAAGAAAATGGAAAATGGAAATCCAGGTGTACTGCTGCCATGGTTACCTTGTTAATTGCCCATGCCTCCCACCTGCTGCTTATACTTAATTTTCTTTTGATCCCCTGTCTCCATGTTTTCCTGCTGGAGCAAGGAGAAAGGCCTTAGATGGAGAACTGAGAGAACAAAGACTACTGATCACTCAGTTCTTGGTCTTCAGTGAGCAGAGAGTGGTGACTGTCAGCTCTCTGCTCTGCCTCTCCAGCGCTCACTGGAGTACTGGGCTGTGCAGGGGGTGGGAGCTGCTGGCTCAGGCTTTCAGCTGCATGCTGAAAAGCTGAGCCAGCTGCCAGACAAGCATCTGGGTGAATCTCAACATTAAAGTCGGGATCCAACCAGAACCTGGACTGGCTTTAGCCCACTGTCGGCTAAATACGGGTCACAGGAGTGCAGAACGAAGTACAGGAGAAGTAAGGCCAAAAGAGCTTTTCTTTTTTTTAAAGTGTATGCATAGCCAATAGACAATACTTTTTTGTCCCTGGAACAAGTGCTCTCCTTAACATTTAAAATATCCCATCACTTTTTGCCTTGGTGTTAAAGGCCAACAGGACAATAAGTGATGGAGTATAATTTCCCCATGGGGGAACACAAAGAGCAATAAAAACCTGACAGGGGCCCCAATTCTAGCCTACCCTTTCAAAATTTAAAAGGGTTGTAAAAGCAGAAGATTATATATCTTAATGCATTCTATGCATTAAGATAAAAAAACCTTCTGTGTGTAGCAGCAATCCCCTAATACTTACCTGAGCCCCTTCTTTCTCCAGCGATGTCCACGATCCCCTCAGCCATCCAGTACACTACCCCGGATTGGTTGAGGCACAGCAGTGGCGCGATTGGCTCCCACTGCTGTCAATCAAAGTCTGTCAACCAATTAGGGGAGAGGGGCAGGCCAGGTCAGGATTCACTGAGTACTGACTTGGCTTGGGTGCCCCCATAGAGAGCTGCTGGCTGTGGGGGCACTCGAAGGAGGGAGGGGCCAGGAACAGTGAAGAGGGACCCAAGAAGAGGAGGATCCGGGCTGCTCTTTGCAAATCCAACTGCACAGAGGAGGTAAGTATAACATGTTTGTTATTTTTTTAAAGCGAGCCTTTAGGGCCCTTTCACGCGATCGGGACCGTTCGAATCCGCCTGAAAAACCTACAGGCGGATCCGAGCGGGCCACCCATAGACCTCTATGGGCAGGCGGATGTCAGCAGAGATGTGTCCGCTGACACCCGTCTGCCATCCGATCCGTCAAGATCCGCTAAAATAGACATATCGGTAATACGTTTACCATCCGTCTAGTGCAGGGGTCCTCAAACTATGGCCCTCCAGGAACTACAATTCCCATCATGCCTAGTCATGTCTGTGAATGTCAGAGTTTTACAATGCCTCATGGGATGTGTATTTCTGCAACAGCTGGAGGGCTGTAGTTTGAGAATCCCTGGTCTAGCGGATCGGATTGGATGAAAACGGACTGGTGGATCCGTTTTCATCCGACCTGCCTATAGAGGGGAGCGGGGCTCTGACAGGTCCATCCCTGCACAGCGTGCAGAGACTGAGCTGTCATCCGCCGGCTCAGCGGAGATTATCGGAGAGAACTCCCGCTGAGCAGATCCGCTCCATGTGAAAGGAGCCTTAAATCCCTTTTAAAAAGTTTGGGCTATACAAACACTTGCTGCGATCCTGTAGCTTTGCCCTGCATCAACAAACATAGGTTCACTTAAACAATATGTTTACTTATAATATCTTTTCAGTATTATTATGTGACAATATGGGGGCCTTTAGCAATTTTATTTGTAGCAGTTTTGAAATCAAACCGGAGTTTTCTTTTAAAACAAATTAAATTTTGTTTAATTTTTTTTTTTTTTTCCTTCTGAATTTCTTTCAAACCGGTTGTGATTTTTCTAAAGAGGCCCTTTATGTTTTTTTCTTTATTATACTCTTCAGCTTTCAGACTGGTGGCTGCAGACAGCTTACCTAGAGTACCGTCTGCCAGTCGTAGTTCACTCGAGCCCTGGTGTGGTGCTACCGAAACAAGACTTTTTGGACAGACAAGGGCAACTCCGGTAAAGTACTGTTATCTTGTGATTTTTAGCATCATGTGACCTTTGCCTGTGTTGTGAAAGAACGTGGCTGATTTCTGAAAGGGATACAAGCTGACCTCTGCTAGTCCTGACCTTTCCCACACTTAGGGGAACTATTTATTACTGTGCTGAGCTCAAAATACAGGCCAGTAATATTTATCAAAGAGAGATTGTCAACCACACCCCCCTTTACTCAGCACAGTTATAACTGCCGGTGACCATTGCTATGCACACAGACAGAGCTATTACATCTTTCTATGTACATGGTATGCAATTAAAATACAGATCTACAGAGACCATAAATGGAGGGAATTGTTGCATAATCCTAGAAGTGTGACAAGGGATTTTTAAATCCTTAGCAAACATTTTTTGAAGAACACTCAAAGTTTTGCAGTTTTGAATAAAACTTTTCTTCTCTTTTATTTTATCACACCCTTCATACACTTGCACAGTCCAATGTAGCAGCAAAACAATCTGCATTACTTTAAGCCCACGTTCACATTGGGCCGATTTGGCATGCGATTTGTCAAATCGGCGGCTATTGCCGGCAATGGCACCGTCCGAATCGGCGCTGCACCGATTCCGAAAAATAGTTCCTGTATTACTTTTAGCAACTTTGGGTGCGATTTGAATAGACATCTATGCGTGAACCCCCACAGATCTGTCAAATGGCCCCCGAAGTCGGACTGCATTGCCAGTTTGAAATTGTGAAAGTTCAGCTGAACTTCCACAATTTCTAACCCGCATTTAGTGTGAATTTAGGCTGAGTGTGATGACTACGGGTCTGGAGCACCGACTGGATGAACTGGAGAGTTTCGGAAGGTTTTCTTAAAGTACAACTAAAGGCAAAACTTTTTTTTTTTGGATAGTGTGGTGAGGTACACCTGTCAATTTTTATTACTGTCTGTACCACCATGTAGAAGACCCACCCTCTCTATTTGTCCTGTTTACCATTTTCATCCCAAATTTTGAAAAAAATTAAGAGGGGAAATCTTCCAATGGGGACACTAGTTCTGGTGACCTGAGGGTCCGCAAGGAATTCCCTTAATATGCAAGGATTTCCCCTCATTCCTGTTTGGCAATGGGACAGGAAGTGAAGGGAAACCTCCGCAAAGGGATACAGATGGTGAAAAAAAATCTGACGGGTGTTAACCTTCCCTTGCTCTAGCTAAAATGAAAAAAAAGAAAGTTTTGCCTATAGTTCTACTTTAACCCCTTCCTTACCGGGCACTTAAACCCCCCTCCTGCCCAGACCAATTTTTGGCTTTCATCGCTGTCGCATTTTGAATGACAATTGCGCGGTCGTGCAACGTTGTACCCAAATAAAATTTGCGTCCTTTTTTTCCCACAAATAGAGCTTTCTTTTGGTGGTATTTGATCACCTCTGCGCCATTTCTGATCGCCGCTATAAACAAAAAATGAGCGACAATTTGCAAAAAAGAACAATATTTTTTACTTTTTGCTAAAGTACAAATCCATTAAAAAAATTATTCATCAGTTTTGGCCGACATATATTCTTCTACATATTTTTGGTAAAAAAAAAAATCGCAATCGGCGTATATTGATTGGTTTGCGCAAAAGTTATCGCATCTACAAACTGGGAATTGATTTATGGCGTTTTTATTAATTTTTTTTTTTTTTACTAGTAATGGCGGCGATCTGCGATTTTTATCGGGACTGCGATATTGGGGCTGAAATGTCGGACATTTTTGACACATTTTTGGGACCAATGACATTTATACAGCGATCGGAAATTTAAATGTCCACTGATTACTGTGTAAATGTCATTGGCAGTGAAGGAGTTAACCAGCAGGGGGCAGTGAAGGGGTTAAATATGTTCCCTGGGTGTGTTCTAACTGTGGGGGGGCAGGGCTGGTCGGGACATAACAGATCTAACTGATCCCAGTGACAGGGATCAGTAGATCTGCTTGTCCCCTGTCACAGAACGGGGAACCGCCGTGTTTACAACGGCGGTTCCCCGTTCTGAGGCTCCTAAAGATGATCGGCGGGATTCGGGCGGACATCGAGTCCGCCCGACCCACGGGCACGCTCGCGCAGCGTGCGGCACGCGCACGCGCCGCCGCTGCCGCCAGGGGGCGCGCAAGAGCATGCGCAGTGGAGGACGTCCATGGACGTCCTCCGGGCATTTCAGATCCGCGCTGGAGCCATACTATGGCTATAGCGCGGATCTGAAGTGGTTAACCACTTGCCGACCAGCCGCTGTAAGCCGGAAGTTTGACTCTATTGCGCAAATTGCCGTAGCTGTACAGCGGCGATTCAAGGGACTGTAGGGGGTGCGTGCGCCCGCTGCACGCCTCTGGAGCCAATGCGCGTGGCCAGCGGGCGCCCGCGATCGCTCCTCACAGGGCCAGAACGGAGATCTGTTCATGTAAAAACAGATCTCCTGTTCTGACAGGGAGGTGGAGAGGGATCTGCTGTTCCAAGTAATCCAGAACAGCGATCCCTCTCCACCCCCAGTCACTACACTCCCCCCACAGTTAGAAAAACCTCCCTAGGGAACACTTAACCCCTTGATCACCTTCTAGTGTTAACCCCTTCACTGCCAGTTACATTTATACAGTAATCAGTGACTATATTTAGCTCTGATTGCTGTATAAATGTCAGTGGTCCCAAAAAAATGACAGAAGTGTCCGGTCTGTCTGCCGCAATATCGCAGATCACCACCATTACTAGTAAAAAAAATAAAAATGCCATAAATATATTCCCATAGTTTGTAAACGTGATAATTTTTGCGCAAACGAATCAATATACGCCTATTGCGATTTTTTTTTTTAACCAAAAATATGTAGAATGCATCTCGGTCTAAACTGAGGAATAAATTATAAATTTATTAATTTAAATTTAATAAATTTTATTTATTATAGCAAAAAGGAAAAAATATATATATTTTTTTTTTTCAAAATTGTCACTCTTTGTTTATAGTGCAAAAAATAAAAACTACAGAGGTGATCAAATACCACCTAAAGAAAGCTCTATTTGTGGGGAAAAAAGGACATCAATTTTGTTTGGGTACAACGTCGCATGACCGCATAATTGTCAGTTAAAGGGACGCAGTGCCGTATCGCAAAAAGTGCTCTGGTCAGGAAGGGGGTAAATCCTTCCGGGGCTGAAGTGGTTAAAGAGGAATGTCTCTTTAAAAAAATATATATATATATTAAGAGTCTAAACTCTTAAAAATTAGAAACTTACCTGTCTCTGGAATACAGCAATGTCTTCCCGCAAACAGTTCTTCTCACCAGTGTGGGTCTCCAGCACCGCCATCTTGGATATGGGAGCCGGCTGTGAAATCACAGCCGGCTGTCCACTGTGTATGCACAAGATCACGCAGCGCAAGGAGACTGGTCCTATAATCTCTCTGGGGATGTGTGACATGTACCAGGAGTTAGCAGGGAGGAGGCGGGGCAAGTGACATAATTCACACCTAATCGAGAAATGAGGATATGGGAGTGGATGCCTGTCAAAGTTACCTGCTCCCAGTGAAAAAAAAAAAAAATTAAGTGGGAGGAGGATAGGTGTCGCTTTTCACTTTTGAGTGAAGGCCCGCTTTAAATTTCAGTCAAATTCAGGAGAGGTGTAGCTGCTCCAGGTGAGGTCAATCAGGGATCCAGGAGGCTGGATGCTAGCCCCGGCTCACCACCGTAAGGAATCCAAATTGAAGAAAAAGAACGGCTGCACTCCAACACGGATCCAACGTAGAATTATTAATATTCACAAATGGCATCAAGACAGATATATAGACAGAAAGGTTGACACGTTTCACACTCTGGAAACCAGGAAGCATAAGCACAGTGTGAAACACGTCAACCTTTCTGTCTATATATCTGTCTTGATGCCAGTTGTGACTATTAATAAATCTATGTTGGATCCGTGTTGGAGTGCAGCCGTTCTTTTTCTCCAATTTAAATTTCAGTCACTGTAGGTCTAATGAGGTCTAATCTGATTTCCTAATGTGGAATGATCAGAAGCCTCAGTATATTGGTGTCCTAAATGTAGTTAAAGTGGACATTTAGTACCTTTACAAGTGTGCATGAAATCATCTCCAATATGTCATAATGTACTGTACATCAAAAGTATCTTTTTTTTTTTTTTAAAAAGAAGCTCCTTTCATCATTAAAGCATATTCAAACCCAAAAACAAAATTGTCCCTTAGATGTGATGCCTGTACTAGTTTTTATTTTTACAGACTTTTCCCCTTTTTTTGTAACCTGGTAATCCTGCTAATAACATACTACTTGTCTCACTCCTCACTGTATCTGTATCTTTATCTCCATTACATTTGCAGTAATAAGATTGGTAGCATAAAGGAGAAATTCACCTTTGGGAATATGTTACATGTTCCTTCTGTCTTTAGGGTGGAACATGTAACTTGTTCCCAATGCTGCAGTCGCTGCCCGATTCCCCCCCCCCCCCTTTAGCAGCTGTCACCTTTTTAAATCAGCGTGCCAGTACGGGGCTCCACCCATACAGCCGCATCATTCATTCACGCACCTTTGTGTGTGAATGAATTACAAGCTCCGAATTCCTTTGCGTCTGTCGGCTTATAACTCTCCATGAACTACCGCAGCGCTGTTGACCGCCGTGGTAGTTCATTGATCCTTCCTATCAGTGTATCTGCTTGCCTGTATGGGATGTACAGATACACTGACAGATCTGCAGGAGACCTGCATGGCATCAGCGATCTGCTAATCACTGATGCAATGCTTTACAGGCTCCTAAAAAAAAATAATAAATGTACATTTTTTTTTTTTTTTTTACCCAGGAAAAAAATGTGCTTTCATTATTTTTTTTTTTTTTTTTTAAAGTGAAATTATTTAAACAAGAAGCATTTCAGTAAGACCCCTTTCACACTTGTGTGAGTTGTCCTGCGATTTGGGACTGAGCATGACCAGTCGTTCCCCATGATTTCCAATGAGTACCATTCATATCTGTACGACTTTGAAGTTGTGCCGACTTCAAAGTAGACCCTGCATTACTTTGGCCCAACTTTAATGCAACTTGAGGTCCATAGACTTCAATGTTAAACCCTCAAAATCGCATGCAAATTGCACCTGAATAATATAGATGTGTTTTCTGTACTATTTCTGTACGACTTTGTAATATGTTTTCATTGTGTCAAAGTTGCAACAAAGTTGTACCAAAGTCGCAATGATCCGAAATCGCAGTAAAATCACAGCAAAATTGCGGTAAAATCGCGTCACACAAGTGTGAAAGGGGCCTTAGTCTCGCAGAAAGTGACGAGAGCACGACCTGTCTGGCAGAGTCAACGAGTATTTTCTATACGTATGACAAAAAAAAAACACAAAAAAAACCTGAAAAAGTAAAAAAAAAAAAAGGAATCAACATTTAGTGCCAGTTCACACTGGGACGGCTTCAAAGTTACCCGACTCTGAAGCCTCCCCGCACAGCGCGACTTGCAGACGACTTCTATAATAGAAGTCAATACAAGCCGCTCCGAAGTCGCCCCCAAGTAGTACAGGAAACTCTTAAATTGCTCCTATTAGAACGGGTCCATTGTACTGAATGAAGCGCGACTTGTCAGGTGACTAGGTCACCCCAATGTGAACCGGCACTTTTATATTGGATTGAACTGCATTATATTAAATTTAGGTTCTTGGGTTCTGTATTGCTCTAAAAAGCTGTCTTTGGGATCCAGTCAGGTGAATTTGTTCAGGCTGAGACGTAATCAGTATAATCTCCAATGATCCGTGATCTTTGCAGCTAGTCACAGGATGGGAAGCTGCAGCAGGGAACTGATATATAGAACAAACATTTTTTCCCGGGACCCCATTTTGTCTGAAACCAACCTACCTTAGGGAGCTTAAAAGCAGAGATTGTTGTGTTCATCACAAGGAAGAGATGCTTTTTTAACAAAAAGTAATAATGTGATTTGATCATAATGGCATGTGTGCTATTGATCCATGGGATTTAATGCCTGCACAGCACATTACAGTAAAAATTGGGTCTAGCTCACTACTCTGAAAATTGGCTGTATGGTAAATGAGTGTGAGTAAATTGGGTCTGAACCCACTGTACTGTACTGTACATGTTTGCCGCTGTCATTGTCACACAAAATATTTTGTAAGTAGTGTTGCATAAGTAAGAGTCTTATGCCTCGTACACACGGTGCAACGGTCGTATGACCGAATGGCCAAAATTGTATGTTGGCTGTTGTATCTAGCATACTGACATGCACTACATGATCGTACGACCAAGCTGAACGTAGTGTCGTGTTATGAACCTATAAAGAGAAAGTTCAGGTGCATGTAATTAGCTTCCGGCCATTCCTGACTTCTGAGCATGCGTGTTTTGCACAATACAACTTGTTGGACCAACTTCTCTGTACACACGATACAACGGTCGTACGACCACTTGTCAGTACTACTAAGTTTTCTAGTCTGCTCATACAACTTCTGTCGTACGACCGTCGTACATCGGCTGTTCTAATCGCGCGTACTAACAGTCGAATTGGCATACAACGGTCGTTCGTACGACCTGTTGTATACGATTGTCGACCCATGTGTACGAGGCTTTACAGACACACATAAACCTCAGGACAAAATTTCATTTTTAAAAATTCTGTTCCATTACGTACCGTATGCTTTCTGGCTGAGAGTCTACTTTAAAGAACTTCATGAAAACAGTTGGGGGTTACTTAGCAACCAGCAACTTTTGAAACAATAAACACCTCCAATCAGGAGTATGTAATGTACAGCACAGCTTACAGAGTACAGCATATATGACCTATCATATAGATTGCAGGTGTCAACCCCCCTTCCACAATTTACCCCTTTTTAGATGTCAAATCGGCCTTCCTTTTACAAGTTACTTCTTCAGCTTCCCCTTCTATAAATTATACATTTAGACCTTCGATCAGCCATTTTACCACTTCCAGCCCATTCAGACTTCAGATCAACCCCAGGAACCACAAAACACACTGAGAGAGTCTTTTCCCAGACCTCCCTTACAGTCCTGTGTAACATTTTCATTACATGACCACAAGTAGATATTAGGTTTCCCCACTCTTCGGTACAGTTACAGTGCTGCTCAGAGGCCTCATGCCAGCATCGGGTGCTGGAATGAGCATTCTAGCACTTGGCATTGGCACGTGGGTTAAGCCCAGTAAAGACCAGTACATCTGGAATTGGTAGGAATGTCTAATAAATTGTCCTCTACCGGGCTGAAAGATACACTATGGGGTTGATTTACTAAAGCTGGAGAGTGCAAAAACTGGTGCAGCTGTGCATGCTAGCCAATCAGCTTCTAACCTAAGCTTGTTCAATAAAGCTTTGACAATAAAACCTTGAAGCTGTGTGGAGCTGCACCAAATTTTGCACCTTCAAGCTTTAGTAAATCAACCCCTATGTGCTATAAGCCCTGCCCAGTTCCCCTTGAGTTCTGTAATCCTGAGACGCTTCCTGCCATCAGGTGACAACATTGCTCCTACATACATACGTTACTGGCAGGATCACCAGTTGGAAGAAACAGAAGCAAAATATTACATTTTATTTTATTTAATACATTTTTTTATTTTATTTAATTACATACAATTTAATACCACTCTTTTGCCTTTGCAGATTTGCTGCTAAGCTGATTGAAGGTGTTCTCGACTTTAAATCTATGATAGACAAGTAAGTAAAAAAACATTAACCTGATGCATTCTTCTCAGGTCCTCTGTCCATTTGTATGACTTTGTTTTCTTTTTATCTTGCAATTAGTCAGACCTTGCCTGTAGAACATCTTGGTGGTAAACCGCTCTGCATGAATCAATACTACCAAATATTATCTTCCTGTCGCATTCCGGGCCCAAAGAGAGACTCGGTCGTCAACTATAGCCAAGCCAAGAAGCCCCCCACTCACATTACAGTGGTCCATAACTTTCAGGTGAGGCTCTCTCTGTCTCTTCAGTAATAAATTCTTATTATACAGCCAGTGGGCAGCTTCAGTGGTATAGATTCAACCAGTGGCTATAAACATCCCTAAGGGTTTCTGGTCTTTGCTTACTCATTAGCATCACACAGTTTCAGCAGATTTGCTGCCCACAGATTCATACTGCAAGCCTATTGTGCAACCTCATCCCAAAATATTCATGTCACATACTCCAAATTCTTACCTTACCATCTATGCACATCACAATGGAATTTATATTCATCAGAGAAAGGACCATTTTTGCAGGATTCATTTGTCTACTTTTGATGATCTTATGCCCACTTTAATCTCGTACTCCCCATTTATACTAACAAGAATGGGATTCATGATAGTTTTTTGCGCCTGCAACTCCTCCTTGGGGTTAGTTTACACTTGCTTCAAAACATGGCTTCGAACACCCTTTGTTAAAGCTCTCTGAACGCCAGTCAAAGCTCCTGTCACTAAATAAAATGGTTAGCTTACGGTCCTGTTTACACCTGCTTTTGCTTGGTGCTTCGGTGGGGCTTCGATGAGGCTTTGGTGACGCTGCGATGGGGCTTTGATGAGCCTTTGGTGAGGCTTTGGTGGAGCTTTGATGGGGCTTTGATGAGCTTTTGGTGGGGCTTCGATGAGGCTTTGGTGAGCCTTTGGGGCTTCAATAAGGCTATGGTGAGGCTTCATGGAGCTTTGATGAGGCTTTCATGGTGCTTCAAGCGAGCTTTGCCATAGACTTCTATGGAGGCTTTGAAGACGCTTTGAAGCACAACTAAAGCGACATGGTGTTTAATTTTTGAAGTGAAGCCAAAGCAAAGCAAAATCAGGTGTAAACAGGACTGTAAGCTAACCATTTTATTTTGTGACATGAGCTTTGACTGGCGTTCAGAGAGCTTTAACAAAGCCTGTCCGAAGCCCTGTTTTCAAGCAAGTGTAAACTAGGCGTTAATGTGTGTTGAAGCCGAAGCAAGTGTAAATGAGCCCTTAAAGATCTGATGTGCTGTTTCATTCACAATTTCCGTTTTGCACACCACCATTATAAATAGTCGCCATTTACGCAGTTAAGGACTTTCAGCTTGCTCAAACCTGGTCATTTTCCTCTAGCTTCTCTCATTAATTAAGTATTTTCCCCCAAAGAACTTGTGTTTTTTTTTTTTTTTTCTTTTCATTCTTTGGAAACTGTATGGAGTGAAATGTGTGAAAATCCCAGGGGGGTAGCTCTGTTGGATGCTACATCTGCTGTGTTTGGCACCAACCAAAATCTGTTAACATCTTCCCAATTCCAATATTCATTTAAGCACCTGAGCATCGTCACCATGTCTTTATAATTTACATAATTTTTTTGCATTCATCTTCTTCTAGCGTCTCTTTTGCTTTCTGTCCCTCTTTGGAGTTGTTTTCTTCTCCTTTGTTTTCTGTTCTTTTTGGATTTTGTTCACTGCTCTTTTACTTTCTGAATGTCTCTGTCACTTTCATATTTTGCAATTTTAGCCATCCTAAAGTCTATGGTAAACAGATACCTCTCCCTTATTTTTTATGTTTATTATATTTACATTTCCTTATTTCCATCATCTTCTTTGTCTACTTTTTCACTGTCGATATTTTCTGTTTTTTTTGCCAACTTCTTTCTGCCCTCTTCTCTTTTGCTGTCTTTCTTTTTTTTCACTATCTGTATTCTTTGCTTTCTGTCGACTTCTCGCCTTTATTTGACTGACCCCTTTCACACTGAGGCAGTTCTCTGGCGTTTTAACGCTAGAAATAGCGCCTGTAAAGCGCCTGAAAACTGCCCCCCATTCATTGAAGTGAGTGCCTTCACATTGGGGCGGTGCGCTCATGGGACATGAAAAAAAGTCCCACAAGCGGCATCTTTGGTGCGGGTTAGGAGTGCTGTATACAGTGCTTCCAAAACGCCCCTGCCCATTGCAACTTCCAAAGCGCCTGAAAAGCGATTCGGAAGCGCCGCAACACGGGTCTTTTTTGTGGTTTTTTTTTTTTTAAAGGTCACGTTGTCATGTGACCTTTTAAAAACCGGCCGCTATCGCCCGAAAAGCGGTGCAAAAGCTGCAGTAAAACCCTGCTTAAAGCGCTGAATAAAACGGCCGGCACTTACGCGCTGTTTTGCCGGCGCCTCAGTGCGAAAGTAGCCTTTATATACAATTACATTCTGTTCTTTGCTTTCTCTCATCTTGTCCTCAACGCGATCAGAAAATCATACGCAAAATACCGCTTTCAAATCAATCGTACGATAATCTGATCATTAGTACATGGCTTTTGAGAGCCAATTATGACAATTCATGTGAAATTATCTGATGGGACAAACACAAAAAATTTCCTTGTACGATACCAGATCGCACGATTTTTTTTTTAACCACTTCCGCTCCTGAAGATTTGCCCCCCTTCATGACCAGGCCATTTTTTGCGATACGGCATTGCGTTCCTTTAACTTATAATTGCGCGGTCTTGCGACACTGTACCCAAATAAAATTAATGTAATTTTTTCCCCACAAATAGAGGTTTCTTTTGGTGGTATTTGATCACCTCCTGCGGTTTTTACTTTTTGCTCTATAAACAAAAAAATAAAGAGTGACAATTTTGAAAAAAAACCCCAATATTTTGTACTTTATGCTATGAAACACATCCAATAAAAAAATGTAAAAAAAAAAAATCTAATTTCTTCATCAGTTTAGGCCGATATGCATTCTGCTACATATTTTTGGTAAAAAGAATCCCAATAAGCGTATATTGATTGGTTTGCGCAAAAGTTATAGCGCCTACAAATTATGGGATAGATTTATGCAGATTTTATTGTCTTTTACTAGTAATGGCAGCAATCAGCGAATTTTAGCAGGACTGTGACATTGCAGCGGACATATCTGACACTAAGTGACACTTTTTGGGGACCAGTGACACAAATACAGTGGTCAGTGCTAAAAAATGCACTGTAACTATACTAATTTCACTGACAGGGAAGGGCTTAACATCAGGGGCAATCAAAGGGTTAAATGTGCTCCTAGACCACCGTTCTGCCTCTCTTGTGAACAATCAGCAGGTCCCAGTGGACATTGGGTCCAACGGACCCGTTGATTGGTCGCCAGTGGCGCGTGCCACAAACCCAGAAGGGGCGATCATGTACAGGTACGTGATTTTGCCTATAGGAGCCGCTGCCCCACAGTACATATACGTGGGGCGGTCGGCAATCGGTTATTCAGTACAGTTGTCGATTGAAAATACAATACAAATACATTACATCACTTCTGAATTATTATTCTGTCGTACGAGAATTTTCCTAACTTTAGTAAACTCTTCATTTTCGATATGAGACCAGCATGCAAAAAAAAAAATGACGATCATTTGTCCGATAATCTCATCATGTGTACTAGGCATAACTCTCTTCCTTCTCTGCTCAGTTGTCTTTCTTGTGATATATAAAGCAGACCTAAACTGTAGAATTATGTCCACATACATTGACTACATGGACTGTAGTAGGGTGACAGGCTAGGGGCAGTAAGGTTTTCCCAAATGTGCCTAGGAGCCAGAAATGATTGGTCACATACCACAAGTTCTAGGTTACCCAGGTTGCCACTGTGGTGTCACAGGCTGCACTGGTATATGAATGGCAGCAGAGACTTCCATAAAAATTAACCACTTCAGCCCTGGAAGGATTTACCCTCTTCCTGACCAGACTTGCGATTCAGCACTGCGTCCCTTTAACTGACAATTGCGCAGTCATGCGACGTTGTACCCAAACAAAGTTGACATCCTTTTTTCCCTACAAATAGAGCTTTCTTTTGGTGGTATTTTATTACCTCTGCGGTTTTTATTTTTTGCGGTATAAACAAAAAAAACAGTGACAATTTTGCCTCTGTGGGTTTCCTCCGGGTATTCCGGTTTCCTCCCACACTCCAAAGACATGCTGGTAGGTCAAATTGGATCCTGTCTAAATTGGTCATAGTATGTGTATGTTTGAATGTGAGCTAGACCCCTTTCACACTGGGATTTTTTCAGGCGCTTTAGTGCTAAAAATAGCGCATGTAAAGCACCTGAAAAACTCCCCCCAATCCACCCCAATGTGAAAGCCTGAGTGCTTTCACACTGGGACGGTGCACTTGCAGGACAGGAAAAAAAGTCCTCCAAGCAGCATCTTTGGGGCGGTACTACGCCACTCCTAAACCTCCCTTGCCATTGAAATGAATGGCCAGCACTTCCAAAGCGGCTGAACACTGCTTCGGAAGCACCACACGCTGGCACTTTTAACCCTTTGGGGGTTAAAAGTGCCCTGCTGTCACCCGAATAGCGCCAAAGCTCCGCTATAACAGCAATAAAGCTTTACCGCTACCGCCCCAGTATGAAGGTAGCCTTAGGGACCTTAGATCGCTCCTTAAGGGTAGGGACTGATGTGACTGTACAATGTATATGTAAAGCGCTGCGTAAATGAATCTCGTTGAGATCAAGCGATGCATAAATTGATCAGGTGCTATATAAGTACCTGAAATAAATAAAAAAATAAAACATTTAGACAATATTTGATTATGAAAGAATTCAGCTTTAATCTTACTGCTCACTCTAGTCTCTCGATTCCCTAATTTCTCTATGTATTTTTTTTTCTCTCTTTCCTCTCACTATATCTTCTTGTCATTTTGTGTACTATCCCATTGTTGGCACACCTCTTGTGTGTGTGAGATGGAGAAATGTGTACTCTGCACACTACTCTACTCAGTCCCTTCTCCTGAAGAGTGTTCTTATCACTTCACAGTTCTTCGAGCTAGATGTGTATCACAGCGATGGAACGCCGCTCACCGCAGATCAGATTTTCATTCAGCTGGAGAAGATCTGGGGAACCTCACTCCAGTCTAATAAGGAGCCCATTGGCATCCTAACCACAAATCACAGGAACAGCTGGGCCAAGGCCTACAACAATCTCATCAAAGGTGAGCTCTTGCCTAAGACCGGACACCATAAGATGCTTCCAACTATGTTTATGAAAGTGGAACTTTAGTCAAAAAATGAAGTCTTGCTAGATCACTTCAGGCTGGCCCCTTTTGCAGGTACAGTGGAACCTTGGATTACGAGCATAATCCATTCCAGGAGAATGCTTGTAATACAAAGCACTCGTATATCAAAGCATGTTTCCCCATTGGAAACAATGGAAACTCCGTTAAATTGTTCCACAGCACTTGCTTGTCAATGCAGTACTGTATGTGGCCAGAGGTCTGGGGGCGCCTGGTGTATGTAATACCATATGTGGCCATAAGTGTGGTGGCGCTGGTGAGGCTCGAAAACATTAGGAAATGCTCGGGAACTGTTTACACTTTTGGTATTTCCGAATGCTTCCGGACATCTCCGAGGCTCACCAGCGCCCCCGCACCTCTGGCCACGTGCCATATTGCACAAACAGAAGCTTAATTCTGCTCGTTATGCGAGACGGCGCTCGCAAACCAAGTCAGAATTAAAAAAAAAAAAAACTGCTCGTATTGCAAAACGCTCGTTAGCCACGTAACTCGCAATCCAACAGAAGCTTAATTCTGCTCGTTATGTGAGACGGCGCTCGCAAACCAAGTCAGGATTAAAAAAAAAAAAAACTGCTCATATTGCAAAACGCTCGTTAGCCACGTAACTCGCAATCCAAGGATTTACTGTATAGCTATGTAAAACATTAAACATAAGTGTCTATACTGTTTAAAATCCAGTGATACACAGTCTCGCCCTGCTCTGCACATGCTCAGTTGCTCTTTATTTTTAGGCACTGTGCAAAATGTTTAGAGGGCGATCTGCTCACAGCCTAAAGATTTAATACTGCTCAGGGGCTCTGGGCTTCAGCAAAATGACAGCCTCCAGCAAGAAGATACAGGAACAATTCTGGAGGCAATTTACAGCACACACTAAATTTGGTGGCATAAATATTAATGCAGAATGTATGTTCCTTCCTAAAGAACATTATTTTTTATCAAGTTGCTATGGGTAAAGTCCCACTTTAACAAGAAAAGCCTATTCTACTCCAATCTCTCATTCGTTTTTATTTGTCAGTGAGGCCTGATGTTCCCTGGCTAGGTGCAGATGGAGGAGGTGGATGGACTTTGTTTGTTGCACTCAGTTCTGTGTCCCAAGCTATCTAGGCTGCAGCTTCAGCCCAGAAATGTTTCCAGTAGCTGCCACTCAATCTACCCCTCAATAATTTTTGTGGTGCACAGATGTCTAAAAAAATGACAATACACTAATAATTTTTTTTTAAAAATCTTTATTTTGTTTTCAATGTACAAGAGATACAAAAATCACAATAAAGACATAAACTTTCCCAGGAAAAAGAAACTGTCAAATCGGTCCACTATAGGAATTAAATGCTGTGAGTAAACACCCTCAAATCTATAGCGGAAGACGATGCAGGAGACCCAACATTACATAGTTAATAGATTTCTTTCATTCAACCTGTGGGCTGAACAAAAGAAATCGAATGCAAAGAAAGAAGGGAGCTGGGACTTTAAATGACGTAGACTAAAAAGCTGGAATAATGTATGACATGTTTAATAGGCCTACGTGGTTGTAACAATGCAAACATTCAATGATAACACATATAGACGTGTACAAGTAAGGTTTTTTTTTTCCATGTAATGGGTAATCTCATATATTATATACACTCACAAGGCATGGTATCAAGAATTCATATATATACAAAACATCTTAGCAGCACACAGCAGAATTGGATAAAATGATTTAGAACTTTGATCAGAGTATAACACGATGGCTCATAAAACTGGAATGCTTCCTTGTAGAATGCGTATAAGTACATCCTACATGCCTGACACGTTTCGTGTAAGAACACTTCCTCAGGGGCGGACGTGTTACATTGTATATGGTAAATTGCGGTGGTGGTAGGGTCAGGGCTTTGAAACTTGTCTGTCCTGGAAGCTGAGGTAATATGAAGCTTCGTGCCACATGCAACACTCCCAAGTGCAGATTGCTGATCTCCATAGTGTAATCAAAAAGTGGGAGCCAGAGATATTGGCCACCAAAAGGGGTCTCTTCCGCTGATACTTCCAGCAACGTCTTCTCTATAATCCTTCCCTCCTGGTAAATCTAACAGATTCCTCCATCCACAATAACATCTTGAATGGATGAAGCTTCTCTGCTGGAATATTGTATTCTGACAGCCTTAAGACACCTTCCTTCATAATGCCTGAAAAGTATCTGCAGCTGATTGGCCGCAGGCACTGTTTGTTTGATGATGTTAGGCCCGGCTCCCTATATTCATCTGGCAGGGCCACCCACTGTTATTAAAATGGCAGATTAAAGGATCAGGGGGTCAGAGTGTGATTAACATTCCTTTCGATTGTAAGTTCCATGCATAGAGCCCTCCTATTTCTGTATTGAACAGTATTTGTAATTGTACTGTCCCCCTATACAGTATATTGTAAAGTGCTGCACAAACAGTTGGCTCTATATAAATCCTGTATAATAATAATAGTAATAATAATAATAATGTCCTCATTTTATTTTTCTAAAGTCCGATTGAATTCACAAAAGTAGACATTTGTTCAGATAGTCATTGCACTCACCAAGTAGGGTATATACAGATTTTCGGTCCATGTGTAGTGCAGTCTGTTCAACAGAAACTGGTCTAATGACCAGCTTCTGTCAAAACAAATGGCCCTACTGGAAAACCAGCATTCGATCAGCACTTGTAGCCAATGGCTGCAAACACTGATCTGTGCATTCTGGGGAAGGGGGGCGGGGTCAGAATACAATAGTTCGACAGGGCATATCCCTGTATCACACATCCTCTGTGTTGATGCAGAGATCTGTCTGTTTTTTTTTTTTTTTTCAGCCCACAGGTTGTGATAGGTAGAAATTGCGTTTTCACTAAGAGAGAGGAATATTTTAATGAATTTCCATGTAGAAACTTAGATGAAAGCATAGCATACAATGGTGCAGGAATATAGGAGAATTAAATGTGTGAGATTTCAAATGGACATTAAAAGATTACTGATTGTTAAACTAGGCACATTCCCATCACTGATGACAATATATTTTTTCTCTAGATAAAGTCAACAAAGAGTCTGTGCGTACAATCCAAAAGAGTATCTTCACAGTGTGCCTAGATGCCCCAATGCCATCTGTCTCTGATGATCTGTACAAGAGTCGGGTGGCGGCCCAAATGTTACATGGGGGAGGCAGCCACCTGAACAGTGGGAATAGATGGTTCGACAAAACACTGCAGGTATGCAAGGAAAACTATGGATGACACTTTATGGGAATCAAAATTACATATGTTGATGTCACCAAATTGCATACATTTTTTTTCAGAAAAATAAAGTTCATCTGTTTGTTGGCTTAAGAAAAACTTCCGGTCCAGAGCTCCCTCATGGCATAAAATTTGGGCAAAAATGACATTGTCACTGCCTAACAAAGGCTTTGTGTCTGTTTCACATCATTAGAGACTCCCAAGAGTCTATTGTTTTTTGATGGACCCAGCCTAATAAACTAGCAGTGATATAGAAGGATCAGCAAGGCATAATTATTTTGCTTCCATGATTAAAGGAGTCTGTAAAAGACAGGGTCTCTTTTATAAGGTCAGTCCACCAATATCTGACATTTCAGTTTTCTGTATATGCTGAAGGGTTAAATCATCTGGTAGTTTTTATATATCTGAGAGACACTATTGGTGAGTCGCTCTGACTTTTTTCCATTTGGTTTCCTGGGTTTGCAGACAAGCTGCACTTATTATGAGGAGCGCTTACTCTCTTTGTTGGATGGATTATATATATTTTTTTATGTGTTGGAGACAGGAACGATCCGGATCGAGAATTATGATAGGGAGATCTTACTGTTAGACAAATCCAACCCCTTTCACAGCTCATAGGCCAGCTATCCTCCCTGATTCTGTACAATCAGCCGAGTACCAAAGCCTTGGAGTCCACTCTTTCTCCACTGTAATCAACCGTCCAAATAACGGGCCGCATACTGAAGACATTCAACTCCAGCCAATGTTTATTGCACTGACAGCACACGATCACTTCCACCCAAAGCCACGCGGGGGTGGCTTTGTGGGTGAGCAGCTTTGTCAGTGAGCAGTGTGCTGTAATTTCCATAAACATGAGGTGACATGCTTGGCAATCAAACTCAGGACGTCTGCAATGGTAGGCAGAATTTCTACCTTTTGAGCCACGGGGCTTCTGCATTTCAAGTCCTCCTACACATAAATAGACAGATACTGCATTTCGAGGAATATATAGGAATTACATTAGTCGGGAGTACATTAGTAATGTTATCCTCTGATTTCTGGTAATGACATTTTTATTTCTGATGTTGGTACACATATCACATTTTTTGGGCTCAAATTAGGATCATTTGGAAAGAATAAAAAATGTAAAAATGGCACTAATTTTATATTTCCATAGGCAATTGTATTGCTTTTGGTTTGTAAAGACACCTGTGTGAGTTTGGGGAAATATTTTTGTGAGGTAGATATCAACAAGTGAATGTGATGGAGAAAAAAATATTTTACCAAAACATGAAAAGATTACACATTCTACCATTCTTAAAAACAAAATAGATTATGAAAATTGCAACTTTGTTATAAGGACAATTTCTTTGAGAGAAAGATACATTTCATCTCAACATGAAAAGTATTTATTTGGGAAAGTTAGAATTGTTCATCTTCCTCCCAATGTCCTTGGATCACATTGACCTCCTCCTGGGAGCTCGATCAATCATGTGTAGCCATAGAACGACAAAGGCAAACCATAGTGCTCTCTACTACAAATATTTATTAAAACTGAACATAGGGATAAAATGCTCACATAGAAATGTGAAAAACGTGCATATCCTCAACTATCCACGTTGATATAAAAATGGAAGAGTCATAAATGGCAGCTCCTCACAGCTGTACGCGTTAGGCTCTTAACTGAGGAGGAACATTGGGAGGAAGATTCATCCCCCATGGCAGTCTGAGAGATACGACACCAGGCGGGTGTGACTCTGTAATAGGGTCACTATTCTGAGGAGGAGTTCAGCGTGACCCAGGTTTATTGGGAGCAAGAGTTTTTTCCCAGGGAATCCTAAAAGACAATAAACCAGGCGTGTGTGACTCTGTAGTGGGGTCACTATTTGGAGGTGAGCAGGCAATTCAGCTAGAGGTGGTGGTCACTGGATATCAGGAATTTATTGATTTTATGAATGATTACTGAGAGTTGCACTACAGTGGAATTTTTACATTATTTGGACTTTGTTTATAGTTTTATTTCACATAGGTTGCGCTACACCATTATTTGTTTATTAACATTAAAGTTATAGACCGACCATTTCTTTGTCAGTGGACGAGCATACAAAATCAGCAGGGGATCAAATACTTTTTTTACCCTCAACCCTCACTGTAACTACAGTTGCACGTATGCTGTAGGAACCCCTGCTATCTGCCCCCCCCCCCCCCAAGTCTTCCCAAGGATGTCGTATGCACGTTGACATCAATGTCACTCCCAACTCCCATTTTTTTCATAAACTAGGGGACGACTAAAACATACGAGCAGGTGACTGTTTCTTTACCAGCCAGATATTGAAATTACAATTATTTGTTTATTACCACATCGCGTTGGATACACTTTATTTTGATATTTGTTTCAGGTTTATTACATTTTTAAGGTGACATCACGTTGAGAGTCATTAGTAAGTATTTTAGTTATTTAAGGACTATAGGTCACTGGTGGTGGAGATCGACTTAACGGACGAGTGGAGGTTTATCACTGGGGTGATGTCTCAGTGTGTGCGGACCAAATAACAGAAAATCCTAAGGGACCCT
>BLSH010022067.1:531864-548079 GCA_018402905.1 Glandirana rugosa
CTGCTATCTGCCCCCCCCCCCCCCCAAGTCTTATACTTAACTGTCTCCGATCCTGTGAGATGGCCTAGGCGGTGCATGGAATGCTTTACACAGAACTAGTCACTCCCGGTGGTAAGGTAGCGAAGGGGAAGCAGCTGCATGTGCAAGCATTAAAGTAAATCTGTTTTACATTTTGTTTTTCCCCAGTTTATAGTAGCAGAAGATGGTTCTTGTGGGCTAGTGTATGAACATGCTCCTGCAGAAGGACCTCCCATTGTAGCCTTGCTTGACCATGTTGTTGAGTACACGTAAGTTGTGTTTTTTTTTGTTTTGCTTTTTTTTTGTTTTGTTTTAATCAAAATTGTTTTAATGATCAGATCTAAACCTGCAAGGAAAGGCTGAAGGGAATTTGTCCCCTTATGTTAGTTGGGCTTCTTCAGAAGAGGGCCCACCCAACGACTGTTTTCAAGGAGAAGAAATTGATGGGATATAGATGCCGAGCATTTATTTCTGCTGCATTATTACCCATAATTCCCTGTCACTGCTGTGTAATATCATGCTTATCTTATAGGACAGAGGCTTCCAAACATTTTAATACTTTGTATAATTTACAAATTATTGCAGGCCGAAAGGGAAATCTGTTTTATAAATGAATGAATAAACACACTCAAAAAAATAATTTCCTATCAGAAGCCTCCCCCTCACATCAGAACCCCCCCCCCCAACCCCGAACTTAAGAGTACCCCTTTCACATCAGAAACCATCCATCATATCACAGTCCAGTTTCACATCAGAGCTGCCCCTCCTTTCACATCAGAAACCCCCCTATCACAAGTCCCCCTTTCACATCACAAGTCCCCCCTTCAGATCAGAGTTCCCCTTTCACGGCAGAAGTCCTACCCTACCAGAAGCAAAGACCTACTGATCTGAATCCTCACTCTGTACACCACGTCTGACCATATCCCACTGTTCCTAGCTGTAGGCAGAATGCAGTGAAGCAGCAAAGTGATTGCTACAGCAATTGCTTAGTACACACCTTTTACTAGACCTCTGGAGCCTGCTAATTGTGGAGTACTAATAGGGTCTCTTTCACTAAAATAAATAATTTATATATTCCTACGGGGGTAGTGCTTCTCCTTAGTTGATCAGTATCATGCTGAAATGTACTTATATCCGAATTTTATTTTTCATTAGGAAAAAGCCAGATTTAGTCAGGTCACCGATGATCCCTTTACCGATGCCCAAGAAATTGCGCTTTAACATCACTCCGGAAGTTAAGAATGACATTGACAAAGCCAAGCAAAACCTAAATATGTGAGTGCAAGCTTAACAAGGTGATGATAAAACATTTACTTTAAATTTAAATTTAATTCTTAAACTGTTTCTTTCCTTTTCTTTTTTGACCTGTAGAATGGTTCACGATCTGGATGTCAAAGTCTTTGTTTTTAATGCGTTTGGGAAAAACTTCCCCAAGTCAGAGAAGCTAAGTCCAGATGCCTTCATCCAGGTGGCTCTTCAGCTGGCTTATTATCGGTAAGTAAAGTAAAGGGTTGGTTTTACTGCTAATACCGGCATTGTCCAGTCCTGAAAATACATTTACTCTTTTATAATGGTGTTTGAAATCTATTTTAGAAAAATACAAGGAATTTATTAGGGGAGGGCAGAAAGCAAAGGCTCTCCTCATGTCATGTAGTTCTTTGAAAGACACCTCTGACGATATAATCCTGTCTCTAACCAATCTGAATCAATCCTTACAGACAGTACAAACGACACTTGATTCCTTTGGAAAAGTGTCATACTACAATGTCAATCACAATAAATGCTACGCTCTTCCCATGAAAATAACCAAAGAAACAATCTCCACTCTTAAAGAGAATTCGGACTATAACTGGGAATCCCCGGTAATTTCCTATCTAGGTATCAACCTCACATTCCCCATAAACAAATTATACAAAGTGTATACCAAAGTGTATACTTAATACTAAATTAAGAAATCTTGTATGGAACGCTAAAAAACCTAGAGTAGCATTCTCAATCCTAAACTTCCCTAAAAATAAAGGAGGTCTGAACCTACCTGATCTTCCAAAGTACTACTACGCTACACTACTAGATTAATTGAAGAACTGGGCCCTACCTTCAGATGACAAATGATGGCTATCCATTGAAAAAGAATATACTAAAGGAAATTACCTGTTTGCCTTAACAATAGCCCATGCAAATTTCCCTAAGATAATTATTCCAAAGCTCTTATTTATAAACGCTATATTGTTAGCATGGAAACACATATCTTTAAACTTCAACCCCTCAGAAGAATCACATAATATCCCCCTTCCACTGAAAGCCCTAGACCAGTGGTTCTCAACCTCAGTCCTCAACTACCCCCAACCAGCCATGTTTTCAGGTTTTCCTTTATCTTGCACAGGTGCTTTAAATCAGAGTCAGTGGCTTGGTATTTTGGACAGCTATTTTATCTAAGAGAAATTCCCAAAACATGGTCTGTTGGGGGAACTAGAGGACTGAGGTTGAGAACCACTGCCCTAGACTATTGTAAAGCTTGTTGATCAACGAAAAAATGGATTGACAAATTCTATGACAACCTTAATCCAAAAGACAAAGAGCTGCTACTGGATAAATTGCATAAATGCAAACTTCTAAAAGAATTTAAACCAAATGAAGGTTGGTGCATCCCTATCTAAATCTGGATATATCTCACAAATAAGAAAAATACTAACACTAAATGTATTGCTTTTTTTCTACAAGATACTCTTGCAATACCTCAAGGATGAGAAAACCCCCAATATGCTAAAGTAGGAAAATTACTTGACCCAATCATTTTCAGTAGAAACCTGGTATAACGCTATGATCATCAGTAACAAAGCCTCGTCCTGCATTGAGCATTGGGATAACTTCCAAAAGATATTAAACAGATGGTACCTGACCCCCTATAAACTTTGAAAAATATTCCCCTCCCTATTCCCACTATGCTGGAGGTGCAATAACCAAACTGGTTCTTTGTATCATATGTTATGGGATTGTAAGAATCTATCTAGCTTCTGAAATTCCATATCAACATTTATTGCCTCACTAACTGGTAACTTACTCAAACTTATCCCAGCTATGGCACTTTTAAATATTAACCAAGCTCCTAATCTTGCTGATGTCATTGCAAGACTAAACACACAAGCACAATATGAATTAATGTTGGCCCAAAAAACTACAATATAAATGGTTTTATGAAATACTGGCAAAATTGGATGATCAGTATTACTTATACCTTACTGGTATAATCTTTCCTCTCTACTAAAATGGTCAAAATAAACTAACTGCTTCAGGTACACAGGTTACATACTTCCTAGGTAGTAATGGTAACATATTTGTTCTCCACCTCACTATGCCCTATTTACAGTTAGAACCCACTGGGGTAAATCGGGCAGTACTAACCAGTCGCCACCCCAATCGAGAACTATGACTATACTCCTTGGCTTCTATCAGTTATTTGTTATTATTATAACTTGGATACACCTATTGTATGTACACCATGCTTGATGTTGGTAATGAGAGAATAATATGTTCCTTTTTATTCTATTCTGTATTTTCGTATATACCAAATAAAAAATTTTGAAAGTTAAAAAAAAAAGAAAGACACCTCTGACATCTCTTTAGATGTGTTTCTTCAATCTCTGCATCCCAAATGCTAAATGTACCTGATTTCACATGCCAGCACCAGTCTTGTTCCTGGAAATGACTTGGTTATAAAGCAGCAATATGGTCTTATTGCTTTGAAAATGTTAAAATATGGAACATTCAGGGCGAAATGACAGTGTCTCTGTAAAGCTGGGTACACACTTAACCGAATTGGATTGGGGTTTCCCCGCATCCAATTTGAATGACGGGAGAGCACGGGAGAGGTGAGAATAAGGCATTCATGAATCAGGGGTGAGAAGGTTAGCTTTTAGCTTCAGGCTGGGTTCACACATCTCTGGGGCTGCCGCGGAGTGCACACCTGAAGGGTCCTGTGCATCTTTGGCTCCATTTCAGGTCCAGATTCAGGCAAAAATTCGGACCTGATTCGCCCCTGAAATGGTGAACAGAGACTCACGGTACCCCCTGCTGTGAGCCGCTCTGCACATAGTGTGACCCCAGCCTGAAGCTAAAAGCTAACCTGCAGACCCCTGATTTCTGAATACATTATTCTCACCTCCCCAGTGCTCTCCAAGAACTCTTTCATCCATAGCTACCATTGAATACGTTAGCTATTGGAGAGCATGTAACCTCCTCCATAGTGCTGTGCTCACGATTAAGCAAGGGTTAAATGCTCATTTATGTCTACAGGACAGAAAAAGCAGTTTTATTTTCTCGATCCTGCACTCTCCCAGCAGACAGTTCTCCCCTACTCTCCAGCCATTGACTATGGGCCTTGCATATCTCACAGGGTATCTGACCGCCGGGGTGCAGGGAAGAAAAGGCTGTGGGGATCAGCTTTGCACCGCGAATAATCTGGTAAAACTGCTTTCCCCAGTCCCTTAGGCAGGGCCGCTGATAAGGCAGTACAGCCGGCCCTCCTGTAGGGGGCCCCAGTCCAGAGGGGGGCCCGGCCACCTGCAGGAGAAGAGAGCTGACTGTACTGCCTTGGGATTCCTGTGAGTCCCCTACAATGCTGCTGGATTTCTCCCTGGGATGCTGTGCAGGGGATCAATGATACAAACTTGCCCACAGTTCATTTAGTAGAAAGCTGTCCCATGCTGCCTTTGTTCTCGGGCTGTGTTCCGATTTTGGAGCAGCAGGGAGAGCTGAAGAGTCTCTCTCTACCTTTGCCATTTCCACTGCCAGGTATTGGAACTCCCCCTCCCCTCCCCCTGTGATCAGCACGGTGTTATCTCTTGCAATGAGGAAGGAAAGATTGAGGTAAGAAGTTCTCTGTCTGTTCCTCCCTGAGTCCTGAGCTCTGCCAACCCCCACACTGTGCTCTGTGTGCAGTGTGCACTGTAACTTGCAGCGCTGGCTGCAATGCTAGTTATTGTAGTGCTTCTGCTGGAAGGGGGTAAGTAGAATGAAGCAGTAGAAAGTTCAGCATTCAGAAAGGGGGAGAATGTGCCAGGAGCCAGCCTAGAACTGCAGCTAGACACTGGCTACCACTGCAGTGTTGGAGCTGGGGCCAATGAATATACCCCTTCCTCCCCCTGACAGATTTCTGCACCAACCATTTCTATATGCTACCCCTGAGGCCCCCATTCACACTTAGCATAGTGGGGGACACATGTTCCTGCTCATCATTTTTTTTCACTCATAGGGTAGCCCATTCACTTGAATGGACTGCCCTACGTTTGACAAACGCACCATAGAATGCTCTTTTCAGGCGTGCAGCTTCACAAGTATTCCACATGACAAAACGCAAGTCAGCTAAGTGGTTTTGGGGTACCATTAACAATTAATGGCACCACAAGCACTATGCAAGTTTGCAGTGCATTTATAAAATATACTGCAAAGCATGCATTTCCTGTGCACTTTGTCACATGTTAAAGTGGTTGTCAAGTCATGACAACCACTTTAAACTACAGCCTATATTAAAGATTACCTTTAGGTCCTGGGAACTTGCACCGTTTAGGAGATATTCCCTGTATCTGCATGTGCCAACCTCATCCGACTGGGCCGTTTCTGCACAAAGTGTGCCGTAAATGATGGCTCCCATGCACATGCGTGTGAGTGACGTCAGCGCGGCTCCTGCAAATCACAGCGCTGGAGTCTGGGCTGTGACTGGTCGGAGCCCAGGATCCCAGAAGACGACGGACACAGCATGTCGCCAGTCACAGCGGTGCTCTGGGACCGCTGCTACAGCGTCGAACTAAGGTAAGCATTTCATAATGAGCTAGTATGTGATGCATATTAGCTCATTATGCATTTCTCTTGCAGGTGTTTTTTTAACTGACTTGAGAACCACTTTAAAGAAATGCAAAGTGTGAATGCAGCCTAAGGACTCTTTCACATGGGCAGCTAAACCATGGATTTACCGCCATCCCTGGCTGCGCACCCAAATCCTAACAATAGTCAGAGCTGTATACATGCTGTGGCTGCAATTGTTTACTACACAGCTGCCACATTTTTAACACAGGCTGCAGAGATTGACAGGCAGCACCCCCTATCAAACTCCCTAATGAGTTGAATGGGGCTGCTCTGCAACTGCAAGCCAAACACTTGGCTCACAGTTGCAGTAAGGTCTCACAAAGTAAAATTACCATTCAGCAATTAAAAAAAGGTATAACAAAAAACAGGTGTCACGGGGTGGCTGTAGCAAGAGTATAATTTCTGCCATGGCTGCAAAGCAACATTGCAACCATCGCATTTTAGCAAAAATGGAATTTGATATTTTCGGGGGAGCCCTGTCAGATAGGCTGTACGGGGCCCCATGATTTCTAACAGCAGCCCTGCCCTTAGGCATACATGAGCATTTAGCCCTTGCAGTATAGTGGCAGCTCCACTACATGGGAGAATCTTTCCAGGAAATCGACTTTAGTTTGCTTTTGCAGATGCTGCTTGGTAATGAGTGGCTCTACCCAGCTCACTCCTAACTGGTAACTCCAAGTCCTTGCTTCACTCTGATTTCTCCAACTGTATTCTATTTGATGTATAGAACATGTCATTCATATACAGTAGGTACCTGATCATACATTTATCATCATCTTCCATATAACGCCCTCTGCATGCGAAACTCCACTAAATTATTTGTTCTGTTTACAACTATCTGACTACAAGGTTTATGGATTTCTTTTTTTTTTTTTTTAATTCTTTATTTAGCAGTCAAGGAAATGAACCCAGGGCGACGAACAAAATGTTATAAACAACCAGCATTACCAAAAATTACAATAGCACATCCTATCTAAGCTAGCACACAGATGGCTGCTAGGTCAGCTTTCAAATGGCAACCTCTTATCAGGTGAAGGAAGGGGAGAGGAGGCCACCTCACAGATCCTACAACTCTCCTGATGTTCCATGAGGTTGAGGGGCCAGTGGTGTCTGATCCCTATAATAAAAATAAGGAGCTCAGATCTTCCAGTACTTATCATCCTGTTCTTTCAAAGTCATGGTAAGGTTTTCCATGATCTGAATATCTGTAATTCTAGTACCCCAATGGGCAAGAGTAAGGGGACAGGTACTCTTCCACAAAGCTGGGATACAGGCTTTAGCTGATGTAAGTAAATGTCTGAGTAGAGAATTCTTGATTTTTTTATTACACAAAGGGTTGTCATTTAATAGAAAGGCCGCTGGATTTTTATTGAGTGAGACCCCTGTCAGCATCCTAATCGTGGACCTCAGTCCAAAAGTTGTTTAATTTTGGGCATTCCCAGAAGATATGCAGAAGGGTTCCTACAGATTCCCCACAGAGCCAACATGTATCCGATACTTGAAAATATATCCTATGCAGCTTGGCAGGGGTTCAGTACCACCGAGTGAGGAGTTTATAACCTCCCTCCTGATATTTGCTTGCCAGGGAAGCTTTGTGTACAAAAAGTACAATTTTGTCTTTCTGAGGTTGAGAGACGGTAATTTGAAGGTCCTCTTCCCACTGTTGTAAAAAGGTAAAGTCGGACATGGTTTATTAGCAAAGCATAGAAATGATAGAGGTAGTGGAGAGCCCTGTAAAAAAATTTGTTAGAGTGGGGTGAGTTAACGAAGGCTTTGATGGTCTATGGGTAAAGAGTGTAGGTAAGTACTCAGTTGAGCCCTACGGAAAAAATCTAGCTCAGTATGGAAGGGTGTCTCTTGTTCTCGGCTGGACATGAGTCTATTAGCTACTGAGAAATGCAGGCGGTTAAAAATGTTCTGTTGACACAGCGCTGCAATTTTCGAGTCTGCCAAGCCTGATAAGAATGTATAGGACCCCAACACTGGTGCCAGAGGACTTGGAGAAGGGGATAAAGTAGGCATTGTCTTAAACAGGTGTTTACTCGTAGAGTCGCCCCTATAGTAGGGTGTAGGGAGATCGCCGCAGGACAAGTTTGCATGGGGGCCCAAGGTATACCAGCTAACAAAGAATCCACAGTTGCTTGTTCCAGGTCCACCCACAATTTAGGTTCGGTCGTTATACACCACTTTATTATTCTGGTTAGATGAGAGGCCTCATAGTTTCTTACTGGATCAGGAAAATCTATACCCCCCCCCCCCCCCGACCTTTTGGAAGGGACAGTATTGCTGTACGAAGTCTCGGTGGTTTGCCCGCCCATACGAATTGGGTGAACCTAGTCAGTAGTTGAGTCAAAAAATGCCATGGGAGCCTAATGGGTAGTATCTGAAAGATATATTAGTCTCAGAATTAAGTTAATTTTTAGAATATTTGCGCGTCCAAACAATGTGAAAGCTTCCCTGTCCAAACGTTGGAAGTGAACTTTAAGCTGACGGAGCAAAGGCGAGAAAGTTGAGTTCAAAAATCCTATTGAGATTGCGAGGAATGTTTGTTCCCAAATAGCATATGTGGGAGTCCGTCCACTTAAAGCCCAACACTCAACTCAGTTGATTTTGGGTTAGGGAAGGTAACTCTATTTCCATTGCCTCAGACTTGCTGTAATTTATTTTGTAGTTGGACAGCTGGCTGTATTTACTAAGCTCCATGAGGAGGGATGGAAGAGACACTGACGGAGATGTTATAAAGAAGGTTAGATCATCCGCATAAGCTACCAATTTATGCTCGCTACCTCTAGTCTTGATACCGTTGATATCCAGATGCGCTCTGACGGTTCTCAAGAACGGTTCTAAGGTAAGTATACAAATTAAAGGTGGAAGCAGGCAGTCTTGTCGTATCCCATTTCGTATTTGAAATGTGTCTGAGAGGACCTTGTTAACTTTCATCCTAGCTGAGGGTGTCGAATACAGCGCATCCACCCACCGTCGCATCCCTGGCCCAATGTTCTCCAGCGTGGCACTCAGTCCACCCTATCAAATCCCTTCTCCGCATCTGTGGAGAGAAGCACCAAGTGTGAGCAAGAAATGCATAATGAATCGCATTCTAGACCCTTTGGGTGTATATCTCGCCCTTTCTGACGGGACAAATCCCAACTGATCCATGTGAATTAGAGACGGATTATGTGGGAGCAGCCTATTAGCTATGATTTTGGTAAAAAATTTCAGGTCCACATTTAAGAGCGAGATGGGCCTGTAACTTGCACAGTGGGCCGGGTCCTTACCCTCTTTTGGAATTACTGTCACATTGGCCAGTAGGCTGACATCAGAGAGACCACGTCCATCTCTCAAGGAATTCTATGTTGATACAAAACGTGTAGACCAGATCGCTGCAAACGTCTCGTAGTAAGAATGAGTGAATCCATCCAGACCCAGCACTTTGCCTGTTTTTATGGACTTTAGCGCCTCAAGGAATCCGTCCGCCAAAACCGGTTTGTCCAAATCCGCCACTATTTCATCGGATATACATGGCATGCCTGAGGATTCTAGGTACTGTTGGATCCATACCGATACACGCTGTAGATGACGTTGGGGGTGTCAAATTACACAAAGATGTATAATATTCTCTAAATGTCTTAGCAATGTCGGTCGAGATTCTAACTAGTTTGTCGTCTTTTGCTTTGAGCTGTGTGATATAGGTACGTGCCCTAGTGGACCGTAAAGCATTAGCCAGGATCTTACTGGATTTATTACCGAACTCATAGAACGCCCACTTACACCTCACCAGCTGCGCTTTAGCTTTCTCTGTAAGCACTGAATTTAGCTTATCTCTCAAATCTGAGAGTTTGTCTTCAACCGGTTGGGTAGGCGAGGCCCTATAAACCTGTTCTAATTTGTAGATATCCCGGAGGAGGAAGTCAATGTGCTCTGTAAGTTGCTTTGTACGTTGGGTCCCCAGTTTAATGGAGTCACGCATCACACATTTGTGGGCATCCCATAGTACCAAGGGAGATATACCCCCTGTAGCATTAGTCAAGGAATAAGAGGTAAGGTCAGTAGTCAATTGACTTTATAGGAAGGATCAGTCAGGAGGGACTCATTGAGTCGCCAGTGCCAGGCCCGTGGTTCCCCTCTATCCAGTTCAAGAGAACTGTGAGTCTGTGTGTGATCCAGTAAAATTAATGAGCCTATCCCAGCCGACAGCAGAAGCGGGAGAGCATTCTGTGACAGGAATATGTAATAGAGTCTGATATAAGCTTCTTGAAGTGAGGAGAAAAAAGTATAGTCTCTATCACGGGGATTAAGGGTGCACCAGCTATCTATAAATTGGTGGTCTTGTAGCAGGGATTTTATCTTCCTTAATTTTGATTGTGACAGATATGTAGCCCCCTTTGATGCATCTAGAAGTGGGTCTAGGACTAAGTTCCAGTAACCTCCTAGTAGCACAATGCCCTCTTAGTGTTGTTCCAGTAAGTCTAAGCATGGGATCAGAGCAGGAATTTGATTCTCATGCGGTAGGTACAGACTTGCCAGTGTAACCTTTTGTTCCCAAATGAGCCCCTTAACTATTAAGGAACGACCCAACTCACCTGCAATGACCTGGGTCTATTTCCACGGAATTTGACTAGAAAGTAAAATCAAGACCCCTTTGAATCCAGGGAGGCGCTGTGGTAAACCATGGGGAACCTACGATTTCCCCAATTTGGGAATTTTCCCCTATTTAAAATTAATTTCCTGTAGGAATACTATTTGAGACCTGAGTCTCCATAACTCTGCTAACAATTTTTGGTACATTTTTCTGGACTATTGAGTCCTGTCACATTGTAAGAAGTCATAGCTAGGTGAGACATGATCAGCCCCTACTGAGGATCAGGTCCTGGGGTGGCCTAACGGGGGGGGAGAGAGAGAGGAAAAAAAAGGGGGAGAAAATTCACCGGTAGTAAAGAATAGGAAAGAGATTAAGGGGTACAGTAGTCAGACCCTCTAGAAGGACCTGTGGATTCTCATCACGAGCTATATATTAAGCTAAGAGATCACCACCCCAATGAGCCCACTCACCCACTGCCGGAGGTGCCTCTGAGCATATTGAATGTAACTGTCTGAACAAAAGTATAAACCCATCATAACATGGGTTCCGCTCCGGATGGCACCATACCACACCCCGCGGCAAAGGCTTGCTCATACATGCCTGACCCTCCGGGAACCTGTATCATTCAATCTTCAGAACCACCTTACCACTAGCTATACCATCCGGAGAGGCAGCATTGGCACATAGTAGAAGAAGGGGTCAAATGGGAAACCATATTAAAGTAACTCCCAAGTATCAAATTATCTTGGCTGTTGAGGTGTCTCCCACGGGACACCCCCAGAGTCAATCTCTCAGAGCCATGCAAAAGTAAATAAAATTCATTGCGAGAACATAATTTGTAAACCATAGCAGCCACCTAAGAACCCCGCCAGGATAGGTGATCATCAGTCTGCCAGCCAGAGGCTCTCAGCCCAAGGCAGCAACCGGGATTCTGATAGCGTGCCCACAAAGAAAGCCACGACCTGGTGACCCCCCAGACCCACCCCCCTCGGGAATAATAAACCCCAACCCAATGCTAGAGCAAACGTAACACATCTCCCCCCAACCTTCATTGATATATATTACTTGAATGGATCCCAGGAGGGGCACTCTGACCACCATCAGAGGTCCATGCACCCCTCCCAAACACCCCCAATGAGGCCTCCCTCCAGGCTCAGGAGCAGGGTAAATCCATGTAGAAAATGTTCAGTCAGAGAGTTCAATCAGAGCCTGTATTTCCCTGTTCGGGGAATTACTGATAAAGATTTAACAAACCTGGGGTATAACTCAGAACTAGGGCCCGAAGAAAGTTCTGAAAAAGAAACGCATACGTGATCAGGAGTAGTTTTGGGTGCTGAGGCGTAGAAGGGGAACTAGCCAAGTCAGGCTTCAGGATCGGCCAGGTGCTCCAGAGCAGATGGTGAGCGAGGTCAATGGGACCTCGATCTGCGTTCTAGCTGCAGACGCGGCTGTGAAGTGCCCGTAGTATTTCAGGCTCTTGGCGGGGCAGTCCAGTCTGGAACTGGCAGTCCAAAAAGGTAAAGAGCCGTGGTAGCTGTGTGGGGGCAAACAGTGAAAAGGACCGATTGTCCCATTTTACTAGCAGGGAAAGAGGATACCACAGGTATAGGTGGCTCCTGAAGCATGGATCAGCTCCAGTAGGGGTTTCAGTAAGCCTCTGAGGTAAAGAGTATGGCGGCATAAATCTGGGAAGAGATGGATCTGAGCTCCATCAGAATCCAGCGGACCCTTCTGCCAGGCTGCCCTCATAATGGCTTCTTTGATTGTGAAAAAATGGACACGGCAGAGCACATCTCGGGGAGCTGTCAGGGAAACATCTCTCACCACTGGAACTTGGTGAACACGATCAATTTCTATCACATTTGATTGGGGGATCCCACCCTCATAGATCTTTTGCTTGAGGATGCTCCAAAGGTGCTCAATAGGATTGAGGTCAGGGGAGGATGGAGGCCACACCATGACTTTCTCTCCTTTTTATCCCCATAGCAGCCATTGATGCAGAGGTATTCTTTGCAGCATGAGATGGTGCATTGTCATGCATGAAAATGATTTTATTACGGGAAGCATTGTTCTTCCTTCTGTACCAGGGAAGGAAGTGGTACATCACTAACCACTGCCAAAGCATTTTCAGGCACGGGGCACCATAAGCCAGGAGCTTACCATGTCGTTCCCTCAGCCTTTTCACTGGTCCACCATTCTCTCGACTTTGCAGAAAAGGCCTAAACCAGGACTGAGAAATACCGACCCACCCAGGTGGTTCCTCTATTTATGGTGTATCTAAATTGGCCCTAGTATGTGTATGTATGCATGTGAGTTCGGGACCTTACATTGTAAGCTTCTTGAGGGCAGGAACTGCTGTGAATATACAATATGCAAATCACTGTGTAAATTGTCGGCACTTTATAAATACCTGTAATAAATATAACAGACTATGTGCCTGAGAATGCACTATACTTTCTCTTTAAGGATGTACGGGAGAGCCTGTGCCACCTATGAGAGTGCATCACTTCGAATGTTCCGTTTGGGGAGGACAGATACCATCCGATCTGCTTCGGTTCAGTCTCTAGAATTTGTCCAAGGCATGGAGGATTCTGGGAAACAGGTGATATCATAAGTCCATAAAGTTGAACTCCAGGCATATCTTTACAACTTTGTGTAATTCAGTTACGCTGTAATAAAAATTGATGTACCTGGATCAGTCTTTGAGTCTCCTTTACTCCCCTGCATTGCGGCACTCAGACAGCGTGAGGGTGGGACAGCATTCTGAACCAATCAAAGCTCAGCTTTAAGGTGGTATTAAGCCCAAACACAAAAATTATATTGCAGCTTACCGATTCTTAGATGTGATTACTACATTCGTTTTGTTTTTTTTTGTTTTTTTTTTTTTGTTAGGCTTTCTTTCTGCTGTTTTCATTTGGTGATCCAGCCAGTAAGAACAAGCTCTCCAGCAGAATGTATCAGTTACAGAGATGAGACAAACCATTTACCACTGACAGGGGTGCTTGCAAATGCTTAACTTTTATTTATATATTTAAAACTTTTATCCCAAAGGAAAAAAAAAACTGCTGTAACAGCTTATAAAGTTTTAGCTGGAGATCGCCTTCATTTTTAGTGTATTTATATCTACTAGTGCATCTAACACTGCCCTCCCCCAGACTGACAGTGTTGATGTCTAAAGGTTGCCCCTCCATCCAGTGTACACAGTCTAATAAAGGGGGTATGTTATTGGCCAGATCACCAGGTGAAAACAGAAGGAAAAAGCCTAAAACAGAAAACGAATGCAGACACCACATCTTATGATTGGTAAGCTGCCATATGTTACATTTTTCGTTTTGGGTTTAATACCGTTTTAGGCACTACTTGCCAGCCTAATACTGAACATGTTTGAAGGAGAGAAGAGAGCAGAGATAGTTTCATTATTATTTTACAGCTTTTTAAAGCAGTTGTACACCTAGAAAAAAAAACCTATAAGGCAAAGGCATAATGAGCTAGTTAGTATGCACCGCATACTAGCTCATTCTGAAATACTTACCTCAAAACGAAGATCCGACAGGGCTGCCCGGTCCCCTCTGAGGGAGTTGACATCTTCCCTCAGGGGTTTTCCTCCAGGTTCGCGACCCCGGCACTGTGAGTGGCTATAGCCGCGAGACGTCACTCCCACGCATGCGCGTGGGAGCCCTCCTTCGCCGGAACTTCACTGCGCATGCGCCGCTGGCGTCAGCGGCTGCATGCAAGGTGAATATCTCCTAAACCATGTAGGTTTAGGAAATATTAATTTACCTACAGGTAAGCCTTATTGTCGGCTTACCTGTAGGTAAAAATGAGAAAAACGGGCCCACATGCGCTTTAATTGTCCAATCAGATTTCTAATAATGGATTTTTTATTTTTTTTTTTATTTTTTTTTTTTTTTCCTATAGGCCCTTATCCAATCAGTGCCATACTTTTGGCGTATGACACACACTCAGTGTATAACTTGGATCTTTGATTATGATTTTTTTTTTTTTTTTGTCTGGTGTTCCTCTTTTTGTTTTTTTTTTTTTAATGTTACAGTAAATAGAAAAATTATTTAATTTCATTCATCTTTTTCTGGAGTCTTGTGAGTAGTTGGTTACTCAGTTTGGGTTTTGTGTTTTATTTCTCAATCCTTAGAACCAAGAAAAAGTGGATCTGCTGAGGAAAGCAGTGCAAGCTCATCGAGTCTACACAGACACGGTAAGATTAAAGTGTAATGATCACATACAAAGATCACAGTGCTGTAGAGTAAATTATAATAATAATAAAATCTACTGAGACAAATGCATAGGCTATGATATGTTAGGTTGATCCATTGTTTTCAGTCACTGACCCAGAGCAAGTATACAAATGAGAAATTTTGACTTTATTCTGCCTTCACTAGCTGCTTACTTGTCCTTGGTCAGTGACCTAGAGTGTAATAAAGCAAGAGACAGGCAAATAGCATTTTCCATTTTCTACCATTTCAATACCGGGCACTTTCACCCCCCCAATTTTCAGTGCTGTCGCATTTTGAATGACAATTGCACGGTCATGGAACACTGTACTCATATGAATTTTTTATCATTTTACCCCCACATAAATAGAGCTTTCTTTTGGTGGTATTGAATTACTACTTGTATATTTTTTTGCTAAATAAACAAAAAAAAGACCAAAAATTTTGAAAAAAAAAATGTGTTTTTCTTCGTTTCTGTTATAAAATTTTGCAAATAAATGATCTTTATTTCTCCTTCATAAATTTAGGGCAAAATGTATACTGGTACATTTCTTTGGTGAAAGTGACCCAAATCAGTGTTTATTATTTAGACTGTAGTGGGGATACACCGATATAGGTGCTGATACCAAGCATTTGCGTGAGTATCGGTACTCGCCCAAATGTTCCAGAAACGGATACTTTGTGGTGCGAATTGCATCAGTACAAAATGAATGGGCGCAAATCACACTGCAAAGAATCACATGCGATTTGAACAGGAATGTGGCGTAATTCTTGTCCAAATTGCATGTGATTTCTTGTGGGTTCTAACATTTTTTAAACTGCCCACTAGTTGGCGTTTTTCACTTCTGTACACACAAAGGAGCAGCGGGGGAAATCGCATGCAATTGGGACAGGAATCGCAGTGCATTCTTAGTCAAATTGCATGTGATTCTTTGCAGTGCGTTTTGCTGCAATTTTTTTTGTATTGACGCAAATCGCACCACCAAGTATTGGTACTCGGTATCGGCGAGTACTTGACCAAAAGTATCGGTACTCGCCGATTAAAAAAAAAAAAAAGGTATTGTTGCGACCCTAGTCTGTGGGAAATGTTCACAAACTATGGTATATACAGGATATCTGCATCTATCTGTATATATCTACATTCAGTAGAAATGTTTTTTTTATAAGTGTGATATTGATCAGATATTGATAGTGTGCAGAAAAGTATATACAGTATATATCCAGATCACCTCCCCCAGAGTAGTATAGTGTCTAATATGGTGACATGGTGTTGCTCTGGTCAAAGTATGCAAATAAAAAATTGTAAAAATGGAAAATTGAATATCAAATACTTACCGTAATTTTCCTTTCCTGATGGACTCCATGGCAGCATACGTTTGGGTTAGCCCCGCCTCCACTCCGATAGTTATAGACTAGTTATAGTGTGAATATTTTTTTTGTAAAGATGACTTACATCTATATATGTCTATCTACGTCTATAGGACATATATGGTATCAAACACTTGTAAAGGGTGTCTGATCCCAGCG
>BLSH010022067.1:549443-560033 GCA_018402905.1 Glandirana rugosa
GTAACTAGGCAGGCTTATGCTCCTTGTTTTGATAAAGACCATAAGAACCAATAAGACCCTGAAAATACACAGGGTGATGATGAAAGTCCGAATGGCTGGAGCTGGAGATGGTCCTGATCAATAGTGAACTGAAGGAACTTGCAGAAGTCTTCTACAATGGGCACATGAAAGTAAGCATCTTGTGTCTATTGGAAACAAGCTTGCCGACAATTGTCTCAGGTGTGCAAGGACCAAACCAGGCCACCGCAAGCTGTTCTCCTTCATACTGAATCCGAGATGAAGCAGACCTCTGATGGACCATGCATGACCCTAAGAGACCATTTTGATGTCCCAATAGTCTGAGGCCCAAACTCAGTCGCCTCTTGATACCCGAGTTCAAGCTTCTAGCATGCTTCTGAGGGGAAAACTGGTCTCCACACCAGCTCTTCCTAAAATCCAGACCTGGGCTGTAAAAATGTGCAACCCTCGCACGCGCCAAACTTTGTTCTCTAGACTGTTTTCCAGACTTTCAGGCGCCGGTCCTGAGGCAAGACACTAGCTTGCCAACTGTAGCCCGGAATGCGGTGCTCGTCAGCTTGCAAAGATGAAGCTCCCTCAAAGGGAATGCTATATTATGCCTGATAGTGGCAGGATCAGCAGGCACAGGTCCTAGCCATAGCACTCACTTTCCGTAACTGATGAGAGCATAACACGTGCCACCATGCAGATGATGCTACCATGGAAACCAACACCATCTCCGTATTCTGAGGTATAGCGTTTCTGAAAACGCTCCTGTGTACTGGGTCCACATTTCCTTCCCTTTTTATTTTTTTTCTTTTTTTTTTTTTTTCTTTTCCTTTAATGTGGCCACAAGAGCCCAAACCAACCTTCGAGCCATTCACTGCATCTGCATCCACTGCAAGGAAAAGCGACACGTTTGCTCAGAAGGGAGGTATATCCTGCGACCTTGCTCATCCGAAATCATGTCCCCTAGTTCCGTTAGGAACGGGGAGAATAGAACACCCTCTCTGAGGTTACATCTCCACTATTGCGACCCCAAAGTCGCACCGACTCGGGAGTGAGACTAAGTGCAGCCCCCGATCCAACCTTACAGTCTCTGGATCAGAGCTGCAACAAAGGTCGCACCGAAGTAGTGCAGGAACCTTTTCAGAATTGCTGCAACTTTAAGTCGCATAGATTGGAATGCATGACAAGTTGCACTGGAGAAAAAAACGGAGCCCAAGGTGCTTACAGAACTTCCTCTTACTTTGCAGGGGACTCCACAGGTTCTATTAGTGTAAATGCACCCCTCATTGCCTTAACAAAAGGCGTTATCAGGGTAAAGAGACTTATCTCCCTCTGCCCCACTGTTGGAGGTCTTTATAGACGGATGGCTTGATGGGACAGTTCCCGTTCTTCCTGGCCATCCTAGCGGGAGAACATGCCGCAATGGCTATTGAAATCTTAATGTGGCTCACATTCCACTCTTTAACCACTTCCTTACTGGGCACTTAAACCCCCCTCCTGCCCAGACCAATTTTTGGCTTTCAGCGCTGTCACATTTTGAATGACAATTGCGCGGTCTTGCGACGTTGTACCCAAATAAAATTTGCGTCCTTTTTTTCCCACAAATAGAGCTTTCTTTTGGCGGTATTTGATCCCCTCTGCGTCATTTCTGATCGCCGCTATAAACAAAAAATGAGCGACAATTTTGCAAAAAAGAACAATATTTTTTACTTTTTGCTAAAGTACAAATCCATTAAAAAAATTATTCATCGGTTTTGGCCGACATATATTCTTCTACATATTTTTGGGGGAAAAAAAAATCGCAATCGGCGTATATTGATTGGTTTGCGTAAAAGTTATCGCGTCTACAAACTGGGAATTGATTTATGGCGTTTTTATTATTTTTTTTTTTTTTACTAGTAATGGCGGCGATCTGTGATTTTTAGCGGTAATGCGATATTGGGGGGGACATGTCGGAATATTTTGACACTTTTTTGGGACCAATGACATTTATACAGCGATCAGAAATTTAAATGTCCACTGATTACTGTGTAAATGTCATTGGCAGTGAAGGGGTTAACCAGCAGGGGCAGTGTAGGGGTTAAATATGTTCCCTGGCTGTGTTCTAACTGTGGGGGGTGGGACTGGTCGGGACATAACAGATCTAACTGATCCCAGTGACAGGGATCAGTAGATCTGCTATGTCCCCTGTCAAAGAACAGGGAACCACCGTGTTTACAACGGCGGTTCCCCGTTCGGAGGCTCCTGGAAGTGATCGCGGGTCTCGGGCGGACATCGAGTCCGCCCGACCCGCGGGTGCGCGCGCCGCCGCTGCCTCCAGGGGGCGCGCGGGAGCATGCGCAGTGGGAGGACGTCCATGGACGTCCTCCCGGCATTTCAGGTCCGCGCTGGAGCCGTATTTCGGCAATAGCGCGGACCTGGAGGGGTTAAGGGATTCTTGCACCACATGCCTCATCAGAGATTCCATCTGTTGGAAATCACTATCCCCTTCTCCAACCACCTGGGCTTTAGCATAGCTCATGCAGAGACTTACCCTCTGAGACCGGAGTCCCGCATCCCCAGTAGGCTCCCTTCTTGGAGCAGCTGACATAGCGGTGGGTGCGTGAAGGGGGATTCATAGCTTCTACTATGAAGGCTGGGCCTTGACAGTGCCCTATGCCAAATACATTTGGAAGAGGAATGTTGTGACCTAATGAGGTATTTATCATCTTGTGCCGTATCTTGCTACTTTGACCTAGAAGGAAAAATAAAGAAAACAAAATAGGATAGAAAGGAAAGGTTTAAACTTGAAAAGAGTACCCAGGTCAGCAAGGAAAGGAAAGGGTTAAACCCCCCCTCCCCTACTTGCTGCACAAGGGCTGGCCACCAGGGGGGGCAGTGAAACATCGTGCAAAACTGCACAGCCAGACAACCTGCCCAGCTGATCAAGGCATAGCAGAATTACACAGGCAGCTTACCAGGAAGTAAATGCAAAGCATATACCTGAGATGACTGCACACAGCATTCTGGGAACACTGCTGAAAGCTGCCTCCAGAGAAATCCCTATATCAACAGTACTGACCGCTGATTGAATTTCTCCACTGAAATGATGCCACCGCCGCCCACAGTGCGCATGCACTGGGTCCCTGGTCAGGAGTTACCTGGGGACACCTGGCCGGAAGAGAAAGCAGCGGCTTGGAACGCAAATGCGCTCCAGCGGCCATAGACTGGAAAACACTAGAGACAGGGAAGAAAACAGACAACCACACACTGCTGCCATGGAATATGTAATATAAAGTTATACATCACCGCAATTCGATCCTGCTTCCACGATCAAACCGGACCAGGTAGGCTGATCACACCGTACTTGGGGCAGATAGGGCCACCCGCTAGTAGCTGGGCTGTCTGACCGTTGCGCCGCTTACCTGCCAGTGGCTAGGTTTCTAGCTCTTCCAGCGCCTCTTCCAATTGCCCACTCCATACCTTGCTAGTAGCTAAGGCTTATCGGAGTATCCAGCAGCTCTTCCAACTGCCCACTCCATACCTCGCTAGTAGCTAGGGCTTATCGGAGTATGGCGACCTGTCTTTCCAGTGGTCGTTGTTGGCCGATCTTGATCGCAGAGAGAAAAAACTTCAGGTAATCAAATAAACAACACGGTCCTTAGGAGGAGGACAAAAAAGGAACACGGGCTCTGGCTCGGAGCAAGAATTTATGGGAGTGGGGTCCTATAGGGGAGGAGTGGAGGCAGGGCTAACCCAAACGTATGCTGCCATGGAGTCTGTCAGGAAAAAATATTACAAAATGTAAAAAAAAGAAAAATGTAATTTTTTAAAAAAAAATTTGCATACTGTCACCAGTCAGTGTCCCTGATCACCCCGTACCAGTTATATGATGAAGCACTGGTGACAGCATGTAAAAATAAATAAATACATTTTAAAAAATGTATTTATTTATTTTTGTTTTAATTCTTCATTTTCCAAAGAGTTGTGCCAAAAAATGACAATCTAAAAAAATTGCCATATTGCTTAACTACTTCAGATTGTCTACTTTCCAAAAAGGGGTCTTTTTGGATATATTTTTACTGTCCTTGCATTTTGGGCCTTCAAGAAATGAGATAGGCTGTCAGTGTATCAGGAGCGATCGATGTTCAGATCTATATACCATAGTCTGTAGACTCTATAACTTTCACACAAACCACTTAATATACACTTATTGGGATATATTTTTTTACTAGATACCTGTAGCAGAATACATTTTAGCCTAAATGTATGAAGAAATTTGATTTTAATGTATATGTTTTATAACAAAGTAGAAAATATTGTTTCTCTTCCGTTCACTGACAGACGCAGCATTCTTATGACACATGGGGTTATGCTCATCCTACTAGGAGTAGACTAGGCAAAAACAAACAAAAGCATAGGTTGGCCCCTCCCAGGGGGCCGTCCTCACCTCAGCATATAACCCCCCTGCTCTGTACAGCACATCAGTTTTTATTTGCCTAGTGCAAGGAGTAGACCTGGTTCCCTTTTGGGATCTGTGGTCTCCTGAAGATTCGTCTGATGAAGACTGCTATCAAGAAGCTGGCTGGTGGTATAGAGGATATCTCAAATCCAGATCTTTCCCCAGTCCAGCCGACACTATGTGAACGCCCTTAGGGGTGGTCACCGCATAGCGCCCGTTCCGTGCGGGCGGCCAGTGGCTAAAACCCACTAGAGCCCAGTGACTGGTACGCCTGTCCAGTGGCCTGGCCAGCAGCATTACTCCCCTCGGGGAGGTAGGTCTGCTCTGGTGGCTACCCGCTGCGCCCGTCGGAGTGGTGAGTGGACCCCTCTTCCGCCCTAGCGGCGCGAAGAGTGGGCACCTGGGCAGCTTATGGGGTAGCCGACCGGTGGGGGTCTGTCCGCAGTAGCAATCTCCTTGGAGTGCAGAGGATTGTGGGCATTGCTCTTCCGGTGGTAGTGCTGAGGCATCTAAACAGCAAGTATAGCTGGCTCTCCCCGGGTGCTGGTAGCGGTGGGTGCAATCCTCCCGGGTCTCCCTGGCGGATTGGTGGGGTAGAGGTGGTGTTTACACAGTGGGGGTGCCGGAAGGCTGTGATGTCAGAGGCCGGCAATACTATGGCAGGGGTACCTGCGGATCAACAATCCACCCCAGGAACAGCTGAGGGCGGTATTTGGGGGAGTTCTTTCCCCGGGCTGGGGTCCCCGTTCTGAGGGGCCCCCAGAAACACCCCCCCTCTTTCCTCAGGGGAGGATTGAGATCTAGAGAGCACCTCAATGGTCGCGCCTGTGGACCTTTCAGAGAGTGAATCACCCTCAGAAGGCGGAGAGGCTCATTTTTTCACATGATAAAGCGATAGTGGAAGCACTGATCTCTGAGATTCACGACTCAATGCGACTTGACCAAACAGGGGAGGGCTTATCCATATGATCAGGTGTTTGAACAAGCGGTGTTCAAGGAATGGCTGAGGCCACCAAATTCCTTTGCTTTTCCTAAAAAGCTTTGCTATTCGCTGCCCCTTTGAGGAGAGCTTTACTAAGAGGTGGGCTTCCCCAGTGGTGGACCCCGCCTTGGCTCGGGGGAATAAAGCAACGACCTTTCCCTTGGAGGGATCTCCGTCCTTTAGGGAGGCGGCTGATCGCCGCACAGGGCAGTGTCTAAAGCACTATGCTTGTTGGCTAGGTCAGCCATGCGGCCGGCGCTAGCAGCAGCAATGGCGGCACAGTCTCTTCGTGAGCACGCTGCCGCACTGCACACTGATTTATCTGGTGAAGGAGCACAGGCTGAAGTACAGCGGACACAACATTTGGAGGAAGGTCTCCGCTGCATATGCCATGCTGTTTTGGATATTCTTCCAATATTGTCAAAAAGGGCTGTTTTTGCAATTGTTATCAGGCGGGTGCTATGGCTTCGCTCTTGGTCGGGCGACCAGGCTTCAAAGAAAGCTCCTGCAGATCTTCCCTTTCAGGGAGGGCGTCTGTTTTGGCCCACAGTTGCATGAAATCATTAAGGATTTCACGGGAGGGAAGAGCTCTTTCCTTCCAGAGCCAAAGCGGCAGGATTTTTGCCGTAGGCAGGGCCCCGTCTCCTCAGGTCAGAAAAAGGTTTTTTCGGACACCCGGCTCAGCGGGTAAAGGCTTCAAGGCCGGGAAGGCTTTCGCAGGGCACAGTAAAAGCGCCTGGCAGCATAAATCCTCCGCATGATGGGTTGCCCCCGCCCGACTCACGTGTGGGGGGCCGGTTGCGGGGGTTCACAGACAGATGGGCTGCTCGCATCACCGATCGGTGGGTACTGGAGGTGGTGTCCTCCGGGTACAGCATAGAGTTCAGCTATCTGCCTCCAGAAAAGTTCTTCCCCTCAAACTTAAGGCTCCCTCGAGGGCATCGGGAGGTGCTTCTATGCGCTGTTCGGGCACTTGCTGAACAGGGAGTGATTGTACCGGTACCCATGATGGAAAGGTTTCACGGATTTTATTCAAACCTTTTTGTGGTGCCCAAAAAGGGCGGTGTCAGACCAGTTCTGGACCTGAAGGCGTCAAACCGCTTTGTAAAAACAAAGAGTTTCAGGATGGAGTCCATCCGCTCGGTTGTAGCCGCCCTGCACCAAGGGGAATTCTTGGCGTCCCTGGATATCAGAGATGCATATCTCCATGTTCCAATCTGTCTCAGTCATCAGCGTTTCCTGCGTTTCACAGTGGGAGGCCTGCATTACCAGTTTGTGGCACTTCCCTTCGGGCTGGCCTCGTCTCCCCGGGTGTTCACCAAGGTGGTGGCCCTGATGCTGGCGTTGCTGAGAAAGAGAGGCATCGCGGTGGTAGCGGACCTCGACGATTTACTCCTGAGAGCAGAGTCTGCTGCAGCTCTGGAGGAGAACGTGGCAATCACGGTGTCCACGTTAGAGGAATGCGGTTGGCTGATCAACCTGCAGAAGTCCGCATTGACCCCATCTTGCTGGCTGGAGTACCTGGGTCTGATTCTGGACATGGTACAGGCAAGGGTGTTTTTAACACCGAGCAGGCTCCTAAACACTTCAGGCAGCAGTGCGAACCCTGTTTTCACGCCAGTGGTTCTCCTTACGGTTCTGTATGCGAGTGTTGGGGCTCATGGTGTTGACTTTCGAAGCGGTACCTTACACCCAGAGTCACACTTTTGTCGCAGTGGGACAAATCTCCCCTATCCCTAGACAGGCCGATCAGGTTGGATCATCAGTCCCGAGGATCCCTGATTTGGTGGATTCGGGCCCCGACCCTAAGATTGGGGAAGTGTTTCCCCCCCCCACCTCAATTGGTCGATACTAACGACGGATGCCAGCCTATCGGGCTGGGGAGGAGTCCTGGGTCAGTCCTCTGCCCAGGGGCATTGGTCAGTGCGGGAAATTTGTCTTCTGATAAATGTACTGGAACTGAGGGCAATCAGACTTTGTCTGTCCCGTTGGTCAGAAAAGCTGCGAGGTCTCCCTGTCCGGGTTCAGTCGGACAATGCCACGGCTGTGGCGTATGTGAACCATCAGGGCGGAACAAGAAGCGCAGCAGCAGTCGCGGAGGCGGCTCTGATCCTTCGGTAGGCAGAACTTCACGTGCCAGCTCTCTCTGCAATCTACATTCCAGGCGTGGAAAACTGGCAGGCGGACTTTCTCAGCCGCCGGACTCTGGATCAAGGGGAATGGTCCCTACATCCAGAAGTGTTCTGCCAGATTTGCCTCAAATGGGGCATACCGGAGGTGGACCTCATGGCCTCCAGGTACAATCACAAGGTACAGACCTTTGTGTGCAGAACAAGAGATCCGTTGGTGGTCGCCTCGGACGCACTGGTAGCGCTCTGGGGTCAGTATCAGCTACTGTACATCTTTCCTCCTCTAAAGCTTCTTCCGCGGGTTTTACGCGGGATAGAAGCAGAGGGAATCCCGACAATCCTGGTAGCTCCGGATTGGCCTCGGCGTCCTTGGTACGCCGACGTAGTAAGGATGGTGGCAGATGTTCCGTGGCGTCTTCCACTTCGCGAAGACCTACTGTCTCAGGGGCCCATCTTGCACCCTGCTTTACCCTCACTGGCTTTGACGGCTTGGCTATTGAGTCCCAGGTATTGAGGGATAGGGGTGTCTCTGACTCCGTAATCCCTACTATGATTAAAGCACGTAAGGGTACCTCACGTAAAATTTATCATAGGACCTGGAAGGCCTATATTACCTGGTGCGAGGCAGGGGGTTGGAACCTCCGCTCTTGTAGGGTGTCCAGAGTACTGTCATTTTTTACAGAAAGGTCTGGACAAGAACCTGGCGTTAAGTACGCTCAAGGGGCAGATTTCGGCCCTGACGGTTCTTTTTCAACGACCCTTGGCGTCTCATGCATTGATCCGTACATTTGTACAAGGGGTACGTCATGTGGCTCCTCGGATACGGTCGCCTCTGGCTCCGTGGGATTTGAATCTGGTGCTTTCTGTGCTGCAGAAACCGCCATATGAAAAGATTAGGGACATTCCCTTACAACTGTTATCGCAGAAAGTGGCCTTTCTGGTGACTATCGCATCTGCCAGGTGGGCGTCGGAGTTGGCAGTATTATCCTGCAAGTCACCTTACGTGGTCCTCCATAAGGACAAGGCAGTTTTGCAACCTTCCCCTTCGTTTCTTCCGAAGGTGGTTTCTTCTTTTCATTTAAATGGGGATATTGTTCTTCCCTCATTGTGCCCGCACCCGTCACATCCCAGGGAATTTGAACTGCATTCCTTGGATGTGGTGAGGGCTTTGCGGGTGTATTTATTTTCTACAGCTTCTTTTCGGAAGTCTGATTCTTTATTTGTACTGACGGAAGGTCCGCGCAAAGGCAGGGTGGCCTCGTCAGCTACCGTGTCACGTTGGATACGGAAGACCGTGACTCATGCATATGAGATTCGGGGCAAGGTTCCCCTGTTTCCGGTCACGGCGCATTCCACCAGGGCAGTTAGTACGTCCTGGGCGTTAGACACCAAGCTTCGGTGTCTCAGGTGTGCAGGGCAGCTACTTGGGCCTCAGTGCACACATTCACTAAGTTTTACAAGATTGATGTTTCAGCATTCTCGGATGCTGCTTTTGGCCGCAAAGTATTACAAGCGGCAGTATAGGCGCAGTTAGCGCCGCCTGAGAGGGCGTTTGTCTGTTGGGTACAGTTGTTATGCCCAACCCTCTTGATTGGCACAGCTTTGGGACGTCCCCATGTGTCATAAGAATGCTGCGTCTGTCAGTGAACGGAAGAGAAAAAGGGATTTTTTGTATAACTTACCGTAAAATCCTTTTCTCTGAGTTCATTGACAGACGCAGCACCCACCCCTCTGCGTTGAGTTTGTACGGCTTGTTACAAACTGATGTGCTGTACAGAGCAGGGGGGTTATATGCTAAGGTGAGGACGGACCCCTGGGAGGGGCCAACCTATGCTTTTTGTTTGTTTTTGCCTAGTCTACTCCTAGTAGGATGAGCATAACCCCATGTGTCATAAGAATGCTGCGTCTGTCAGTGAACTCAGAGAAAAGGATTTTACGGTAAGTTATACAAAAAATCCCTTTTTTTGTTTGGTTTTTTTTTCCAAAATATTCCATTACAATCCTTTATATAGCAAAACCCCAGTGGTGATGAAATACCACCAAAAGAAAGCTCTATTTGTGTGAAAAAAATGATATAAATATCATTTGCTTACAGTGTTGCATGACCGCGCAATTGTCAGTTAAATTAGCACAGTGCTGAATAGCAGAAAATGGCCTGGTCATGAAGGGGGTAAAATCGTCATGAGGTCAAGTGGTTAAATAATATGATTTATACTTTTTACGTACAGTAAAAAAATATTGTTTAAACTGACTGATTAAGATGACAAAAGTGTTTTTTTTTCTAAAAATTTTTTTTTAAAAGATATAATTTATTTTTCCAAGGTAATATTACTAAAAGAAAGCATTGCTTGTCCTAAAAACGTATATAGTATCTCACAAAAGTGAGTACGCCCCTCACATTTTTGTAAATATTTTATTGTATCTTTTCATGTGACAACACTGAAGAAATGACACTTTGCTACAATGTAAAATAGTGAGTGTACAGCTTGTAATAGTGTAAATTTGCTGTCCCCACAAAATAACTCAACACACAGCCATTAATGTCTAAGCTGCTGGCAACAAAAGTGAGTACACCCCTAAGTGAAAATGTCCAAATTGGGCCCAATTAGCCATTTTAGCCATGTGACTCGTTAGTGTTACAAGGTCTCAGGTGTGAATGGGGAGCAGGTGTGTTAAATTTGGAGTTATCGCTCTCACTCTCTCATACTGGCCACTGGAAGTTCAACATGGCACCTCATGGCAAAGAACTCTCTGAGGATCTTAAAAAAAAGAATTGTTGCTCTACATAAAGATGGCCTAGGCTATAAGAAGGTTGCCAAGAACCTGAAACTAAGCTGCAGCACGGTGGCCAAGACCATACAGCGGTTTAACAGGACAGGTTCCACTCAGAACAGGCCTCGCCATGGTCGACCAAAGAAGTTGAAAGTGTGGACTCTGGAACATTGTGATTGCTCAGTGTACCGATTTTACCGATTAACCCGGGTTAAACCTGTAAAAGTGAATCCCCACATGAGTGAAAACAACGGTCGTCG
>BLSH010022067.1:564285-602629 GCA_018402905.1 Glandirana rugosa
CCCCCCCCCCCCCCCCCCCCCCCCCCCCCCCCCCCCCCCCCCCCCCCCCCCCCCCCCCCCCCCCCCCCCCCGAGCCCTGCATTCTGAGCACAATGCATTCCTGAACCCTGCATTCTCAGCACAAGGCATTCCTGAACCCTGTATTCTGAGCAGCACACATTCCTGATCCCTGTATTCTGAGCACAATGCACTCCTGAACCCTGCATTCTGAACACAATGCATTTCTGAAACCTGCATTCTGAGCAGAACGAATTCCTGAACCCTGCATTCTGAGCACAACACATTCCTGATTCCTGTATTCTGAGCACAACGCATTCCTGAACCCTGCATTCTGAGCACAAGGCATTCCTGAATCCTGCATTCTGAGCAGGACACATTCCTGAACCCTGCATTCTGAGCAGGACGCATTTCTGAACCCTGCATTCTGAGCACAACACATTCCTGATCCCTGCATTCTGAGCACAACGCATTCCTGATCCCTGTATTCTGAGCACAATACATTCCTGAACCCTGCACTTTGAGCACAAGACATTCTTGAACCCAGCATTCTCAACACAATGAATTCTTGAACCCTGCATTCTGAGCACAAGGCACTCCTTTGAAAAAGCACAACAGTTTTTTTCTGGGCAGAACCGTATGTTTTTGGTCCCTTAGGGCTCATTCAGAAGGGTGATCAGTCCCATCCTCTGTACAGAGCCGCTGGTAGGTTTAATTCCGTGTTGGCACTTTGAAATGAATAAGTTGGTTTTGTGTCGCTGTTCGGTCACTCGGGCTCAAAAGGGTTCACCATCACTGCGCTAGGGTCTCTGCTAAATGTTTGGGGTAATTATCTGTCAAAAATACAGATTTTTACTTGTAAACAACAAATATCAGAAAAAGGCCTGGTCTTAAAGTGGTTCAAATCTCCGATCTTCTCCCCTTCTTTCTGCAGGGTTTCTGGGACAGGTCAGAATGAGCATTTGCGCTGACCAATTAGAATCGCTCTGATATGTCCCAGAAGCCCCGCAGAAAGAATGAGGGAGAAGAAATCCCCAGACTGCTACACCGGCTGCATAGGAACGGACAGCCAGAGAGGGTCAACTAACCTTTTAAAATAGGTTTGAGTTCTTTTCTCTTCTTCCCCCTACAGGCCATCACTGGTAAAGCCATAGACCGCCATTTACTGGGACTGAAACTTCAAGCTATTGAAGATTTGGTTAGCATTCCTGAAATCTTCATGGACACATCATACGCCATTGCAATGCATTTTAATCTCTCTACCAGCCAGGTATAAAAAATCTGAATCAATTATAGCATTTTATATGTATTTCCTTAATTAGCGATATAAATAATTTTTGATCTTGCACATAGGTGCCTGCTAAGACAGACTGCGTCATGTGCTTTGGCCCGGTGGTCCCTGATGGATATGGCGTTTGCTACAACCCCATGGAAGACCATATCAACTTTTCGGTGTCTGCCTATAACAGCTGTGCAGAAACCAATGCAGCCAGGATGGCTCACTACTTAGAGAAGGCTCTGTTGGATATTCATCAGCTGATCCAGCATACCCCTAAATCCAAGCTGTAACCAGCTGAGGCAAGCCTTACCCGGAGCAAGAGACTCTGAATGGATTTTATGGTGCATTAACTATATATGTGCAAGCTTGGGCTCTCCTTACTGGCTTTTGAACCACCAGTACCTATGTGGACTACAGCCAGTGCTAGGTCTCTCCTATTTGAATGGCCCACACAACCATGGAAGTATCAGAAAAATCAATTGAAGATTCACAAACCGCATTTAACTGTTAAAATGAAAACAATCACTCATCTATTTTGTAGAAAAAAAAATCAGTTTGGAATTTAATTTTCATTGATAGAAAATGACAACACACATCTAAGGGAAGCTAAACTAAGGTCTGATTCAGTTTATTGTTTACCCAGATCTAATGGTACAAAGATTGTTTACTTGCTTTAAAATATATGGTGTGTGAACAGCACAGAACAATTACCAGCTTGCTGGCTGTAATAGGGCAAAACAGTTGAAGAAACCTACATCAGCCAATCAGAATTTATCTGATTTCATGAAATGAAGATCCGACTGGTTACTACACTTAAAGTGATTAAGTCAGAAGGTTTTTTTATCTTAATGCATTCTATGTATTAAGATAAAAAGTCTTCTGTGTGCAGCAGCCCCCCTAATACTTACCTGGGCCCCATCTCTATCCAGCGATGTCCATGAGTGCTTCGGTTGTGTGGGTCTCTCCGTTCCTAATTGGCTGAGACACAGCAGCGGCGCCATTGGCTTCCGCTGCTGTCAATCAAAGTCAGCCAATCAGGAGAGAGGTGCCGAACCAGGGCTCCATATCTGAATGGACACAGGGAGCTGTGACTCGGCTCGGGTGACCCCATAGCAAGCTGCTTTCTGTGGGGGCACCCAACAGGGGGGAGGGGCCAAGAGAGCCGAAGAGAGTTCTGGGCTGCTCTGTGCAAATCCACTGCAAAGGGCAGGTAAATGTTTGTTATTTTTATGGAGAAAAAAAAAAACGAGACTTTAATATCACTAAGTCCGTATTAAGCTAAGTCTGTAGCCTGATTAAAATGTTTAAAGATACGCTGTGACTTTGCCCATTCAGGTCTAATTAACAGTGGCTGTGAAAAGGGGCCTTCGACCCCTGATTCTTGCCTTGCCAGTGCGCTGTGCATGTCATCTCCTCCCATGTGACAGTTCTTGGGTCTAGCAACTAATCACTAGGCCCCAACACTGTCATGACAGAAGTGACATCATCACTTCACTTGGCGTCCGTCGCTGGTCACCACTGGTGCTGGCTGCAACGGTGGAAGGAGTGGCAGGGAAGCAGTTGAGTTGAGTATGAATAGGTTGGGGGTCCCCTTTACACAGACACTGTCACTTTGCCCTGAATAGTTAAAATGACAGTGTCTGTTAACATTGCAATACCCTGATCGAATCTGGCAACTAATAATAATTTTGTATTATGTTTTCAAACTCTTGACTCATTTTTCTGGTGTTCCGTCAGAATCGGTGACACGTCAAATAAGGTAACAAGTGACATTCCGTCAGCTGCGCATGTGTCCACCACTACCAGGTTTGCTAATCTGACAGAACACCTGCAGTCAGAAGAAGGCGGCAGCGGACATCTTACTACACCCAGCTACGTCTATTTCAATAGTAATTTTAGCAATAACAGTGAATAATATATAGTGAATAATGATTAAATATAGTGTGCTGTCATCTGTGATGCTGTTTGGATGTTACATTTTGAAAGAAGCTGGACGCCAGCAGTAGGAAGGTGGTGGAGGCCATGTTGGTACACCCCGCACTGCTCAGCGCTAACCCTTTAGGCTTTTAAAATCCAATCATCCAAACTGCATCATAGATACCAATATACTATATTTATTTATACACGGTCATTTTATTGCTAAAATTAGTCTTAAATTCAAGATGTAGCTGGGTGTAGTAAGATGTCCGCTGCCTTCTTCTGACTGCAAGTGTTCTGTCAGATTAGCAAATCTGATAGTGGTGGACGCATGCGCAGCTGAGGGAACGTCACTTCCGTTACTTAATCTGACGGATCGCCGATTCTGATGGAACACCGGGTTAAAGATCAGAGGACAGATGCTTAGGAAATTCAGTTTTTTTTGTTTGTTTTTTTTTCCCAAGCCGATCAGGCTGTATATGGAGCACTCATTTTTGACTCTAAAATTATAACTTTTGATTTTGGTTCATTTTTCCGCTAAGCTTCTGGTGCTGAGTGGTAAGACGTAGGCAAATGTATTGTTTGTGTTGTGTCAAATAACTGATTTTGACACCGGATGGAAATTAAAAAAAAAAAAAATTGGAACAAATGGTCAACCACATGAAAAATCAAGACGACCAGCATTAGGTGACCTGTTAGAGCAACTTGTGACTATATATAAATTAGTTTGCAGCACATTTTATTTTGGCAACCAGTCAGATTAAAACTCATCTTTGTAGGGCACAGTAAAAAATATGAAGCATTTTTATTGGTTGCTGAGGGCAAAACTGTACTAAAGACTTTTAGTTGTTTCACCAACTGCGGGGGATTCAGACACCAAGTTTTTTCTTTAGGCAGATAATAGGTTGCTTTTAGGCGCCTTTCACACTCGTACGACCTGAAAGTCATGGGAATTTGAGGCAACTTTAACGTGACTTGAAGCGATGCCTGTGAAATCTTGGGGCCTATGGACCTCAAGTTGCATCAAATTCAGACCAAAGTAGTGCAGGGACTACTTTGGAGTCGCTGCGACTTGAAGTCGCACAGATATGAATGGTACCTCATTGGAAATAATGCGGTACGACTTGTCACGTGACTTTGCAGTCCCAAGTTGCAGGACAAGTCGCACAAGTGTGAAAGGGGCCTAAACAGGCATTAGAAGTGTGCATTGGACAGCAGATCTATTCACGTAACGGCACCAGAAGTGGAATGGGTTACGTGATCACTGCAAGTTAGTGGGAATGTGCCTTTAAATGGAACAAAGTTTATGTCTTTACTTTCAATTTTTAAATCATAGGTGATAATGTATAGAAAAATCACAAGTCGCACTCAGATTCCAAAAGTTTGCTTGAGAATAATTCACTAAGGTGGTATTTTCTGTGACTGTAAGGACTTGTATAGAAGTTTTGCTTTGGGGAGTGTATGTAGAAGGTCTTTTTTTTTAAAGGGAAATGTATCATCAGTAAGCACATATTTTTAATTACTATTGCAATGTTTACCTTTAACATACTGTATGCCTCACATTTTTACATGTTGTGACCATGCTGACTTGCTTAAATGTAGTAAAGGAAAGCCAAGTCACTGTTCTAGCTTTGTTCTCTGGCAAGGGTGTCTCTAGCACAATACTACCTGAGCACAGATCTAATCCTGTGGTGGGTAAAATAATTCTCCTATGTTGGTAGAAATTTGCCTTGAGTTCAGGGTAAGGGTCTTTTCACACTAGTGGAGTCCGTTTTGACAGACTCCGCTGATCAGCGGTAGATCGATCTGTTGACCCCCGCTGAGCCGACGCATGACAGCTTTGTCTATGCTTACCTGTCACATGAGACGGACCTGTCAGAGCCCTGCTCCCCTCTATTGGGGTAGGATGAAAATGGAGCCGCCTGCCCGTTTTCATCCGATCCGCTAGACGGATGGAAAATAGGGTTTCCAATCCGTCTGGATTTAGCGGAGCAGATCGGATGTCAATGGACATGTCACCACTGACATCCGTTGCTCCATAGACTTACATGGAGCGTTCGTTCAGGTCTACCTGAAAAACTGACAGGCAGACCTTAACGATCCATACGTGCGAAAGGGGCCTTAAGTAAGAATTGTCACCAGAATGTAAAAACCATTGTTGAATCCTCCAGGGTAGTGGTTCTCAATCTCAGTCCTCAAGTACGCCCAACAGGCCATGTTTGCAGGTTTTCCTTTATCTTGCACATGTGCTTTAAATCAGAGTCAATGGCTTGGTATTTTGGACAACTATTTTATCTAAGGGAATTTCCCAAAACATGGCCTGTAGGGGGTACTTGACTGAGGTTGAGAACCACTGCTCCAGGGGACCAAGTGCATGTAACACTTAGTCCTGTTCTGATCTGTGGCTGCACTGTGCAATTTAATACATCTTTATGTATGTCTGAATGTGCTGACTTTCAGCTCCACCCCAGACTGGAGCCCAATTTATGATGGCTTGTGTTGATGTGAATGAAGCTGCTTATCCACAGCCTGGACCATCATTCACAACAAAACAAGCTGACGGCTAATATTCTATTCTCTCCCCAGGACAGCTGGCATGGGCTCAGTTGTCTGTCTTTGGGTGTAAAAGGAAGAATCTGGGCTGGAACATGGAAGGGCTGCACATGTTGTTAGAGGAGGAGATTCCGCCCGGCAAGCTGGCTCTGTTCAAGAGCGCTGCCAGAAACGTGCACAGTCACTCAGAACTAATTATGTGTTTATCTCCTTCTGAGCCGCGAGGTCAAACAGTGGTAGGGGGAGGAAGGCACGCTGTTGCCTGCAATATGTTGGCAGTCACACCATGGATCATAACATGAGTAAATGCTACAGGCACTTGGCACCCTGGGGGATTCAACAAAATGTTACATTTGTGGTTATATCGCTTTAAATGCAGCAATAAAGATAACCAGACGGGTATAAGAATGTGCGTTTTATATATGAAATGTTGGTTCTTGAAATAAAACAGAGGGATGAGAAGTGTCTTGCCTATAGCAAGCAGGTTCCCTATATGGTTCAGACATTGCCGTGGCACACAGACTGCTTTTCTCTGGTGTGTATTTATAAGGCTTTTGATGGTGTATTGTAAGAGATCTCATTTTTGTCATTTATGGTAACAGAATGTTGTCACTCTTCATGTATTTACGAAGTGAGGAATAAGTAATGCAGCGTGTGTATATTAAAATGTAACCCACATGTACTGGGGACATTTCTAACACATACGCAGGCAAAAAAAAACTGTACTTTCTGCTCTCCAACCAAAACATAGCAGATCTTATAATGTACCTGCCACAATTATAAAAGATGTGTTTGATCAATATTCACATTGAAAAAAATAAGATAAGCAATGTGCAACATTCGCTTGCTTAAATGTGCCTCCATTTTGTAATTGAATTCAGAGGTGTTTAAATTGTTACTAAACCCACAACTGTCTCTATATGCAGTAAAGCATGCTTGTTATGCTCACTGTGGAACCTAAGGGGTCAAACCTCTGCAATGTGTAAAAAGGTGGTTTGATCCTGTCTTCTCTGATCCTCATCTTCTTCCACAATGCTCAGTTTAGTGTGTATTGCTGGAGTTTTTTTTCTTGGGAGTGCATGTGATCAGCACAGGGCCAATAAGCACTGTCCAGACAGTGAGTCAGGGGTCCTGGATCCTGATAGGACAGCTCAGTGCAGTATGAAAACTCCTCCTACAAGCTTTACCAGGAACTGATAGAAATCACAAGACTGCTATATACTGATGAGGAGAAAAGGTATTACTATTTAGCAGTTCATATTTACTAAAAAAAAACAAAATTAATTACCATGTTCTGTGTACTTTGGGAGACCAGATATAGCGAATGCAGGGCAGGGTCTTGGGTTTAGTAACACTTTAAGTGTCACTAATACTGAGCCTCTAGTAAGAAAGTTTCTGACAGTAAAACTGTCTGTGATGCCAATAGCAACAAGTTTCTCCCTTCTAAGCTCCAGTAAAGCAAGGGATCTGACTGTCTTGGCCAACACTTTATTGATGTAAGGCTCTTTCAGTGTCCCATGTATTAGTGTTTCATGGAAAAACTTTTCTTGTCCACCTTGCAACACCCAATCAGATCTTTTTCACTCCTCCATACTGTACCAAGCCCAGTCCATTAAAGTGGAAATCTCTACATTTGACCCCCGCCCCCCCCCCCGCTGATCTTTGGTAATGTCATGCTTGGAAACCTGCTAATCAGCACAGGTGCAGCACCAGCCTGAACTGTAAAGAGGGTGTCTCCGCCATTCTTGTTGGCCTTGGTAAACCTGTACCTTTTTAATGAGTTTCCCAGACCAAGCTGCATCTGCATAGCCTAGCCTGCTTTTGTTTTTCAGAGACCGGCTGTGGTACTCAAAGAATGTCCAGTGCCGTTGGCAAGCTCTGCTAACCTCAAAATTGTTTGCCCATGCTTGACTGATCATCTGGAATTAAAAGCAGTTATGAAATATTTACCTTAGAAGGAAGCGTCCGCACCGCCCACCAGTCACCGCTGAGGAAGCTGACATGTTCCCTCAACGTTTCTTCCGGGTTGGCGGCTCTGGCGCTGTGAGTGGCCAAAGCATGAGCATGGGAACCCTCCGTTCTGGCCAGGTCCTGCACCTTCCGCCTGACCTTCAGAGCGCATGTGTCGCTGACGTCAGCGGCTGCATGCAAGGTGATTATCTCTTAAACCGTGCAGGGTTATAGGCTTACCTGTAGGTAAAAATGTGCAAGCCGGGTTTACAACCGCTTTAACACAGACTTTGTTATCAGCAGCAAAGGGTGCTACTGCCTCTCTCTGAAAGTAGAACACCTCTTTAACGTAAAGACTGATCTGAAAACCACAAATTGAATGCAAAGTGTTTTTTTTTTTTTTTTTTTACATATTTTCCTTCTTTGTTTATTACAGCCAGGACTACAAAAATAACATTTTAAAAGATATATGTTTTTAGTCATGTGAATATTGCATATTAATAGCATGCCATCTTCTATCTGGCCAGTAGGTGGAGCCTTTGTCTCATTTTCAAACAATCAGCTATTCAAGCTGTCAGCTGTGCTAAAAGAAGCCCTTGGTTTACAGAACTTAAATAGGTCATCAGTCACAGCAGTGATTTGTCTCTTATCAAAGAGCCCAGTAAAAGGTTTCAGTCAGTCACATACAGGAAGCTGCCAAGCTGTTTCTTTAGCTAACCCAAGTGCTTTGGGAATTGCGTTATTATTTTAAAACCAAGATTGGATATAGAGAATAAAAATAAAAAGTTTAAATTTTATAATATATTAACAAAACTTCACGAATTTGACTCAAACCTAATCTAGTTTCCCTTTAACAACACACCAGCTGCCTTTTTTTTTTTTTTTTGCCAACTCACTGTCCACTTATGTTCACTGGGGCATAGAGTAAGGCCCCTTTCACAAGGGGCTGTCCGTATACGGATTCTGTTCTGCTCAGCAGGTATTGCTTTGCTGAGATGACTGATGACAGATCCGTCTCCACTCACTGTGTGCAGAGACGGATCTGTCAGAGTGCCGCTCACCTCTATGGGGAGATCGGATGACAATGGACTGTCTGTCCAATGTCATCCCATCCTGATGGATGGAAAAATAGTGTTTCCAGCCGTTGGACTTTACAGACCATGGAGAGAATCGGAGAGCGGCGGGTGTCAGCGGTAATATCACCGCTGACATCTGTCGCTCCATAGAAGAGAATGGGGCGGACCTGAACGGAACGCTTGTGTAAAAGGGTCCCAAGAAGGGTCTTTTTAGCATTTTTTTTAACTTCAGCACTGTTGTTGATTAAAAAAAAAAAGAAAACTTTTTAGACTAGATTGGGTTCACTTTTAAAAGACTCACTCACCAACTTAAGAAAAAATTGCAGGTAAAAGTATTTAACATTTTACTTACTGTTTCTTTCCATTAATGATTTTTATCCACATGAAATGTGCCTTTGAACTTGCTAGAAAATGAAAGAAGTAGTACAGTCAAAGCTTGTTTAGCTGTACTTCTCCTGTGAATCTCAGAAGTGCAATTCGTTTTCCACTCCTGTGACCAGTTTTCAGCAGAGTGTGTGCTGAAGTCTGCTCTCTGCTGACGTCACAGAAGTCGGTCCAAGGTTCACGTCAGCGCTACAATGGAAGTCGGGATCCGCCAGGTGCCTGGACCGACACCCGGCTCAGCCTCTCAGGGAGCCGCTGAGAGCCTGAGCCAGCCGCTCCGCCCCCTCCACGGCCCAGCGCTCCAATGAGTGAGGAGGGGGCAGAGCAGAGAGCGTGACTGACTGTCTACAGCTCTCTGCTCACAAAGCTGTAAGAATCAAGTGATCAGCGGTGTTCGATTGCTCGGTTCTCAGTGCAAAGGCGTCTCGGAACAGATGCAGCATCGGACCGATGTTGCATCCACTTAGGTAAGTATAAATCTGGAAAAAAACAAACAAACCCATACTTCTCTTTTAAGACTACTCCAGCAGAATCAATTGCTTAGCACAGCACCTTCCTCTCCTTGCATGCCATAGCCCTTCTAGGAGTGTCTAATTACTCTGTGCTGGCCCAGCTCCCCTGCCCCTCACCTCCCAACATAACCTTTCATCGAGTAGCTAGGGGAGGAGCAAAGGGGAATACTATAGAATTTCACTAGAGTCTGACAATCCCAACAGAAGTCTCCAGGCTTTAAGATGTCTATACAAGTGAGGCTTATACAAGTAAATAACATGCATTAAATGCACATATGATCTTATGGGAAGATTTTTGTTGCCATGAATGGTCTAGTGACCTGGTCTTTTTTTAGTAAAAGCACCAACTTTGTACACAGAAAGACCATCTCTACAGACTGTTCCCCCAGTGATGCATTGTTATGGACGCACATATGTGCCCCATTGTGTTTAATTTAAATGTTTTAATTCTTTCTGAATGTACCACTTCAAATAAAAAAAAAAAAATATCAAGTTATCAATAACTGCAGTGTAATGAATAATCCATCTAGACTTCAGTGCACCCAAATATGATTTTTACATACCTATATGTCTCTTACCAGTCTAATTGTGAGTTCTTAATTTGTCAATGATGATGTTTACTTCTGTACTGTGACTAATGGACTTTTTCCAACATTTGCTAACCATATTTCTAATAAACCTGTATGAATATGCATTGAATCCCAGATGTTGTGGAGTGTTTAAAGCACATGTGCAAGTTGTGTATTACAAATTCATGGTGGTAACCAGGGCTTTGTTTTCCCTCAGAGAATAGGTGCAGGTACACCCTTCTGGGTCACCCCTTGTGTCTGCCCCCTACCCACCTCCCAATACCGCCCTTTTAGAGAATACAGAGCCAAGTATCATTTAGTGGTGCTAAGTAATTTTTATGGAATTTGTTAATAAGAGAAGCAGTAAAATAGTTTGCCCCAACCAAGCAACAATAGATCAATCCCCCTACCAACAAAAGACCCCCCCCAGCAACAATAGATTCTCCCCACCAAACCAGCAGCAATGGATCCCAACCAACACAACAAAATACCCCCAGCGCCAATAGTTCCACCACATCAAACATACACCCTGCGAGGATTTGTCTGCCAGAAACAACAGATCTGCCAGCAACTATAGACCCCCTCTCTCAACAATAGATCCCTCACCAGCAACAATACACTCCCCCAACAACAATATAGACCTCACCAGCAACAAAAGACTCCACCAGCAACCAATGTTAATTTTGGCAGCAAATTTTGATTTAGTTTTAGGAATAAAAATGGCATTTTAGTTTTAGTCCCATTTTAGTCTACTGCAATTGTTTTAGATTTAGTCGTATTTAGTAGACTAAAGCCCCGTACACACGTTACAATGGTCGTACAACATCGGTCGTACAACCAGCTTGTACGATCATCCGACCGTTAGTACACGCGATTATAACCGCTGACATACAACGGCTGTACAACTGAAGTTGGATGAGCAGACTAGAAAACTTTCGTTGTACAACAAGCGGTTGGTACAACAAAGTTGTACTGTGCAAAACACGCATGCTCAGAAGTCAGGAACGCCCAGAAGTGTCCATTTGTGGAAACCTACGTTCCTAATTCACAAATCACACGCACCTGAACTTCTTTGTTATAAGTTCGTAGCACATCACTACGTTTGGCTTGGTTGTACGATCGCTTAGTGTATGTAAGTACGCGAGACACAACAGCCAACATACAATTTTGGACGTCCGGTCGTACGACCATCGCACCCATGTGTACAGGGCTTTAATCTCCAGGACATATTAGTCCACTAAAATCTAATGGGTGTAGTTAAACTGTAATGAATTATTTAAGCATTTCACTCCAATTTCCAAACTCATTATATACTGCTAGAATGAAAAATTTAATGTTCTTATTTATGGTATTGAGGTCTGAACCTGCACTACAGACCGGTGTTAATCTTGACGTCAAATTTCAATTTAGTTTTTAGTCTTTTGACTAAAATGGCATTTTAGTTTTAGTCGTATTTTAGTCATCTCAATTGTTTTAGTCTTATTTTAGTCAACAAAATGAACACGGCCAACAACAATATATCCCTCACCAGCAATAGACCATCTATCACGCTTCAGCACCTCCTCTTGCCATTACATACATTCAGTGCTGAAACGATGTTCCTGCTGGAAAAAAAAAAAAGCCCTGGCTGTAACATTGTTTTAGAGCAGCAGGGTTTGTCACTGGGGATTAGATGTGGTAGTGTTTGTCACCGGGGCCTGTGGCTGCCCTGAGCCTTATTCTCCAACTATACCTGGTTGGAGTTTACACATATCTAAGGGCTTTCTTCCTGCTACCAGCCTTGGGCCTAGTAATTTGCTGCTGAGGCACCCAGCACTGCATTGTGGGAGAAAGGGGAGCTCCGCCATCTCTAGAAGTACCAGGTATTTCACCAATCTCTGTCAGGCAAACCGATCTGCATAGTTGTTCCTGGTCAAAGTCAGCAATCTTATGGGTCATAGCACTGAACACAGCTTTATGATAATTAGGCAACCTTGTGGCCAAACTGCAATCTTTTGGGCTAGTAATGTCAAAGAAGGGAAGTCTTTGTAAGGGCTCTTAAACAGGCGGCTGAGCCACTGTTTTACCACCCACCCGAATTTTAACATTGTGGCCTGACAGGATTGTACACACACACCACAGATGAAGAATTTTTAACTCAGGCTGCAGAGTATGACAGGTGGCACTGCCTGCACAAAAAACGGGGGTGCTGAAAATATGGCAGCAGGTGCTCTGGACTGATGCAGGAAGCAATTTGTTGGCAAAGGGCTGAGAGTGGTACCACAATGAGTGTCTGTAGGCAACAGTGCGGCATGGTGGAGATTCCTTGCAAGTTTGGGGCTGCAGTTCTGCAAATGGAATTGGAGATTTAGTGAGGATCAATGGTGTCCTCAATGATGACAAATACAGGCAGATATTTATCCATCATGTCATACCATCAGCGAGGTGTGAAATTATACCCAAATGTATCCTGCAACCAGACAATGACCCCAAATATACAGTCAGTCATTAAGAACTATCTTCGGTGTAAAGTAGAACATGGAGTCCTGGAAGTGATAGTTTGGCCCCCACAAAGCCCTGATCTCAACATCAAGTCTGTGGTATTAATAGACAGAAGGATTTGAGGCAGCCTACATCCACAGAAGATCTGTGCTTGGTTCTCAAAGAAGGATAAGCAAACAGGTTCCAGTTTGCAAAAGTAGGGGCACAACCTTATGCTGAAGACTAAGCAGATGATACAGAGGGCTTCTGCTTTTGAGATTTGCAGCTTGAAGTGGATGGTAAACTGTAGTCGCCTACCAAGTACTACTACAATAGCAGGTGAAAGTTGGGGTTCCTCTGTCCCATCCTCAGATCTCTTACACAGAGGCAGGAGCACAGTGTGACCACCAGTAGCATTCAGGGCAGGCCTAAAACAACATGTTCCTTTAAAGGGCAAGATGAACATACAGTCAGGTCCATACATATTGGGACATCGACACAATTCTAATCTTTTTGGCACTGTTTGTTTCATTTCAAATCCATTGTGGTGGTGTATAGAGCCAAAAAGATTAGAATTGTCGATGTCCCAATATTTATGGACCTGACTGTATTTTCCATGGGCATATTCTTGATGTACAGCTGTGTTCAAAATAATAACAGGGAGTTTAAAACCGTGAATAACGCTCAAAATCCTTCTTATAGCTTATTTCCACACACACAAATGCATTGGGAACACTACACATTCTATTCCAAATGAAAACATGAAGAAAAATATATCAAATTTGTGTTGTTCCTCTAAAAAAAATTGAAAAGTGAAATTAGAATCTAAAAAGAATACAAACACCGCTATTATTTTTGAACAAACTCAAATATTCACTATATAAACTGAAAATGTTTGAAGATTTTGCTTTCCTTTGAATCACTTAACAGAATAACCACTGTTTCTGAGAACTGCTGTACATCTGTGCTGCATGGAGTCAACCAACTTCTGGCACCTGTGTACAGGTATTCCAGCCCAGGATGATTGGACTACATTCCACAGTCCTTCTCTATTTCTTGGTTTTGCTTCAGAAACTGCATTTTTGATGTCACCCCACGTGTTTTCTATTGGATTAAGATCCGGGGATTGGGCTGGCCACTCCATAAAGTCAATCCTGTTGGTCTGGAACCAAGATGTTGCACGTTTACTGGTGTGTTTGGGGTCGTTGTCTTGTTGGAACACCCATTTCAAGGGCATTTCCTCTTCAGCATAAGGCAGCATGACCTCTTCAAATATTCTGATGTATTCAAACTGATCCATGATCCCTGGTATGCGATAAATAGGCCCAACACCGTAGTATGAGAAACCTCCCCATATCATGATGCTTTCACCACCATGCTTCACTGTCTTCACAGTGTACTGTGGGTTGAATTCAGTGTTTGGGGGTCGTCTGACAAACGGTCTCCGGCCACTAGACCCCAAAAAGAACAATCTTACTTTCATCGGTCCACAAAATGTTGCGCCATTTCTCTTTAGGCCAGTCAATGTGCTCTTTGGCAAACTGTAACCTCTTCAGCACGTCTTTTTTTTTTTTTTTTTTTTAACAGTGGGACTTTGCAGGGGCTTCTTGCAGATAGCTTGGCTTCACATAGGAGTATTCTAATTGTAACAGTACTCACAGGTAACTTTAGACCTTCTTTGAACTTCCTGGAGCTGATTGTTGGCTAAGTCCTTGCCATTTTGGCTATTCTTCTATCCATTTGAATGGTAGTTTTTCGCTTTCTTCCACGTCTTTCAGGTTTTGGTTGCCATTTTAAAGCATTTTCGATCATTTTAGCTGAGCAGCCTATCATTTTCTGTACTTCTTTATATGTTTTCCCCTCTCCAATCAACTTTTTAATCAAGGTACGCTGTTCTTCTGAACAATGTCTGGAACGACCCATTTTCCTCAGAATTTCAGAGAGAAATGCACTGTAACCTGCATGTACAACATTTGCTGCCTTCCTTCCTTAAATAAGGGCAATAATTGCCACCTGTTTTTCAAAGAATGAATGATCTCACTAATTGAACTCAACACTGCTATTATTTTGAACATGCCCCTTTCAATTAGTGATTCAATTACACAGAATCAGCAGCATGCATGTCGTGACTGTTGGATTTCTATTACTCTACTACACCTGCTGGTAAAATATTTGGCATGTAGAAATATCATTTCTACCAAAAACAGTGATTGATCAGGTTAGTGATGTGTGACTGCTATTATTTTTAACACAACTGTACCAGTCATGTAGCCAAAGTGCCCTATGCATATGAGCAGACATTCACCCTCACGTGAGAAACAATCTTAGATACTAGTAAAAGACCATCAGAGCTGAAACACAGGGCTCCAGACATTTGTCCCAAAAGTTCCAGGACACAAGCATTTGTCTTTGTGATGGGAAGTCCACATTACGGATTTGATGCATAGGGGTTTATTTACTAAAGTTACAGAGGGCAAAATTAGTTACAATTCTGCAGAGAAACCAATCAGCTTCCAAGTTGTATTGATAAAGCTGAGGTTAGAAGCTGTTTGGTCCTCTGCAAAATTGTGACTAATTTTGCCTTTTTTTTTTTTTTTAAAACACGCTTTATTGCACATAGAATTACATTTCATTTTCATTATTTGTACTTTACATTTTATATATTCTTCCATATACTAATCTCATTTACACTTCCAATTCCATTCTCAATTCAATTTATACCATACCTTTCTATATTGTTAAGTGGGATTTATTCAATTTTTCCCAAATTTTATTATATTTTTGTATGTTTCCCCTGTTTTCATACATTATTTTTTCATATGGTAAAATCTGATTTACAGTTTTTACCCATTGACTAACTGTTGGGGGCAATAGCTGAATCCACTTTTCCACAATTTTTTTTCGTGCAAAAAATAACACTTCTTGCAAGAATATTTTAGTATATCTAGGCCATCTTCCTTCGTCTACTAATCCCAGTAGGCATACTTCTATTGTATCTGGGAGCAAAGTTTCAGTGACTTTTACCAATGACTTGTTGCCAATATCCCATTATTCTACCACAATTCACATTAAGTGTAGGAAGTCTGCTCCTTCTTGCTCTCTTTAGCTTTGTAAATAAACCCTTATGGACAGACCGCCACTGGATCCCCTGCTGATCAGAGCAAAATCCACTTCATGTGAAAGGAACCCTAAGGCAGGGCTTGACAAATTTGCCTTGAATCTAGGAGCCGGCTGAAAAAGTTAGGAGCCAGTTTTTTATAGCGTAGTGTGGGGTTGTCAGCGCCAGGGGTAAGACAAGTAATTTGCGCCCCCCTAACCCTAACTTACAGCAGAGCAGCCAGTCAATAACTCCACCATTACATTAGGGTTATAGGCTGGCCAGAAAGAGTGACACTAAAAAATCTGTTATGGGGAAACTCCTTATTATGCCGAATGCATCGTGACTGCGGCATGTAAAACACCCCCTCATCTGCTGCCTAATGGAGCTTAAAGGTGGCAAAAACATGTCTCTACTGCACATTATTACCACCCAACTTGCACATCTAAACAAAGCCTTAGTGACATTGTAAATAAAATACAAAAAAAAGGTGAAAAGTATTCCAGCGCTGCTGATCTTCTGCTGCCTCTTTGCAGCCACTTCCTGCCTACATGTGTGTCCCCCACAGTGACTTTTCATTGCTCTGGTGGGTTTCCGGTCACCATGAAATACTGGAGCCCAGCTGCACATAGAGTGGTAATTGTTGATGGTACACAGGGCTTTATCACAATTTTGTTGCTTAGAATAAAGGTCACGTTTCTCGCGGTGTGACATCATCTTTCATATTATACAAAAAAATAATGGGCTAACTTTACTGTTTAGTTTTTTTTTTATTCATTAAAAGTGTATTTTTTTCCAAAAAATTGCGCTTGAAAGACTGCTGCGCAAATACCATGTGACATAAAATATTGCAGCAACCGCCATTTTATTCTCTAGGGTCTCTGCTAAAAAATAATATATAATGTTTGGGGGTTCCAAGTCATTTTCTAGCAGAAAACACTGGATATTTAATTGTAAGCCACTAATGTGAGAGAGGGTTTAGTCTTTAAATGGTTAAACTTTCCTGATAACAGCCCGGGAGATAATTGCTTTGAAAGAAGAAGATACATTGTTGTTCCTTTATTCTTGTAACTCTCAACAACTAGAAGAAGATACATTGTGTGTTACTTTTCTTCATTCGAAGTAGAAACAAATATCCCGGGAAGCCGGGCAGCCGGCCAAGTGTAACAGCTGTTCGATTAAGCAGAGAAGGCTCTCGGCTCTCGCTGAATCTGACACGCTGTTTTAACATAGGGAGAGAAGGAACGGCTGACACTCGCCAGGACGCGATTTCTGGTCGCCATGGCGACCTGGCGCCTGGGGTTTGTCGAGGCCTGCCCTAAGGCCTATGTTGTCAGGCTTTGCACCTGGGGTTAAACCAGTTTCTGATGAGAGTTAATACAGAGGTTGGAGCTAGGGGTCAAGCAGAGGGAGGTACCCAGAGCGACTGAGGAAAGTGCACTTTTCTGCTCAGTAACACAGGGGCACCTACAGCAGAAGTAGACTAAGTATAAGGGTGGAAGTCAGCCATCCTCTACCTAGACCTCCTACATTGAGGCAGGAGGCTCCTGGCTTCCTGTGGCAACCCTAATCACGTTGTCAAGTTTAGGCTAGAGACAGTAGGCTGATCCTCCAAATGTAGGCTAGTACGCACTGCGCATCAGTAAGGTCTGAAACGACCCCTTGTTATTCTAAGGTGATGGCAGGAGACTGCAATACCCCATCACAGTCTCTTCAGATATAGACTGTTGGGATACTGAATCTGAGCCAGAGATGGTCACAGCAATCATTTGTTCAGTCTTTTCTTAGGCCCTGGGCAGGTCAGTGATAGACTCTGCAGGAGATTGCAATGGCACGGGATCAGAGCCTCAGTTTCTGCAATATTTTCCTTTAATACTTTCAGTCAAAAACCTGGAACAAGAATGCAGCAAGTGCAATTAGGACTCCTGCATACTTAGTTCAGATAATGGACTCAAGGTTTTAAAGCCAACAGGAAAACATGACAGCCAGGGAACAAGCATTTTAAAAGCCTCCTTAGTTCTATCATTGCCAGTTTTCTTCTTGACAGATTCCCTTTAAAAATGTATTTGGTTGATGTTTTTTTTTCCTTAGTCTAAGCAGCTTCTATATATATATATATATATATATATATATATCTCTGAGGATGCTGGTAGGCGATTTACCAGCAGTGACACATCTGCATAGACTGACTAGTAGCCTAGGTTCACACAGGAATGGTACAAGACACAGCTTTATGATTCAGATAGGAATCGCACAGCATTTCTTTTCAAATCGTATGCCCATTTATTTTATATGGGCTCAATTCGCACCACACAAAAAAGGTGCAGGCATGGGTTTTTTTCGCACCGGAATCGGATCACATGGGTGTTCACACCCATGCAATCCGATTCTTGCAATCACATTGCGTTTGGCGACCTGTTTAGTGGTGTCATTAATCTAACATGGACACCAGTAGCAGATTGCATGAACAGAGTTCGATTTCAGTGTGGTGTGGGAAACGCTCAGGATTCCCTGCGTTTCCCATAGCACATATATGTGAACCAGGGCTTATGGAGCAGCTGTTCTACTTGACTAGACTTTTGACCATGACAGGCAAGTAAGCAGCCCAGCAAATCACTAATTTGGATAGGTTTAATATTGGCTTTACCGAGTCCAGGCAAAGTTAAATGTGAACCATGGGGGGAGCAGTGGCGGCTGCAAACCAACATCCACCCCTCCCAGAGATGGACATGAATGTGGGGAACACCACCCCCAATGAGAGATAGACAGCCTCCTTACCTTAGGAGGCAGATGTCCTGCCTACCCGGGATAACTCCAATCTCTCCTGCTCCTCCCTCCCCTGTCCGAGCCGGGGAGCGCTGGATGGCTGAGCCAATGCGGATCTCATCATGACGGCAGGTGGGTCGGTCGGACTTCCCCTTGCTTCTCCTCTGGCCATGCGTCTCCTCCCTCCTCCCCCTTGGCCAATAAGATCGCTTCTCCTTTCGGCCAATCGGGAAACGGGTCTCATGACTCGCTTCCTGATTGGTGGAGATTCCGTGTGAAAATAGCGAATATTCATTTGCTACTGTCACACAACTGGGTGGGCTCGGAGCGCAGTGCAGAAGTCTCCAACCACTGTCAGAATGGACATAAACAAGCAATGGTGAACTAAAACAGAGCACTCCACAAAAACCTATTTAGAATCAAGTTGAACGGTTTAATGAATTATGTAAATCAGGCAAACTCCTCTTGGTTTCATGCTTACGGGAAATGTATAATGCAGTGGATATTTAGATGAAAGGGAACTGAGTACCCGATGAGACGTTGCTGCCAGCAACATCAAAAGCCAGCCGAGAGCCCCATGTGACTTACAAGCCACTGGATGGGGACCACTGCTCTAGAGCTGTGCAAGTTCACCAGATACTACAGAAATCATCCTTAATGAGTAACCGCTCCAACAAATACTTATACCTCTTATTTTTTTACACACAAACAATAATAAAAAAACAAAGATCACTAGTGTTAAAAGGGTTATTTGTAGTCCTTAATTGAAATCTTGTTCAAAGTGCAACAGGAATTGCTTCAAGCCCTCCAGCTGTCATCTTTCTGTAGGCACCGTGGCGAGCATAGCTGCAGCAGAGTGTGAGATCCTGCCAAGCACGCCAGTTGTTCACCATCCATGTTCAACAGGGTGAGGGCGAGTCCAAAAAAAAAAAAAAAACAGCGCAGCATTATCCAAAAAAAAGTGGCCGGAATTCACAGCATTATCCACCCCATACTTATTAGGTTTAATTTATATTTTTAAAAAATAAATAAAAATAAAAAGGTGGGTATTCATGCAATAAAATGGTTCAGTTCTTTCAGTATTTTTTTTCTTTCAGGAAAAGAAGGGGGGAATAAAGAAAAAAAAAAAAACAAAAAGCAAAAAGCGTATAGCTCTTATAATATTCCATCAGTTTGTCTTCCATCAATTGACTGATCATTGAACAGCGTGCATTTGAGTGCGTTGGCCCCAGTCCTGACATGCAGAGGAGGGCCACTGGCAAGACAGGCATTGTAAACCCAGTGAAGGCCTCTTTCTTTCTCTTTTGGTCCGTCAGTTTAAATGTTCCTCGGTGCGCCATGGGCTGTACTGGCTTCAGTTCCTTCCGACCGCCATGATATTGTGGACGCTACCGTCATACCCCACCCTGTCAGTTTGCTCTTTGTTGTCTCACTGAAGCTTTGTACCGAGTTTACGTTGTCTGTTTCTGGAGGGGTAGTGATAAAAATGAAAACAAAATAAGCAACGTGTTAATCCTAGCAAAAAAAACTATATGGCCAAAAGCTTGTACATACCTGACCATCAAACCTATATGGCATTGTTGGACATCCCCTTGCAATACCATGGACATTTACTAGATGTGGACTTGCCTGCTACACCTCTCTGGGGCTTTTAACAATCTCATATCCTCAGATTTTGGAGTATGAGGAAATTTCTGACCACTCAGCCAAAGAGGATTTGTTAAAGGAGGTACTGATGGTGGACGAGAAGATGTGGCTTAGGTCGGTGTTCCAATTCATACCCAAGACATTCACTAAAGGGTCATTACTCTGCACCCAACTGGTCAAACCATAACTTTATAGACCTTGCTTTGTGCACCGCTGGAACACAAAAGACCTTCCCCAAGCTGTTGTTACAAGGTTTGTAGTGCACAATAGTCCAAAAATGTCCTTGTATGCTGTAACATTAACAGTACTCTTCATTGAAAATTCTGAATAATTTGGAGGAGTATCCACATAGGTTTTGGATATATTGTTTATTAACTATCATCTTTCAGCCCTGGTTCACAGCAGCGTGACTTGCCATGCGGTTTGACAATTCAAAATTGCATGAAAAGTTGCACCGAATTGCCAGCAATGGAACCGTTCAAATCGTTGTTTCAAGTCGCAGCGACTTTGAAAAAGGTTAATGCGGAAGCTCTTTACCACGTGATCAGCCGGCTGGTCACAGTGTAAACAGGAAGAGCTGTGTATCAGCTTCTCCTCTATTCGCGTATGCAGATGAGAGTAGAGGAGAGCCGGTTGGCAGCTCTTCTGACCGGGGGGGTTGTGTGGGTGTGCGCTGATGATTGCAGCCCCCCAGGATCGCCACCCGGGAGCCCGTCCAGGGACCACCAGGAAGATAATCAGGCGACCACCCAGGGACCACCAGGCAAAGGGCATACAGTGTACTATGGGGATGGCACTATGCCCTTATGCGATGCCTGTTAGTGCCTCCCTGACCGTGATATCAGTGCCCACCAATGCCGCATATGTACCTCTTCATCAGTGCCAATCAGTACTGCCTCATCAGTCAAGGAGAAAACCTACTTATTTACAAAGTTTTGTGACAGAAATGAAGAAGACCTTTTTTTTTTTCCCCAAAATTTTCTGTGTTTTTTTTATTTGTAGCGCAAAAAATAAAAACCGTAGAGGTAATCAAATACCAAAAGAAAGCTCTATTTGTGGGGAAAAAAAATGATAAAAATGTAATTTGGGTACAGTGTAGCATGACCGCGCAATTGTCATTCACAATGGAACAGCTCTGAAAGCTGAAAATTGGTCTGGGCGGGAATGGGGGGTAAGTGACCAGTATTGAAGTGGTTAACAGTACCCAATGTTGATAAATCTAAAGCAGATTGCACGGACTGTGCAGCCAGGTGTAGGCCAAATGGATCTTTATAATATTCCCAAGCTATTTTCCACACTGTCTTTCATAAAAAATATATGATACAAGCTTGTATTAGAGCTTTAATAACGGATACAATAGCACATTAAAACCACTACGACAGTGGCATAAATGGCAAAAAAAAAAAACCCCACAGAAGTCCCAATTTTTCCCCTCTATCCAAAGTTTAAAAAAAAATTGGATGAGATATAATGAAAAACCATACTAGAGTCTGGAATGTTTGCAATTTCCAAAAGACTAATGTTTATGTGTATCGTTAATTGTGTGCATCTTTGTGGTAGTCCCCTTGTTGCTGTGTCACTACCGAAATGAAGACTGTACATGTGGTTGTATACCCCTCTTTTCTGTAAGCAGGTTTTTTCCAGAAGATTAGACAAAATTCTTAAAGAAGACAAGCGTAAATGATTACCCAGTAGTGATCTATTTTGCAAATGTTATTTCTGCGTGTAACAAGGGAATTTTAAAAAGAAAGAAACCTATTTACCTGGCTTCTGATCGAGTGACTGTGTACTCAAACCACAAGATGTTGGGGATCAAACTGGTGTCACGAATAAGGAAGAATTCTGAGATCGGCCTGTGGATGACAATACAAATATAAAAATATAATTGCATGTAACCAATTTAAAGAGAATCTGTGCTTTGCCTATTCAGATCAAAGCAACAGGTTCACATTAACCGGGCCCCACCAGCAGTACATGCTAACCTTATCTGTGCTGACCACTTGGACAAAGTACACTGGTACTTTCAAGTATGGGGGACATGTGACTCACTCGCCTCCCATGTGACAAATATGGTGCGCTGACACAGGGAACTCTGGAAAGAGAAGACTGTCAGCTGGTGGGACCAACATTAAAGAGAACCTTTTACTTTGGTCTGCATAGGTATAGCACAACCAGTTTAAAACAAAAGAAAAAAAGATCACTGAGGGAATAGATCAAGGATTTTTACAGGATATAGAGTATGAATGGATTTCTTGTGCAGTTTTAGCCAGGGCTGGATGAATACCAGACTTCATTACTGAGAACACTTGAAAGCAACCCTGCCATGTATTAAAATCTCCAAAAATGCATACTCTGCAAAAGAGGAGTACATGTAGGGTTGCCACCTCATCCCTTTAAAACCGAACACACATGAATTACACAGATTCTGTGGTTGATTAAGGTGGTAATTACACTCGCTTGGTGCCTTATCTGCATTAAATTAGCCTCAGAACTTGCGTAATTCATATGTGTTTAGGTTTAAAGGGATGAGGTGGCAACCCTATGTACATGCCTTGCTCACCCACACTAGAGCAATGATCTCCTGCATGCTGCTGCAAAATGAATTTTTCTGGGATTGTTGATTTCCTGGGCCCCCTGCAGCTCTTAGACCCCTTTCACACCAAGGCGTTTTTCGGCGCTTTTGCGCTAAAAATAGCAACTAAAAAGCGCCTGAAAAACTCCCCCCAATACACCCCAGTGTGAAAGCCCGAGTGCTTTCACACTGGGGCGGTGCGGTTGCAGGACAGTAAAAAAAGTCCGGCAAGCCGCATCTTTGCATCGGTGTATTCACCTCTCCTATACCGCCCCTGCCCATTGAAAAACAATGGGGCGACACTCCCGAAGCGCTGAACACCGCTTCGGTAGCGCCACTAACCGGCACTTTTAACCCCTGCTTAACCCCTTGTGGGGGGTTAAAAGCGCCGCAAATTAGCGGTGTTTTACCGCTAACGCTCGGGCGGCCCCGGTGTGAAAGGGGTCTTACTGGTTCCTCCCTATGACTTATGGTATTACAGGATACACCTGTGACAAGGAGATCAGCAGAAGGAACCAATAAGAGCTGTCAGGGACTCAGGAGATCGACAGTTCCAGAGTGTCAGCTTCCTAGTGGACTTTAAAGACCCCTCCTATAGAAAGGAAAAGGCACAGGCCACGGGAGAGGCAAGTATATACTCTCTTCTTTTACGGCACATGTTTTTGTGGAGTTTAAAATAGAGCACATAGTCTCTTGAAACAATGTCATTATAGTTAATCTTCAGCTTAAACTTTTTTTTTTGCCTGGAAGGGTATGTCAACCTTTTAGCGCCATCTGTATTGACTTTTGAGAGATTTCACCTTACTTGATGCTTAACAGAACAGAAAGTGCATAAAATCACACAGCAATTAAAAAGACATTTCTAATAGAGTAAGGAAGATTTTGGATCAGAACTGTAATGTTGTCTATGCTCCCATGTGGGAGGATTCGCTTTATATAAAAAAAAAAAAAAAAAAAGGGACATTTGCCTAAGTTGGAGACGTCAAAATTGGTATTACAGCATATCCCTGGGAAGTGTGGAACTCTCTGGACATACAGAATGGAAGTAATACAAAATGTATACACTGGTACCTTTCAGTGCCTACTCTTAGTAAAGTTAAAGTGGACCTGAACTCAAAAAGTGAAGATTTGCTTTGTTATAGGGAACATTTAGAAATATTAAAGTGGTATAGACAAGCTGTGTGCTAAGCTCCCTCCCCGACACAACTTTATCTCATGTGTCGGGAAAACTTCTCAGAAGTGACTCATGGTGATAACAGAGGAATGAAGCACCAGAGAGTAATGACACTTAGAGCTTTGGAGATAGACAATTAAACACTACAGATATACAGTTACAGTATGTGTTTTGCTCAGATTTCACAACTGAGGTTTACAACCACTTTAATGTACAGAAGGGCAATACTAATAACCTCTGTAATAAGTCTTCAGTGGAGGGAAAAAAAAAAAAAAAAAAGCTTCAGAATAACGTCTAAAACAGACTGCATGTGGTTATTAACCAGCTGCCAACCGCCCGCCGTGGCATGACGGTGGCAACTTGGCTCGTTATTGCGAAACGCCGTCACCTGACGGCGGCCACAAGAACGAGTATTGTGAGCGTGCGCCGCCAGAGGCGCACTCGCACGCTCACTGTGTTCTGGGGGGGGGGGGGGGGGCAGGGTACCGGTACGGCGGACTCAATGTCCACCGGTTATCCGTGATCAACCCCCCGGAGTGACAGAACGGGGGTCCGTGTGTGTAAACACGGGTCTCCGTTCTAACAGAGGGGGGAAGGGCTGTGATCACAGGCTCTCTGTGTATGGGAGCCGTGATCACTCCCCTCCCCCAGCCAGCCCAGCCCCCATACAGTTAGAACACAGTTAACCCCTTAGTGTGCTCCCTGCAGGTTAACCCCTTCCCTGCCAGTGACATTTATACAGTAATCAATGCATTTTCATAGCATTGATCGCTGTATAAATGCCAATGGTCCCAAAAAAGTGTTAAAATGCATGTCTGCTGCAATATCGCAGATCGCCGCAATTACTAGTAAAATATATAAAAAAAATTTTTTAAAACCCCCATAAATTCATTCTCATCATTCGTAAACACTGCAGCTTTTGCGCAAGCCAATCAATAAACGTCGATTGTGATTTTTTTTTTTTTTACCATAAATATGAGGAAGAATATAAAATCGGCCAAAACCGATGTAAAAAAAAAAGTTTTTTATACTTTTTTTTTGGACTTGCATTATAGCAAAAAGTAAGAAATGTTTTTTTTTTTTTGCAAAATTGTCGCTTTTCTTTTGTTTATAGCGGTGATCAGAAATGACGCACAGGTGATCAAATACCACCAAAAGAAAGCTCTATTTGTGGGAAAAAAAGAATCGCAACCAGTGCTCTGGTCCTAAACTGGGAAATCCTTCCGGGGCTGCAGTGGTTTAACCCACTTTCTCCATTTATCTGGAATAATGTTATTGTCCTTTACAGGTAGGAGTGTTTCAATACAGAATCCAAGTTTGGAGAGATTTTCTAGTCTCCGCTATTAAACATAGCTTACCAGGCTGCGATTCTTGGGAATAGCGGTGTTAGGATCTCCTGTGTGAAAACAAACCAGGCTACAGCCAAGATGCTTCCAGCTACAGCTCCATACGCAACTTGACTCCAGCTGTGATACATGAGATACACTCTGCCAGGGAAGCACAGTTGTTAGAATGCAGCACAAGGTGCTTGATAGTACACATGAGAGCATGTATGTGCTATTGTGCTTACCTACTATACGACACAAGACACGCCGCTGTCAGGAGACACAAGGACAGTACATGGCGCCAGAGCAGGTCCAAGAACCGAGCATTGTTGGTCTGGTGCATTCTGATAAGACAGCAACATGAGACGAAGTTCAGAAATATCAAGCCAATTTAAAGCGGATCCTAAATGTATACTAAAGCTGGCCATAGCTGGAACTGCAGCTGCTGATCAATGTATTTGACAGCAGAGGTGTCCCCACTGTCAGAATAACAATGTCTCAGCAGGGAGGATTCCTTCATTCACCTCAATTGTGTGGATGGAGGAATCCATATTGTTCGCCGCCTTCCCCATCCCATCAGCCTACTAGCCGATTGGGAAAAAACAAGTCATCTATGGCCTCCTTTACATTGATCCAGCTTGGACCAATGTAAGTATACACATCTCATACCTAAAAGACTGCTGTGGAAGCTGGCAACCATTGTAGTAGTCAGTCAGAACTACTATAGCATTTTCAACTCCAGTCCACAGGACCCATTAACAGGCCAGGTTTGCAAGATAACTGAAATACATCACAGGCGATATAATTTGCTGCTCAGTGATTGCAGTATTCTAGTCTGCATCTCCCCAAGGTAATACCGTATTTATCGGCGTATAACACGCACAGGCGTATAACACGCACCTTCATTTTAAGAGGGAAATTTCAGGAAAAAAACTTAAATTTAAAATAAAGAACTTTGAAACAAAATAAGGGTAGCTCAGAACTTTTTTTTATTAATATTATTACCACTTATAAGGCAAATAATGTAAAAGGACAGTAAAAGCAACTGTTTTAACAAAGAAACTTGGATATTCTGTTTTTACAAAAGTTTACTCAGAAATCGCTACTATCTGGGAAACCAAGAAACTCACTACTTTACTTGTACCTGACGGGAACAAGTTCTCCTGCCTCAGACAGCAAACTCTCGCGAGTCTGCAAACTCTCGCAGTGCAGAGCGTTACCGTGGTTACGCTCCGACGGCCACGAGAATTAGACGTGAGGAAGGCGCGGGTTGCCTGGGCTTGCCGTTACCTACTGATTGCCGTTACTCACACTCCACACGCCGCTACTGATCCACTCGCTGCTGTGCGGTATGTACGGTACATTATATCGGCGGTGTATATGGTGTATACGGTACTTGTCAATACTGTAAAAACATGGCTTCTTAACATTATATCGGCGTATAACACGCACACATCATTTGCCCCCTATTTTCAGGGGGAAAAAGTGCGTGTTATACGCCGATAAATACGGTACTTAAAATCTGGCCTGTTAGTGGGTCCTGAGAGGAGTTGAGAACCACTGTACTAAAGTGATTGTTTTTTTTAACCAGTTCCCGACCGCCCACTGCACATATACTGATTGGAAACAGCGGGTGCAAATCAGCAGGCCCGGCAGCCTCCCACAATCGCTCCGGGGAATGACAGAGCAGCGGTCTGCTGATGTAACCAAAGCAGACTGTCGTTCTGTCAGACAGAAACAGAGATCTGTGCTTCTTGCTAATAAGGAACACAGATCTCTGTTAATGCAGTGAGTCCATCCCCCCCACAGTTAGTAAGCACACTTAGGGAACACATTTAACCCTTTGATTGCCCCTGATGTTAACCCCTTTCCTGCCAGTTTCATTTGTACATTGAATGCATTTTTTTTTTAGCACTGATCACTGTATTGGTGTCACTTAGTGTCCAATTTGTCTGCCATAATGTCGCAGTCCCGAAAAAAAAAAAAAAAAAAAAAAAAAAAAAAAAAAAAAAAAAAAAAAAAAAAAAAAAAAATCGCTGATAGCCGCCATTACTAGAAGAAAATAAAAAAAAGTCCCTAAATCTATTGCATAGTTTGTAGACTCTATAGCTTTTGCACAAACCAATCAATATACACCAATTGGGATTTGCTTACCATAAATATGTAGCAGAATGCATATTGGCCAAAACTGATGAAGAAATTCAATTTTTTTACATTTTTATTGGGCATGTTTTATAGCCAAAAGTAAAAAGTTTTTATTTTTTTTTATTTTTAAATTGTCGCTCTTTTTTTTGTTTATAGCGCAAAAAATAAAAACCGCAGAGGTGATTAAATACCACGAAAAGAATCCATCGATGTGTTCATATGTTTTTTTTATTTTTCTTGAATGGACATATTATTGTCACTTCATAACATGGGTCTAGCAGAGAATAGATCTCAATGATCTGTGTTAAATGTATGGACCTACATTCACAAATTATGTTGTCTATGTTTCTATATTGTCTCATAAACTCAATAAAGACATATTTGCCTCTAAATACCACCAAAAGAAAGCTCTATTTGTGGGGAAAAAAAAGGGACGTCAAATTTGGGTACAACGTCACACGACCGCGCAATTGTCAGTCAAAGTAACGCAAGAAACTGCCTTGTCATTGGGGGGGGGGGGGGACGGACCTTTGGGGCTGCAGTAGTTAATGTATACCAGCCATTCGAGTGGAGATGGTAATGTCACAGCTCCTCCTTACCAATCAGAGTATGCGAGAAGGCGTTCTGTAAATGGCGGCAATGTCCAGCGAATTAACTTCTTGTGGTCAGTGTGCAGTGGAGCAGCCACCGTGCACAGGACCTGGAAGATCATAGCAATCACTGTAGTAGCGATGACTACTAGTGATTTTCAGCTTCCACAGCGGCCTCTCATATCCCAGATAGACCAATTTAAGTATGCAATTAAGATTGCACCTAGAGTTCAACTTTAAGTCAGTTGTTTTTTGTTTGTTTTTTATGAAGACCTGCTATTCTTTAGGGAATGTAAAGATGTATGTATATGTAACTGTGCCCAGGTTCTATAGTTCTGTTGCCTCATAGCCGTACATTAGAGCTGCACAATTCTGGCTAAAATGAGAATCACAATTTTCTTGCTTCGAAGAAAGATCACGATTGTCGCGGCTTATCTTTCTGATTATACATAAAAGAGAAAAAAAAAAATCAGGCTATTTTTTTTTTTTTTAATGCATTGAAGTGTATTCTTCCACAAAAAAATGCATGAAAGACCGCTGCACAAATACCGTGTGACAAAACAAATTGCAACAACAACAATTTTATTCTCTAGGGTCTCTGCTAAAAAAATATATAATGTTTGGGGGTTCGAAGTCATTTTCTAGCAGAAAATACTGGATTTTTATTTGTAAGCGGCAAATCAGAAAAGATTTAGTCTTTAAATGGTTAAACTAAACATCTTCTATACATGGGAGTTCATATATATATATATATATATATATATATATATAATGTTTGGGGGCTCCTAAATAATTTTCCAGCAGAGAATACAATTATTAACTTGTAAGCAACAAGTGTCAGTAAAAGGCTTGGTCTTTAAGTGGTTAAACTGTCAGATGGAAGTTCTTCCCTTTGATCTATTCTAAAAGAACCTGAGGAATGTTGATAAGGCTTTTTTTTTTTCTTTTGACAGCTCTGAAGGGCTCTGCACTGTTAACAGAATCTAGGAAATGCAGTGTGTAAATTGTGAGGGGGGTTGAATCGAGATCGCAATCTATTAATGATTAACCATGCAGCTCTACCATACATCTGCAGTGTGTGAGATCTCTAAGGCACTGCCGTCTCTGACTTCTATTCTTATGACATTTGATTAGGTCACGGCCATGCTGCTAACTATTCTCCTTGCCGGAGAGAAAGATGTACCTGAGGACCCACAGTGCAAGAATATCCCTGCTTTTGCTTTATTCAGTCTATGAATGTGTGCTTTCTCCAGTGAGTGAAGGGTGTTCACTCCAGTGTGTGTTTCTGAATAAGCAGGACTTCCAGGGCCCTGACGGCATAGTAAGGTGGGGGGGGGGGAGGGGACCCGACGGTAAGAATTTAACCCCTGTAAAAGGGAAGGCAAGCTAAAACACTAAAGGTGCCCGCTTTACACCAGGAAGGGCTATTCTACTTCTGAAAATTGTATTTCTTTAGCATCAATTACACACACTACATTTTCCCTTAAATACAATATACTACCTTTTATTTATGGTAGAGTTAACTTTTAACAATCCAACTCACCTTAAATAAAGGAAGAGGAATGAATATACAGAAAAAAACCACATGAACTGAGAATGACTGGAGGGTAACCCATACTCTGTTGTGACTGTTGTGTGTGTCCCTGTCAAATTAAGGGGAGAGATTACCAAGTGAAAAATCAGCATCTTCTACAAATCAAATTCAACAACCTTTTTCCACACAGGTGAACCCAAGGCAGCGAGCCTTCATCACACATTAACTCACCTTCACAAGGACGTGGCTCCCTCACTATATTCTTTATTAGCCAGTTTACACCTTCATTCGTTACCAAGCCCCCCAGAAAGGAAATCTGCAAACAGAAAGACAATGAGATGGTATGATCTAGGACAACAGGAGGAAAACAAAGACGACCAGTAATGATATGTGAACTGACCGTGTGAAGTTCTCTCTTGAATATGATTAGCGTCACAAAACTGACGAGAATGAAGATTGGAGATAGGCTGAGGTAGGCCAACAGCTGCCCATAGACGTCCCCTGTAGAGAGCAGAAAATAGTAGTCATTAGAAACTAGGGGTCGACCGATTATCAGTGGGGCCAATATTCACATTTTTCAAATAATCGGCCAGTAACTTACCTATGTTATCGAAATTAGTCAGTCCTCCTCCCCCTGTCCCCATGCAGCAGTCTGTGCCAATCTCTGTCAGCAGGTAGCAGAGAGATGACATCTCTCACTGCCCGCCCCTCATCACCGCATTTCCGTTCCTACAACAGAGCCGCGAAGGCTGCTCTTGACAGAGCTGCAGCCACGGGCGAGCATAGAGATAGTTACACCCACATGTGGAGGTTTACTCAGTCGGACGCCGCTGGGGAGAGGTTGCCAGTAGTGTAAGTAGTGACAAGCTGCGTATGGGTGGCAGGAGACAGCAGCAAGTGACACGTTGCATCAGGGTGGCAAGTGACACGCTGCATCTGGGTGGCAAGCTGCATCTGGGTGGCAGGTGACACGCTGCCTCTGGGTGGCAGGTGACAGTGGCAAGTGACACGCTGCCTCTGGGTGGCAGGTGACAGTGGCAAGTGACACGCTGCCTCTGGGTGGCAGGTGACAGTGGCAAGTGACACGCTGCCTCTGGGTGGCAGGTGACATGCTACATCTGGGTGGCAGCTGACAGTGGCAAGTGACACGCTACATCTGGGTGGCAGGTGAAGGTGATGTACAGAATATCGGCACCTGATATCGGCCTGAAAGGTGGCAAAAAAAAAAAAAGAAACCAGTATTGGCCCTGAAAAAATGATATTGGTCAACCCCTATTACAAATGACATCATTATCCAACATAACGGGCTTATTTTTTCTATTTTATTTTCTTAATACCAGAAACCAATACAGGATTGAGTCGTTCCGTCCCCCCTCTTAAAACCTATTCTGACTAACCTGTGTAAAAAAAAGAGGTTTACTTACCTATTCTTGGTCCACTCCAAGCCTGTCACGTGATCCAGCTTCTCTGTCAACCAGTGGTGGCTGCAGGGGAGAGGAGAGAACGCCGGCAATGGCTGGGACAGGGGAGCCTATCGGTGACATCACCCCCCCTCCCCCCAGGCTTTACCAGCTGCTGTTGAGTACTCTTTCCTCTTCCCTGCAGCTGCCGCTGGCTAACACAGGAGATCACGTGACCGTAGCGGACTGAAAAAAGGAAAGTGCATGCATTTCTTACACAGGTTAGTCAGCATAGGTGTTAGTGAGGGGGAAAGGACATTCTTAGGGATAGTTAGTTTTAAGCTGAAATTCTACTTTAACTATTGCCTGTAAATGTAAATACAGCAAGTAGAGGTACCTAAAACTGATTTTAGCTTCTTGTAACCCCCAACACAGCAGGGTACAAGGCCCAGTGCTGTCAAACACTGGGAGCCTGCTTATAGGAGAAAGGGAAAATCATGATCTCAATGTGTGGATGCTGTTCACCAGCCAACTGGCAGAATTGAGGTGGATCAGTTACCAAGCTATCTTGCCTGCCGTTGGAGAAAATGTTTATCGACCTAGCTTTGCAGTCTGGCAGGGCTCTGTACATAACAGGATTTGCTGAACATAATCACAAATCCTTCAGCAGCTAAATTGTTCCCATGCAATTTTTTTTTAAAGTTTTAATCATTTAGTTGTCTGCCAAGAGACAACAATGCAGAAAAGGATTTGTCATTTTGCTGACTGTATGCTGGTTTACAATTAAGCAATGGTAGATTTTATTGTTGTGGTTTTCCAAATCCATAATGTGGCTCCCCTACAACGCTAATGGTGCTTTGTAGTGTTATTTATTAAAGCGGAGTTCCACCTAAAAGTGGAAGCTCTGCTTATCCGACTCCAGCCACCCCTCCACATTTGGAACCTTTTGGGGGGAGGGGTTTAGACAGGTACCTGTCACCACTGCCGGGAGAGATCGCGCCGCGATCACTCAGAAGTTCGGCCCCCCTCCTTCCCCTGCCGCTGGGCCATTCAGAAGACGCAAGGCTTCACTGCCAGGTTCCCTTATTACGAATGGCAGCAGCAGCACCCAAGAGCCGATGGAAGCATTAGCTGGGGTGCCAACATTGCGGGCCCCCGGGACAGTTAAATGTCCCAATATTAAAACTCAGCAGCTACAATATGTGTAGCTGCTGATTTCTAATTTTTTTGCTGGGGGGGGGGGGGGCGAGGAGTGGTACTCCTCTTTAAAGTTAACACAGAAGCAACAACAGAGGACACTCCAGAAACCACAAGGACCAGAATTCCCTGTACTTCTCTTTGGGGCATATTTACTAAAAATGGAGCACACAAAATCTGGTGCAGATGTGCATAGTAACCAAGAGAAAGAACTTACAATTTATTCAGAAAAATACAGTGGGGGTTATTAAAACTTCATGGTGTAAAATCTGGTGCAGCCCTGCATGCCAATCAGCTTCCAAGTTTTAGTGCCGGTTCACACAGGGGCGGCTTCAAAGTCGCTCGATTCTCATCCGACTTTGAAGCTGCCCCATACAGCACAACTTGTAAACGACTTCTGTATAGAAGTCAATGCAAGTCGCTCCGAAGTCGTCCCAAAGTAGTACAGGAGCTCCTATTAGAACGGTTACATTGTACTGCATGGAGCGCAACCTGTCAGGTGACTAGGGCCTGACAAGTTGCCCCTGTGTGAACCGGCACTTATTGTTAAACCTTAATTGAAAAAGCTGAAGTTAGAAGCTGATTGGCTACCATGCACAGCTGCCCCAGATTCTGAGTGCTCTAGTTTTAGTAAATCTCCTCCAGTGAAGGTATAGTCATGAACATGCTCTGCCTGCAAGCTGCAGATGTTCAGGCTTGGTAAGCTCCAGTGTAAAGGCTTCCTTGGGATGTTATGTAGGTATAGTCACGAACATGCTCTGCCTGCAAGCTGCAGATGTTCAGGCTTGGTAAGCTCCAGTGTAAAGGCTTCATTGGGATGTTATGTCATCTCAACCCCCCCCCCCCAAAAGTGCTCAGGCCAGGTGATTGGTCACTCAGGCCAGAACAATGTTGCATGCTCCTCCCATACCTGGGTGCCCTGGAATAAGGAGGAAGTAGCAGAGAGTGAGTATACTGTGCTAGGGAGGTGGACTGCCAGGATGCACTGGCACTGCCTTAAATTAGAATTCCAGGATAAAGTGAACTAATCGGGGAAAAATGCTGACTAACCTGTGTAAGGAGGATCTGTATACTTACCTATTTTCAAGCCACTCTGATCTGGTTACAAGACCTCTCCTGTGTGAGCCACTGGCTGCAGGGGAGAGGAGACAGCATGCTACAAAAGCTGGTAATGCCTGGGAGCATGATGTCACCCACGGGCTTACTATGGCCTATCCATTGTCGGTGCTCCCTCCTCTCTCCAGCAAATGCCGATAACAGACTCAGGGAAACTGATCACATTACCAGACTGGAGCGGCCTGAAACTAAGAAAGTATACAGATCTTTCTTAATGCGGTCGTAAACCTCTCCACATCACTTTCAGAGCTATTATTGCAGCTGCAATAAAGATTAACATGCCAGTGTTTGCTGTCTCCTTACCTGCTCAGTTTCCCAGAAATCCTTAATTTTTGTGCATATGACGTGTCCGGCGCATGCGCAGCTATCCCCTCATTTTCCGGCAAGCTAAGGCTGCCGGAAAAATGCAGCGTCTATGCCGGGGCTGCATCATCTCCTTGTGATGGCGTCAGCCCCGACCTAACGCGATACTTGATAGCAATGCCTCCGCATTGCAAGCCATTTCCTGGTGCCCATCCTATCCTATTCGCTAAATAGTGTTCCCATAGAAATCTGAACCGAAAGCGAGGCTTGGTTATCGGAACTAATGCGCATGCGCGAGATTCTTGACAGCTCTGCATACTGAGGGTGGAAATACATTATTGTAAAGACGCAGAAGACAGCAGTTATAATGGCCGCATCTTATGCTGTGCGGAAGCGTTATAAAAGTTTTGGATTATGGAATGTAAGCAATTTTATATCATCTGTATCTTAAAATTACTAATTACGTATAGTGGAATGCTAATCTGGATTGATTTAGGATTATTGGGCTGAGTTTACTACCGCTTTAAGCTGGCCATAGACGGAGATTAAAATCATGTATAATGTACCCAAGTTGATCGATCGATCAATGAACTTGGGTACAATCAGCCTGCCGGATCTTACAAACGATTATTGCTAGTAGGGGGCCGACCAATTATCGGTGCGCCCAATATTCACGTTTTTTTGGAGCATCGGTCACAAACTTACCGATGTTACCGATATTGCTTCAAGGGGTTGTACCGGGGTGATGTGCAGCTGCAGGCATCACCCCGGTACCATCCTTCAGATCGGACGGTTGGCTTTCTTGTAATGACAACTGATGTGGCTCAGCAGCCACTCAGCTGTAATTACAAGCAGCAGGAGGGGACGGCCTAAAGGTGCCAGTTTTAAATAAAGTATTCAAAAATGCTGATCTTGACGTTTTGAATACTTTCAAGTGCAGAGGAGGGGTTTGGGGTCTTTAGCCCCCCCAGATCCCTCCATAAAGAGTACCTGTCACTGCCTATTAGGCCTCATGCACACAGGACATTCAAGCAAAACAGTCCTAAAAACATCAATTAGCTTTTAGTGACTTTTTTGATCATTTTTTAGCGCTGGCGGTTTTGAGGGTTTTATTTTTTTCCAACTGATCTAAAACATCAAAAAAATGTTGGTGGGCCATGTTTTTGCGCGTTTAGCCTCGTTTTGAGCATTTTTTCAGCACAAAAATGTCTCTCAGAACCCACAAGTCTTGAGGGTTTTTTTACAGCTCAAAAACGCCCCAGCCAAAAACAGTTGGATGAACACATAGGATAACATGATGGGGAGTTTATTGACTATAGAGAAAAATGTTTGCAGCTCAAAACAGCTGCTGTAAAACAGTCAAAAATGTCCGGAGTGCATGAGGCCTTAGGCTCCGTTCACACTTATGCGTTTTTTGATGCATTTTGCAGAAATTCAGGGAATATATTTTTTCTTTTTAACATGGGTTCCTAATCCTATGGAACATGTTCACATCAATGCATTTTTGTGCATGTGTGTTTTTTGGAAAGGGTCAGGGACTTTGCAGTGTTTTGCATATAATAGATTTCAATGGGCATGCAAGAAAAATGCGATTTTGCAGGGATTTGAGTTCTTAAATCTGTCTAGCAACAACCCCCCCCCCCCCCCCAAGAAAAAAAAAAGCAAATTGTGATAATAAAAACAAAACAAACCAAAAAAAATGCAGATTGCACAGCAAAATACACTGCAAAAACGCTCAAAAGCAACATGCATAGGTGTAATAAGTTTGTCTTGGATTTCTATTTGTGCATGTGTGTTTTTTGGAAAGGGTCGGTCTCTTTGCAGCGTTATGCATGTAACAGACATCAATAGGCATGCAAGAAAAATGCAATTCCTGATTTTTTGATGTGTATTTACTGCGATTTTGCAGAGATTTGAGTCCTTAAATCTGTCTAGCAACAAAATCCCCCCCCCCCGAAAAAACAACAAAATTGTGATAATAATAAAAAAAAAAAAATGCAGAAAGCACGGCAAAATACAAACCAACATGCATAGGCGTAATAAGTTTATCTTGGATTTCTATTTTATTGGGGGGAGGGGGAGGGGGATAGGGAAACATAATATAAAACCAGATTTTAGGTTGCCAGATTTATATAAAATAAACAAATAAAAGCCATACCGAATGATTTTAATGAACTCAAGACTAAAACAATGCCGTTTAGGCCCCTTCCACACTTATGCGACTTGAAAGTTGCACAATTTTGATGTGACTTGAAGTAATGCCCATGTAATCCTGAGGTCTACGGACCTCAAGTCGCATCAAAGTCGGACCAAAGTAGTGCAGGGACTACTTTGAAGTCGCACAGATATGAACGGTACTCATTGAAAATCATGGGGTACGACTTGTCATGCGACTTTGCAGTCCCAAGTCGCAGGACAAGTCGCACAAGTGTGAAAGGGGCCTTACAATTGCCTGCAGTCATGCTTTAAATAAGCTGAATGCATAACGATATCTTCTTAACTACCACCCCACAGTCATAAAGAGCCACAATTTTGGGCAGCTACAGCCGTCTCCTATAATCTATTCTGTATGATTGCAGAAACATTTTACAAGCTCAATCTGAAAGGAACATACTAATACAGGGGCTGCCTTCTCAAAATGCTAGCTTGCTTGGCTATAATGCTGATCACATGGCTTCACGAATTTCATTTTCATTAGAAATTGTGGCCATACAAATATATTTTTGTATCACTTGGATACAGTCTGCATCGTTTACTTTTTTTATTTAGATGTAAACAAAGTATCAATTTAGATAGCCTCTTATTGATTCACATCTATGCATGTTGCTTTTCAGCGTGCCTGCTGTGCTTTTTTTTTGCGCTTTCTGCATTTTTTTTTCCGCATTTTTACTGCAATTTGCCTATTTTTTTTTGGGGGGGGGATTTTTTGCTGGGCAGATTTAAAACTGCAAATCCCGGTAAAATTGCAGTAAAAACACTTCAAAAACGCAGGACTTGCGTTTTTCTTGCATGCCTATTGAAGTCCATTACATGCAAATCGCTGCATTTTTGGGGGGGAAAAAAAAAGTCCCTGACCCTTTCCAAAAACGCAGTGGCACAAAAATGCATTGAAGTGAACGTGTTCTATAGGAACCCATGTTTAAAAAATTACCTGCATTTCTGCAAAATGCATCAAGTGTATCGAGCCTTAGGCTCAGTTCACATAAATGTATTTTGCGTTTCAGCGTTTTTTGACTGCTTTTGCGGATTTTTAATGCGATTTTGCGTTTTTTTATTTTTTTATTTTATTTTTTTGGGGGGGGGGGGGGTTTTGTTGCTAGGCAGATTTTAAAAAAACACAGACCGCAAATCGCAGCAAGACCGCAGTAAAAAAGCAGCACATTTTTCTTGCATGCCCATTGAAGTCTATTACATGTAAAATGCTGCATTTTGGAGGGAAAAACAAAAGTCCCCGACCCTTTCCAGAAATGCAGAGGCACAAAAATGCATTGATGTGAACATTTTCCATAGGAACCCATGTTAAAAAAAAAAAAAATTCCCTGCATTTATGCAAAATGCATCAAAAAAACACATTAGTATAAACGTAACCTTAGGCTCGGTTCACACTGGGGCGGCTTCAAAGTCTAGAAGTTAATGCAAGTCACCCACCAAGTAGTGCAGGAATCACTTTCTAAGTCCATTGCATTAAATAGTGCGACTTGTCAGGCGACACGTCGCCCCAGCGTGAAATGACTTTGACTCGGTTCACACTGCTGCGACACTAAAGTCGTGCGACTTCCATTCGACTTTGCACTGCAACGTGACGTGACTTCAATACCACTTTCATGCAACTTTGATGGTTTTTGCAACTATGGCAAATCATAATACAGAGTGTGACATTTTATTGAACTTACAGAACCCTCTGAAGTTGCAACCAAAGTCGCAAAAATAATACAAAGATGCGACTTTTGTCATTTTAACATTGCAGTCTATGCAAAAAAGACACAGAAGAGTGGGGCAGGAACTATTTTTTTTTTTCGTGATTTTAGTCGCAGCAATTAACGTGATTGTAAAGCGCTAAGTAAATAGATTGCACTATATACCTGCAATAATAATAATAATAATGGAATTTTTTTGGTGCCCCAGAAAAGCCGGTGAAACACAAAAGTGAGGGGAGAGAAGAGCTGCAGGCGTGCACAGCAGTGGATCGAATGACGGCTCAGGTAAGTACCGTAAAGGGAGATGGGTGAAGCGGGTAAGACCAATGCCTAAGCATTTTTTACCTTTCGGCAGGTGAAGTGCCCACTGAGCAAGACCTCTTCAAGTGAATGGCACTGCTCTCTCTAAAGCCTCGTACACACGGTGCAACGGTCGTACGACCGAACGCCCCAAATCGTATGTTGGCTGTTGTATCACGCGTACTGACATGCACAAAACGATCGTACGACCAAGCCGAATGTAGTGACGTGTTATGAAGGTATAAAAAGAAAGTTCAGGTGCATGTAATTAGTGTCCAGCCATTCCTGACTTCTGAGCATGCGTGTTTTGCAGAATACAACTTGTTGGACCAACTTCTCTGTACACGCGGTACAACGGTCGTACGACCGCTTGTCGTACTACCAAAGTTTTCTAGTCTGCTCATCCAACTTTTGTTGTACGACCGTTGTACGTAGGCTGTTCTAATCGCGCGAACTAACGCTCGGTTTAGCATACAACGGGCGTTCGTATGACCTGTTGTATACGAGCCATTACTCTTCTCTCTATTTTTGTCTTTTATCTAGCCTCTCTATACATATATGTCT
>BLSH010022067.1:602639-621695 GCA_018402905.1 Glandirana rugosa
ACGTAATTGAAGATCTGAAACTTCGGCGGGGTCACACTTGGCTCGGATTCCGAGGCAAATATGATTACACAAAAAAAATACGTAAAACGTATTTACGTCCCTTAAAAAAAAAAAATTGTACCCAAGGATACCTTTTACAAGTGTAGTTACGTAAAAACACGGAGACGTAAAGACCTTTCCCAGCCCCTGAAAACAAAAAGGGAGGTTTTACGTCGTAAAATGTACATTATCTGAACCCGTACGTTCTTTTTTCACGACGAAAAAATGACGCCAGAACGACGCTAAACGCCAGACACAAAATTTTAGACGGATCGTTGTTTCTGCATTTTGGAGGGAAAAACAAAAGTCCCCGACCCTTTCCAGAAATGCAGAGGCACAAAAATGCATTGATGTGAACATTTTCCATAGGAACCCATGTTAAAAAAAAAAAATTCCCTGCATTTATGCAAAATGCATAAAAAAAACACATTAGTATAAACGGAGCCTTAGGCTCGGTTCACACTGGGGCGGCTTCAAAGTCTAGAAGTTAATGCAAGTCACCCCCCCCCCCCAAGTAGTGCAGGAATCACTTTCTAAGTCCATTGCATTAAATAGAGTGCGACTTGTCAGGCGACACGTCGCCCCAGCGTGAAATGACTTTGACTCGGTTCACACTGCTGCGACACTAAAGTCGTGCGACTTCCATTCGACTTTGCACTGCAACGTGACGTGACTTCAATACCACTTTCATGCAACTTTGATGGTTTTTGCAACTTTGGCAAATCATAATACAGAGTGTGACATTTTATTGAACTTACAGAACCCTCTGAAGTTGCAACCAAAGTCGCAAAAATAATACAAAGATGCGACTTTTGTCATTTTAACATTGCAGTCTATGTAAAAAAGACACAGAAGAGTGGGGCAGGAACTATTTTTTTTTTTTTCGTGATTTTAGTCGCAGCAATTAACGTGATTGTAAAGCGCTAAGTAAATAGATTGCACTATATACCTGCAATAATAATAATAATAATAATGGAATTTTTTTGGTGCCCCAGAAAAGCCGGTGAAACACAAAAGTGAGGGGAGAGAAGAGCTGCAGGCGTGCACAGCAGGGGATCGAATGACGGCTCAGGTAAGTACCGTAAAGGGAGATGGGTGAAGCGGGTAAGACCAATGCCTAAGCATTTTTTACCTTTCGGCAGGTGAAGTGCCCGCTGAGCAAGACCTCTTCAAGTGAATGGCACTGCTCTCTCTAAAGCCTCGTACACGGTGCAACGGTCGTACGACCGAACGCCCCAAATCGTATGTTGGCTGTTGTATCACGCGTACTGACATGCACAAAACGATCGTACGACCAAGCCGAATGTAGTGACGTGTTATGAAGGTATAAAAAGAAAGTTCAGGTGCATGTAATTAGCATCCGGCCATTCCTGACTTCTGAGCATGCGTGTTTTGCAGAATACAACTTGTTGGACCAACTTCTCTGTACACACGGTACAACGGTTGTACGACCGCTTGTCGTACTACCAAAGTTTTCTAGTCTGCTCATCCAACTTTTGTTGTACGTAGGCTGTTCTAATCGCGCGAACTAACGCTCGGTTTAGCATACAATGGGCGTTCGTATGACCTGTTGTATACGATTGTCGACCCGTGTGTACGAGCCATTACTCTTCTCTCTATTTTTGTCTTTTATCTAGCCTCTCTATACATATAGGTCTTCTCACTATCTATCAGGGGTCTCAAACTGGCGGCCCTCCAGCTGTTGCGAAACTACAAGTCCCATCATGCCTCTGCCTGGGGGAGTCATGCTTGTGACTGTCAGCCTTGCAATGCCTTGTGGGACTTGTAGTTTTGCAACAGCTGGAGGGCCGCCAGTTTGAGACCCCGGATAGGGGTTATAACAGGCGGTAAGGAGGCAATACAACCTCTCCTCAATGCCTGTCAAATGCTCTCTGCAGAGTGATGTGAACGCATGTCGCTCTTCAGAGAGCGACACAAGTGTGAATGAGCCCTTAGAGTAGCGATGGGGAACCTTGGCACCCCAGATATTTTGGAACTACATTTCCCATGATGCTCCGGCACTCTGCAGTGTAGGTGAGGATTATGGGAAATGTAGTTCCAAAACATCTGGCGTGCCAAGGTTCGCCATCACATCCTTAGAGTGTAAGCAGAGACCGATGTAAAGCAGCCTATAACACTCCAAAGACATGCTGGGAGGTTAATTGGATCCTGTCTAAATTGGCCCTAGTATATGCATGAATGTGAGTTAGGGACCTTAGATTGTAAGCTCCTTGAGGGAAGGGACTGATGTGAATGTACAATGTATATGTAAAGCGCTGCGTAAATTGACGGCACTATATAAGTACCTGAAATAAATAAAATAAATATAACGTTAATGCACATTTTTGACGCATTGTACAGATGTTTAGGTTTTTTTCCCTGCGGGTTTCATTTGAATGGGCTGCTATGTCTACACAAATGCGCCCGCATGGACCCACTACAGAACCTAGCCTAAACGCCATAGATGCCTTAGGCCCCTTTCACACTTGTGCTACTTGCTCTGCGACTTGGGACTGCAAAGTCGCATGACAAGTCGTACCCCATGATTTTCAATGTACCATTCTTATCTGTGCGACTTCAAAGTAGTCCCTGCACTACTTTGGCCTGACTGATGCAACTTGAGGTCCATAGACCACAGGATTACACAGGCATTGCTTCAAGTCGCATCAAAATCTCGGCAAAATCGCGCGGCTTTCAATGAGCACAAGTGTAAAAGGGGCCTTAGCGGTGCTTTTCAATTAAAGTTAATGAAGGTGGTTGTTAAAGCGGAGGTCCACCTGGAAAAAAAAAAAATTTAAAGTCAACAGCTACACATACAGTAGCTGCTGACTTTTAATAATAGGACACTTACCTGTCCTGGAGTCCAGCGATGTCGGCACCCGCCGCCTATCTTCGGATCGGGGGTCGGGTGCAGGCACATCCATTGCGGGTTACATTACAGCATTACAGCTTCACGCCAGGCACCTTACTGCGCATTTGCGAGGCTCTGCTATTGGCCAGGCGGCCAGTAGCAGAGCCAGGCTGCTGATGTCAGCGGCCGCGGTCCGAGCTACCGGATGTGTGCGCCTAAGAGCTGGGGGAGGAATTAGGGTTGCCACATCATCCCTTTAATCCAGGACACATATTAATTACACAGGTTCTGTGGCTAATTAAAATGGTAATTAAACTCACTTGGTGCCTCATCTGCATTAAATTGGTCTCAGAACAACCTGTGTTATTCATATGTGTCCTGGATTAAAGGGATGAGGTGGCAACCCTAGGAGGAATCCAACCAGCGGAAGTTCCACTTTTGGGTGGAACTCCGCTTTAAGGACTCATTCACACAAAGTCCTATACTGTACACCCGGGTTCTGTGCAGGCAGTCTTATTATTATACAGGATTTATATAGTGCCAACAATTTGCACAGCGCTTTACAATGTAAAGGGAGGCAATACAAGAGGGTTAGGAGGGCCCTGCTCCTGTGAGAATGAGTCCTTATATTTAACCCGTTCAGATCTGCGCTATAGCCAAAGTACGGCTCCAGCGTGGATCTGAAATGCCGGGTGGACGTCCATGGATGTCCTGGCCATGTGCGTGCTCCCGGCGCGCGCCCGCCGCACGCTGCGTGGGCATGCCCGTGGGTCGGGCGGACTCGATGTCCGCTCGAGACCCACGATCCCCTGTCAGACCTGCAGAACGGGGAACCGCCGATGTAAACACGCCGGTTCTCCGTTCTGTGAATGGGACATAACAGATCTACAGATCCCTGTCACTGGGATCAGTGAGATCTGTTATGTCCCGACCAGCCCATCCCCCCACAGTTAGAACACACCCAGGGAACATTGTTAACCCCTTCACTGCCAATGACATTTATACAGTAATCAGTGGACATTTAGATTTCTGATCGCTGTATAAATGTCATTGGTCCCAAAAAAAATGTCCAACATGTCCGCCCCAATATCGCAGTCCCGATAAAAATCGCAGATCGCCGCCATTACTAGTAAAAAAAATAAAAAATAATAAAAACGCCATAAATCAATTCCCATAGTTTGTAGACGCGATGACTTTTGCGCAAACCAATCAATATACGCCGATTGTGATTTTTTTTTTTTTTTTACCAAAAATATGTAGAAGAATATATATCGGCCAAAACTGTTGAATAATTTTTATTTTTTATATTTTTTTTTGGATATTTATTATAGCAAAAAAGAAAAAATATTGTTTTTTTTTGTTTAAATCATCACTCTTTGTTTATAGCGGCGGCCAGAAATGATGCAGAGGTGATCAAACACCACCAAAAGAAAGCTCTATTTGTGGGGAAAAAAATGATAAAAATTTTGTTTGGGTACAACATCGCATGACCGCGCAATTCTCATTCAGAATGTGACATTGCTGAAAGCCAAAAATTGGTCTGGGCAGGAGGGGGGGTTTAAGTGCCCAGTAAGGAAGTGGTTAAAGAGCACCTGTCATTTCACATCAATCATGGCAGCGCCTGTTAGCGGGCATCCCCTCATCCACCCCTCACCTTGTTGTGTCACTGCCGCATCACCAACCGTCCCATTAAAGTGAATGGGACTGTCGGTGAGCCAACAGCGGGTCAGAGGAGGAGCCGCTGTGGGACAGAGATGACAGCTGCTCTTTAATAATTCTGATTTAAATCAAATGCACCGTGATTGGATCTGTACTCATGTTGTAAAGCGCAGCGCAGACTGATATAAATCCCGTATAATAATAATGTAAACGGTGTGGCTAGGAAGTTGGGAAGTGGTAAAAACACAACCTAACCCCCTATGTTTACCCCCCTTCTGATAGAGGCCTAATAAATAAATGGGTGACGGGGTGAGTCTGCCAGCTTTGCTCCCCATGAGAGGTCAGGGTGCCCAGGAATGGTGAACTAGGGTGGAAAGTCCTGATATTGGAGGCCATGAATGGATCATACAGAATGCAGCGCAGTACCCCCCCACGCCCACTAGGTGGCACAGTATGCAGGTACAGGTGGCGGCCAGACAAAGGCTTGTCCAGTCCTCGAGTCATCAGACACAGGCCAGCTAAACACACTGTAGTCCTGCCGCGCATGCGCAGTCTTAGCAGCCAGACCACCCTACAGCGCATGCGCACAACCTCAGACGGTCCCATAAAGGGATCGCAGTTTGGCAGATAAACCCCTCCCCGTGACTCCAATTCGGCCGAGAGACAGAAACTATAAGCCCGTCTTTACCTGCTGGATATTCAACGTGCGTGAGGGAAACGGGGCGCCATTGAGCTGAGAGCGAGCACTGTTCTACTGCCGCCATCTTACCCGGATACCGGGCGTTTGGAAACAACCAATGGCGAAGCAGGGAAAGACACCGGCCAATGGGAGGAAAAAGACAGCGGACACGTCGGAAGGAGCCAATGGCCAAGCAGAACAGGTAGAGGCTGCGCCCAATGGCGACGCCACGGGGGAGACGGGGAGGAGGCTGGCGCGTATACGCCAGTGTGTCGGCCAATCCGAGGAAAGAACTCTACCGCGCCAGCCAATCGGCTTATGCAGAACTTCTTTCAGTGGTAGACACAGTGTAGGGTAGAGGAGTCCTGGTGACGTAAGGTCACGTGTGCTGCCTTCTGTGGAGAGAGTGCGACCTCCTGAAGGAATGTGAGCGCGGGAATTCCAATCCCATACCTTGTCCTTGGCCTGTCACATCCGGGCTCTTCACACATGGGAGAAAGCGGCCAATAAAGCCACCCCATAAAACCGGCACCACCCTCCTGGGTAGGTGGCAGGAATAGTGTGCCATCCTTATTGCCCCCCCCCCCCCGCACCTAAACCTCCTTAATAGCCAGACCAGCTTTCAGCGCTCTCACACTTTGAATGACAATTACTCAGTCACACAACGCTGCACCCATAGAGTTTTCTTTTGGTGGCATTTAATCCTTTACCACGCCTCTTTCTGAGATTCCATGTTTACACGTTTAACTTTGCTAGAAAATGGCTTAGAACCCCCCAAACATATCTTTTTTTTTTTCTAACACCCTAGAGAATGAAAAGGCGGTCGTTGCAATACTTTATGTCGCACCGCATTTGTGCAGCGCTTTTTTTTTTTTTAAAAAATCACTTTTTTGAGCTAAAAAATAAGACACCAGTAAGGTTAGCCCAATTTTTTTCCATATTTTAAAAGATGACGTTACACCGAGTAAAATGATACCCAACAAGTCATGCTTCAAAATTGCGTCCGCTCGTGGAATGGCGACAAACTTTGGCACTTAAAAATCTCCATCCGGGAAGTTTAAATATGTCTACAGGATACCGGTTTTGAGTTAGAGGAGGTCTAGTGCTAGAATTATTGCTGTGGCTTGAACGACCGCGGCGATACCTCACATGTGTGATATGACCACCGTTTTCATATGCGGGTGCGACTTACGAATGCGTTTTCTTTGCTGAGTGAGCTTGCGGAGACGGGGCACTTTAAACATTTTTTTTTCTTATTTATTTTATTTTTTTAGCACTCTTTCTTTAATAAAAAAAATTCTGATCACTTTTATTGCTGTCAGGAGGAATGTAAATATTCCTTGTGACAGTAATAGGTGGTGACTGGTACTCTTTATGGGGGGGTCTCATACACGCGGACATTTTTACAGCTGCGTTTTTCAGCATTGTTTGCAGCTTAGCCACCTCCCACCCGGCCACTGTATATATATACGGCCCGGTGGGAGCTTCCCCTTTCTGACAGGACGTGTATGAACGTCCTGCAGAACGGGAGCTCGCAGCGTGGCACGCTGCGGCTGGATCCTGTGATCATTATGATCACAGGATCCAGCTGAGCAGAGATCGGGATACGGGCGCAGTGATTGGCCCTCCCAATCATGTGACGGCTGTGTCCAATCACAGCCGTCACATTGTAAACAGAGACGAACGTCTCTGTGACAGTTCTCCCCCCGCCGAGCTCAGTGCGGGGGGGGGGAGGGGGAATCTGCAGCTATGTGACAGCACTCTGCATGATGAGGATTTCATGCAGAGAGCTGTCACAGATCGCCCCCCACACAGTGCACCAAGCACACTGATACCCCTGTCCCCATACACATAAGTGTCCCCATAAAACAGCCCCCAAAACATCTGTATGTCCCCCGTCACATCTGTCACCATACACAAAACATCTGTCATAGTCCCCATACATCTGTATGTCCCCCGTCACATCTGTCACCATACACAAAACATCTGTCACAGTCCCCAAACATCTGTATGTCCCCCGTCACATCTGTCACCATACACAAAACGTCTGTCACAGTCCCCAAACATCTGTATGTCCCCAAAACATCTGTCACAGTCCCCATACATCTGTATGTCCCCCGTCACATCTGTCACCATACACAAAACATCTGTCACAGTCCCCAAACATCTGTATGTCCCCCGTCACATCTGTCACCATACACAAAATGTCTGTCACAGTCCCCAAACATCTGTATGCCCCGTCACATCTGTCACCATACACAAAACATCTGTGTCCCCCCGTCACATCTGTCACAGTCCCCAAAACATCTGTCTGTCCCGTCACATCTGTCACAGTCCCCAAAACATCTGTCCGCCAACACCAAATAAACTCTGATTTGGGTTATTTTTACCAAAGAAATGTAGCACTATCATTTCTGGTCAAAATTTATGAAGAGAAATTACTTATTTGCAAAATTTTATAACAGAAACAAAGAGAAATGCATTGTTTTTGAAAATTTTCAGTCTTTTTTACTTTATAGCGCAAAAAAATAAAAATCCCAGGGGTGATTAAATACCACCAAAAGAAAGCTCTATTTGTGTGAAAACAATGATAAAAATTTCATATGGGTACAGTGTCGCATGACCGCGCAATTGTCATTCAAACTGCAACAGTGCTGAAAGCTGAAAATTGGTCCGGGAAGGAAGGGGGTTTAAGTGCCAAGTATTGAAGTGGTTAAAAACGCATCTCCATATTATTCAATGGCCCCATACACACGCTGATGTTTTTGAGCTGCAGATGGTGTCGGTGTTTGTAAGCTGCAAGCAGAACCCACGGCCAGCGCATTCTGAAGCTGCAGCACTAGAGCGTTTTTGACACTGACCCGGAAAAACACGCAGTAACGCCGTAGCGACGTTAACTGGTGTTTTTAGCGCCGGCGTTTTCAGGTCCAAAAATAGCAGAGGGATGTCTTTTCAAACAAAACATGACGTAGCACCGGCGCTCAATAATGCGCAAAAACGCAGATAAAATCGAGTTTTTAACGCCAATTTTTTCTTGATGTTGGTCCAGACGTTACAGCTCGTTTTTTCCAATACGCCTGTGTGTATGGGGCCTAAAAGACCCCCAATCCCTCCTTTGCACTTCAAAGTATTCAGATCGGCAAAAAAACGGTGATTCTGAATACTGTAATTTTTTTTTTTTTAATCGGCGCCATTGGGCGTCGAGGAACCCGGAAGTGACATTGCTTCCGAAATTTCACAAAGGAGACCCGATTGGAGCCGATTCCGGCCTCTATCAGGATAAGGGCCGAGCGGCTCCAGAGCCAGATCGGCCATTATTCTCAGATAGCCAATCGCCCGCTCTACAAAACGGTACCCGGGTATAGCCTGTAGCTGCAGGCTATTTCCCGATACATCAACTTCTCCTGACCGCTGTATATATACAACAATTTGCGTAAAGTAGTTTTAAACCCCCCTTCTTGCCCAGACCAATTTTCAGCTTTCAATGCTTACATTTTGAATGACAATTACTCAGTCATACAACTCTGCACCCATATGAAATGTGAGTCCTTTTTTTCACACAAATAGAGTTTCCTTTTGGTGGGATTTAATCACCGCTTGGGTTTTTTTCTTTTTTGAGCTATAAATGAAAAAAGGCCAGAAATGTTGTAAAAACAAAAAAAAAAATGCATTTTTCTTAGTTTCTGTTATACATCTTTGCAAATTAGTAATTTTTCTGATACATATCTTTGGTAAAAAATAATCCAAATACAGTCAGGTCCATAAATATTTGGACATCGACACAATTCTAATCTTTTTGGCTCTATACACCACCACAATGGATTTGAAATGAAACAAGATGTGCTTTAACTGCAGACTTTCAGGTGAACAGTGAAGGAATTACAACAGTTTGTATATGCGCCTCCCACTTTTTAAGGGACCAAAAATAATGGGACAATTGGCTGCTCAGCTGTTCCATGGCCAGGTGTGTTATTCCCTCATTATCCCATTTACAAGGAGCAGATAAAAGGTCCAGAGTTAATTTCAAGTGTGCTATTTCTGTTGCTGTCAACTCTCAATATGAGATCCAAAGAGCTGTTACTATCAGTGAAGCAAGCCATTGTTAGGCTGAAAAAACAAACCCATCAGAGAGATAGCAAAAACATTAGATGTGGCCAAATCAATTGTTTGGAACATCCTTAAAAAGAAAGAACGCATCGGTGAGCTCAGTAACACCGGAAGACCACGGAAAACAACTGTGGTGGATGACCGAAGAATTCTTTCCCTGGTGAAGAAAACACCTTCACAACAGTTGGCCAGATCAAGAACACTCTCCAGGAGGTAGGTGTATGTGTGTCAAAGTCAACAATCAAGAGAAGACTTCACCAGAGTGAATACAGAGGGTTCACCTCAAGATGTAAACCATTGGTGAGCCTCAAAAACAGGAAGGCCAGATTAGAGTTTGCCAAACAACATCTAAAAAAGCCTTCACAGTTCTGGAACAACATCCTATGGACAGATGAGGCCAAGATCAACTTGCACCAGAGTGATGGGAAGAGAAGAGTATGGAGAAGGAAAGGAACTACTCATGATCCAAAGCATACCACCTCATCAGTGAAGCATGGTGGTGGTAGTGTCATGGCGTGGGCATGTATGGCCGCCAATGGAACTGGTTCTTTTGTAATTATTGATGATGTGACTGCTGACAAAAGCAGCAGGATGAATTCTGAAGTGTTTCGGGGAATGTTATCTGCTCATATTCAGCCAATTGCTCCAGAACTCATTGGACGGCGCTTCACAGTGCAGATGGACAATGACCCGAAGCATACTGCGAAAGCAACCAAAGAGTTTTTGAAGGGAAAGAAGTGGAATGTTATGCAATGGCCAAGTCAATCACCTGACTTGAATCTGATTGAGCATGCATTTCACTTGCTGAAGACAAAACTGAAGGGAAAATGCCTCTAGAACAAGCAGGAACTGAAGACAGTTGCAGTAGAGGCCTGGCAGAGCATCCCCAGGGATGAAACCCAGCGTCTGGTGATGTCTATGCCTTCCAGACTTCAGGCTGTAATTGACTGCAAAGGATTTGCAACCACGTATTAAAAAGTGAAAGTTTGATTTATGATCGTTAATCTGTCCCATTACTTTTGGTCCTTTAAATAGTGGGAGGCACATATACAAACTGTTGTAATTCCTACACCGTTCACCTGATTTGGATGTAAATACCCTCAAATTAACCACTTCCTTACTGGGCACTTCAACCCCCCTCCTGCCCGGACCAATTTTCAGTTTTCAGCGCTGTCGCTCTTTGAATGACAATTGCGCGGTCGTGCGACGCTGTACCCAAACAAAATTTGCGTCCTTTTTTTTCCCACAAATAGAGCTTTCTTTTGGTGGTATTTGATCCCCTCTGCGTCATTTCTGATCGCCGCTATAAACAAAAAAAGAGTGACAATTTTGAAAAAAAAAACAACATTTTTTACTATAATAAATATCCAAAAATAAAAAAACAAAATTTATTCATCAGTTTTGGCCGATATATTCTTCTACATATTTTTGGTAAAAAAAAATCGCAATTGGCATTTATTAATTGGGTTGCGCAAAAGTTATAGCGCCTACAAAATATGGACATTGATTTATGGCGTTTTTATTATTTTTTTTTTTCCTGGTAATGGTGGCGATCTGCGATTTTTATCGGTACTGCGATATCGGGGCGGACATGTCGGACGTTTTTGACACTTTTTTGGGACCAATGACAATTATACAGCGATCAGAAATGTAAATATCCACTGATTACTGTATAAATGTCATTGGCAGTGAAGGGGTTAACCTGCAGGGGACAGTGAAGGGGTTAACTATGTTCCCTGGGTGTGTTCTAACTGTGGGGGGGCGGGGTTGACAGGGGCATGACAGATCTAACTGATCCCAGTGACAGGGATCAGTAGATCTGGCATGCCCCCCCTCACAGAACGGGGAACCGCCATGTTTACTTTGGCGGTTCCCCGTTCCTCCTCTCTGTAAGGAGATCGCGGGTCTCCGGCGGACATCGGGTCCGCCTGACCCGTGGGCACGCTCTCGCAGTGTGCGGCTCTCGCTATAGACGTCCTCCCGGCATTTTAGAGCCTCGCTGTAGCCGTCATTCGGTTATGGTGCGGATGGGAGGAGGTTAAATCTGAAAGCCTGCAGTTAAAGCACATCTTGTTCGTTTCATTTCAAATCCATTGTGGTGGTGTATAGAGCCAAAAACATTAGAATTGTGTAGATGTCTCAATATTTATGGAACTGACTGTACATTTCAAATCTAATTTGACTACTTATTACACTATTGTGAGGCACTGATGGGCACTGTAGTGGCACGGATGAGAACTGATGTGCCATAGATGAGCATGAATGAGCCATGGCTGAGCATGAATGTGCCGTGTATGGGGATGGATGAGGATGGCTGAGCTATGAATGTGGATGGATGAGCCATGGATGGGGATGGCGGAACATGAATGGGATGGCTGAGTGGCACAGAGCAGCGCTGTGGGCATTACATATCCAGTCCCCAGTGCTGCTGCATCCGATCTCTCCCCTCGCACTGTACCGATTGGTATGGAGAGGGGAGAGATAAGCTGGACATGCGCCGGCTTGTTTACTTACATGTGATCGCTCCATCATTTGACGGAGCGATCACATGGTAAAGAGCCAGTGCCAGCTGCCATTTACCAAGATTTGTGAATATCCGTGATGGTCACGGATTTTCCCAGGTGTGTGCCCCAGGGGGCGCACAGGAGCGCAATTCTAGGAGGTCGTCATTGTATGCCCTCACAGAATTAATAAACCACGCCATAGCCATCAATCGGCTATGGCCCGGTTGTTAAGTGGTTAACCACTTCAATACCAGGCACGTTCACCCCCTTCTTGCCCAGGCCAATTTTCAGCTTTCAGCGCTGTCGCACTTTGAATGGCAATTGCGCGGTCATAAAACACTGCACCCAAACAAACATTTTTTCACACAGATAGAACTTGTGGTATTTAATCACCGCCAGGTTTTTATTTTTTGCTAGACAAATGGAAAAAAAGACCAAAAATTTTGAAAAAAAAAAGTTTTTCTTAGCTTCTGTTATACTTTTTTTTTAGCTATGTACAATCATTTTTAACTACTTTCCGCCCGCTGTACAGTAAAAGGACTGCGGGCGGGATGCATTCTAGCTCTGGGCCAGTGTCATATGACGGCGCCCTAGAACTGCCACTCTCACGCTTCTGCGCCGTGTTCTCTTTACCCAAACTCAGTAAAGAGCCAAAGAACAGTACAATCACAGCCGGTCACATGTAAACAAGAAAGTGCTGTTTATCAACTCACACAAATAGAGTATGAGAAGAGGAGAGCCAATCAGTGGCATCTCCTCACAGGGGAGACTGTACAGATAATCAGGGCACTGATTACAGTACAGCCCCATCAGTGACACTAATCCGTGCCCATTAGTGTCACCTATCAGTGCCCATTAGTGATACCAGTCAGTGCTGCCCATCCATGCCACCTATGAGTGCTCATCAGTGCCGCCTCATCAATGCCCTGATTACAGTACATCCTCATCAGTGCTACCTATCAGTGCCCATCATTGCTGCCTACTAGTGCCCATCAGTGAGGCATATAAGTGCCGCCTCATCCTTGCAGCCTATCGGCGCTCATAAGTGAAGGAGATAAATTACTTTTCTCCTACGTTCACTGACAGACACAGCTCTTCATGACATGTGGGGTTTATGCTTGTCCAACTAGGAGTTAACTAGGCAGGGAAAAGGAACAGCTGGCCCCTCCCATGGGGCCGTCCTCTCTTCCCACATAAACCCTCACCATAGCATAACTCAGCAGTTTCAATGCCTAGTTTGACCTGGCTTCCCTTTAGGGGAATTGCGGTCCTGATTGTGACCATTTCTTTATTCTTTATTTTACTTTTATTTTATTTTACTGCTTCTATCAAGCATTGATCTGCTATCAAGAAGCCGGCCGGGGCTTAGAGAGTCCATGGGCTCTGCACTTTCCCCGGCCTGGCCGACTGATGCGAGCCAGTCCCGCGGTATGGGGACCTGCCGCATCGTGCCCGTTCCGTGCGGGCGGCCTGGGGTGACCCCCACCTGAGCCCAATCCCGGATGCGATTCGGGTAGGGCGATTTTCTGGCCTGCTACCCACTGCGCTCGTCAGGAGTGGTGAGTGAGAGTTCCTTCCTTCCCCCCTTTTCAAGGGGCGGAAGGGGGACCGACGACCCTTGAAAAAAAACTAAAAATTTCTGGGTAGCCGCTGGTAGGAGCCCCTTTTCACCCTCTCCCCACCCCCACGCCGCACCCGATCGTCTGGCGCCGCCCGTTGAATTTTCACCGCCATGCGGCTATTGGCCGCCATTTTGCCGTAGCCGCGGACATGCTGGGCCTACGGAGCTTTCCCTCTAGTGCTCAGAGCGGCCGTTTGCGGTACTGCACGTTCCCTGCAGGTGTTTTTTGGCCTCTAGTGTTAAATGGCGGCCATATTGGAATCTCCTGCAAAACGTGTGTAAAACGTTTTTACTTTCTCCTTGGAACGGTGTGTGCTCCTGACGGCGCGGCTCTGCTGATGATCCTCAAAGGTTACAGGCAGCAAACAGCAAGTATAGCTGGGCTCTCCTGTGGGTGCTGGTGGCGGCGGGTGCAGTCCTGCGGGGTTCCCTGGTGCGCTGTGGGGCGGTGGTGTGAGGCTGTGTGGGGGTGCCTCAACTTTTTAGTATACATCTGTGTGTTACTAAGGGGGATTTGAGGAGAGAACGATGGCAGACTATACTGCTGAACCTGCTGAGGAGCAATCAGCGGCGGCGCAATCTGCGCAAGGGGCTTTTTTGGACCAGCTGCGGCGGTCTTTAGTGAATTCTCCCCCGGGCGGATGTCGCCCAACAGGCCCCAAGTAGCGTCCCCCTCCTCCTTGCTCTTCAAGGGAGGATTCTGATCCGGAAGTGGCCTCTGGGGTCATAGGAACCCCAGTGGACCTATCTGATGGGGAACTGGGTCCCTCGGACGGAGAAGAGGATCAGGGGATTATCGCTGTAATTCGCACTACGCTGCGACTTAGCCAGGATGGCGAATTGCGGACTTCTGCGTATGTGTGTGGGTCCTCTAGGCCTCCCAAGGCCTACCCCTATGATCAATTTTTTGATCACTTTATTTATCATGAATGGCAGCGTCAGCAGCATTCTTTTTCGCGGCAGCACAGTGGTGTAGTGGGTAGCACTTGCGCCTGCCAGCAAAATGCTCAGATCCTAAACCAGGACCTCCCTGCCTGAAGTTTGCATGTTCTCCCTGTGCCTCCTTGGGTTTCCTCCCGGTACTCCGGTTTCCTCCCACACTCCAAGAGACATAGGTCCAAACGGTTCGCTGCTTGCTATCCCTTTGAGGAAAGCTTTTTAAAAAAAAAAAAAAAATGGGAGTCGCCTGTGGTGGTCCCGCCGATAGCTCGCCTTAATAAGGCGACGACCATTCCTCTGGAAGGGCTTCCTTCCTTCAAGGACCCCGCTGACAGAAAGACAGAGGCACTGTTAAAGTCGCTCTTCCTGGTGGCAGGCTCTGCTCTGCGGCCAGCCCTGATGTCCACCATGGCGGCGCAATATCTATCTGAGCGTATGGCGGAGCTCCAGAATGTTCTGGACTGCGGCCGCCTGATGGCTACGCCGCAGAGGGCTGAATTTTTGCTCCAAGGTTTCATGTACCTTGGTGATGCGGCCGTTGATTTACTGCCTATGTTATCCAGGATAGCGGTGTTGCCGTATCCTCAGACGGGTACTCTGGTTGCGTTTTAGTCCGGTGACCATGCTTCCAAAAAAGGTCTCGCAGACTTTCCCTTTCAGAGTGGACGTCTATAAAGTCCACGGCTGGGTGAGATCAGTAAGGATTTCACAGGAGGTAGGTGCACCTTCCTCCCGGAGGCTTGAGTTTCGCCGTAGACAGGGGCCCCCTACCTCGGGTCAGAAGAGGTTTTTTCATGCCCCGGGCGCAGCGGGTAAAGGGACCCGTCCCGGTAAGGTCGCTGCAGGGGCCGGGTACCGGCAGTGGCAGAGCAAAACCGAAAAGGTGGAGGACAAACCTCCTCAGCCTGATGGGTTGCCCCCACCGGCCAGTACTGGACCTGAAGGCCCTGAACCGGTATGTTAGGGCGCAGAAATTCCGGATGGTATCTATCCACTCGGTTGTGGCCGCCCTCCATCAGGGGGAATTTCTGGCGTCTCTGGACTCAGGGATGTGTACCTCCATGTACCTATTTGTACTCGGAATCTTCAGAATGAAATGGTGAAACGTAATTAGACATAATTAAAAATGACAGAGACCTAAAGTGTGTAAGGACAGAGACCTGAAGTGTGCCGTGGTCATGAATGTCAGTATGCCTTTAAAGGGGGCAAAAAGACACGGATAGGAATAAATGACAAATATTGTTTATTTAGCAAGACAGAAGCTAATCAACCAACCGAGCAAAAGCCCTGGACATTTCAGAAAAAGGTTCGGGGATACATCTGACGTAACAAAAGACTTCCACCTGCCTAATTTACGGATAACGTGTGCGGGGACTCCTTGTTGCGAAGCAGCCGAAGCGGCACCAATTCTGAAGGAGTGACCTGAATACTGTTTGGGGTTGGCTCCCAGTCTAGACAGCAAAATCCGTATGTGTTTAATGAATTGGCTAGTAGTGAGAGGGTTAACAGGAAACGGCAGAAGAGATCCATCACTAGCTTTACCCTTAAGTTGAACCAATAGGGCCTCCAGCACCTAGACCGGACACCATGCTGTGTTGGTTTCGAAATACCTGACATCCGAGCCTCTACCTGCTTGACTATTCTTGCATGTATCTAGGTGTAACCTAAAATGACCCTGGTGTCTGGTGAGATGTTTCAACAAAATAGGCCGGGACCGAGAACCAGACACGGAAAACTCACTTGGCCTCAGGAACCCGTAAAATGTCAGGTATATGGCTGACTTGATGATCATGCTGGCATGACCGCCGAAAGGAGCAGCGGAAAGCCAGTCAGACATATCATGAAACAGCTGCCCTGTGACCGGGCGTCTGCTAACTGTAGTAGGTGGGCAATTCTTTAGTAATCCCTTGAATATAGCCTTAACGGGATGAGCAGAGAATAAAGAAGGATCATTGGGATACTGCATGGACCTATAATGCTGGACCCCTGCTACATAAGTTTTAATAGTGGACAGAGTTAGCCTGAGATTAAAGTGGCAAAAGGAGATAAATGCCAACACACACTCTACGCTGAACCGGCCTGCGTGGGGAAATTGTACTAAAAAAGGAGAGGAATGCTTGCCAAGCTGAATCGTAAGCCTTCCTAGTATTGGCTGCCAAAGAAGAGATGATCAGTTCCCTGGCCCCTGCCTGTAAGGTACTTAATCCATCCTGAGTGTTGAGTAACAAGGGCAAGGAGTATCCTGAAGGTCCGCCTCCGGAACCTGTCGAAAAATTAAAGGAAAATTAAAACGTGACAAAGTGTCGGCTGCCACGTTCCCTGAACCTTCAATGAAACAACAAGTGATGTGGAACTTCCCATGCAGGGAGAGCCAGGTTAACTTCCTAAGAAAGGCCATGATCACCAGTGATTTGGACCTGCCTTTGTTGATAATCTCGACTACTGCCGCGTTATCGGACACGAACCTGACAGTCTGGCCACCCCACAGATGACCCCAGACCTGAGCTGCTGCCACAAGGGGATAGATCTCAAACAAGGCAGAGGTCTTGTAGAAACCGGGAATGGATTTTACTTCATCCGGCCATTGCCCAGCCATCCAGTGATTACCAAAAATGGCCGCAAAACCTCGGGACGCGGCTGCATGGAAACCACTGTGGGAGATGAATCGGAAATAGCGGGGATGAACATGGAAACACCGTTCCACTGACGTAAAAAAAAGAAAAAAAAACAGTCCCACATATTGAGGTCCGCTAGTGCAGCAGCGTCCAGTTTGATACAGGCATCAGAGTCCCCAGCTAGAGGGAGGAGAGACAACAGCCTGGACACAAAGGACCTGCCTTGAGGGATTATCCTCATAGCGTAGTTCAACATGCCCAAGAGGGACTGTAATTCCCTCCTGGTACCTACCTGCGATACTGCACATGCATGAATGCGTTCCTGGATCCTCACCAGCTTGTCAGTCGGTAGACTGGCCTGCATGGACTGAGAATCTAACCTGATGCCTAAGAAATTCAAGGTTTTAGCTGGACCCTCAATTTCCTTCTCTGCTAAAGGCACATTAAGAGCCGAAAATATGGCCACTAATTTCCCAAGATCGGAAGGAGTTCTATGGACCGCTCCGATTAGCAAGAAGTCATCCAGGTAGTGGATAACTTCCCGGCAATCCCCTCGGTGCACCAAAATCCAACAGAGAGCTTGGGCAAAAGTGTCAAAGAGCCACGGGCTGCTCCTGGACCCGAAAGTAAGCTTCGTGGCGAAATAATATTGATCTCGCCACTTGATACCGTGCCATCGCCACAAGGAGGGAAGAATCGGTAATAGCTTGAAAGCATCAGAAATATCAGCTTTTGACAGCCAGGCCCCAACCCCCAACCTGATGATGCTTTGGATTGCTTGATCTACGGAAGCAAATTTCAAGGAAAACTCCTGGGACGGGATCAAAGAATTAAGGCTAGGTACCTGTGAGGAATGAGGCGCTGACAAATCATAGATCAAACGTAATTTATTGTTAAACTTGCCAACCGCAATCCCGATAGGGCTAACCCTCCAACTATCAAAAGGTGACTCGGAAAATGGGCCTATGATGAACCCCTTCTCTAACTCAGTCTGCAGCAAGGAGTCCACAGCTGCCTGGTTATCCACAGCGGACAGCGAGTTAGGACACTCAAAAGTCATCTGCGGAAGGGAAATGAAACCAGTATGAAAACCTAATGCAAAACCTGAAAACAGAAATTCCCTGACTGTGGATGAAGGGTGTTCCGCCAGCCAGGCTGCCAGCAAAGGAACATTAACCCGGCTTAGTCAGGGCCTGTTAGTGTGTTTCAGGGAGCACGAAGTTTTAGGATGGGCCCTGAAACAAACAAAACAGATATGTAACAACCTGCACTGATTGTAGTTGCAGGACCCCAAATTGTAGTTGTTACAAATCTGGGCCCTACCAAGATGATGTATAGGCCGGCCCAACTTGTCTACTTGAGGAACACTGCCGGAGCTGGTAACGCCGCTGACACCTGATCGAGTGGTCGGTACCAAAATGAGTGAAAAAGAAAACTCCCCCGAAATGATATGCAGAAAGAAATGAAAAACACATTATTTCCTTGAGATGAAATGCTGCTCCTTCCTCCGTGGCCCCGTGTGGGCGGAAGGAGAGCTGTCGGTACCGAAAATGAGTGAAAGAAAACTCCCCCTATGTGAAATGCAGAATGCAATGAAAAACACATTATTTCCTTGAAATGAAATGCTGCTCCTTCCTCCGTGGCCCCGTGTGGGCGGAAGGAAAGCTGTCGGTACCGAAATGAGTGAAAAAGAAAACTCCCCCTATCTGAAATGCAGAATAAAATGAAAAACACATTATTTCCTTGAAATGAAATGCTGCTCCTTCCTCTGTGGCCCCGTGTGGGCGGAAGGAGAGCTGTTGGTACCGAAATGAGTGAAAAAGAAAAACTCCCCCTATCTGAATGCAGAATAAAATGAAAAACACATTATTTCTTTGAAATAAAATGCTGCTCCTTCCTCCGTGGCCCCGTGTGGGCGGAAGGAGAGCTGTCGGTACCGAAATGAGTGAAAAAGAAAAACTCCCCCTATCTGAAATGCAGAATGAAATGAAAAACACATTATTTCTTTGAAATGAAATGCTGCTCCTTCCTCCGTGGCCCCA
>BLSH010022067.1:637347-648199 GCA_018402905.1 Glandirana rugosa
GTGAGAGAACCGGAAGCTCTGAGACGAGAGAGGACCGAGAGGAGGATGGACAGTCTCGCGAGGATGTCACACTGGATATTGAGACAAAGGAGGAGAGGTGACAGGAACCTGGGGAAGAGAAGAGGTAAATGTGGAGGAGGGAACCAGACAATTATTTGAGGGTACCGAAAGTTATGGTGGAGATACGACTACTGTGTGTTTAGATAGAGAGATGAGGAGTGGAGTGAGGAAGTCAGAGGAGAGCGTAATGATTGAATGATTGACTGGGGGAGGGGCACGGGCTGGAGGAAAAATTATAAGCTCAGTTTTAGAAAGATTAAGTTTGAGGAAGTGGTGTGACATCCATGCTGATATGTCAGTTAGTAAGTTAGTAATGCGAGAGGAGACTGAAGGAGTGAGGTGAGGAGTAGAGATAGATTTGTGTGTCATCAGCATAGAGGTGGTATTGAAAGCCATGGGAGTTTATTAACAGACCAAGGGAGGAGGTGTAAATGGAGAAGAGAAGGGGTCCAAGGACAGTGGAGAGGAGGAAACAGAGTTATAGGTCACACTGTAGGAGCGCTCTGACAGGTAGGAGGAGAGCCAGGAGAGAGCAGAGTCTCGAAGGCCAAGAGAGTGGAGTTTGTTAAGGAGGAGGGGATGGTCAACAGTATCAAAGGCTGCAGAGAGGTAGAGTAGTAGGAGTATGGAGTAGTGGCCATTGTTTTTAGCAGTTAGCAGGTCATTAGTGAGCTTTAGTAGGGCAGTTTCAGTGGAGTGTAGCAAGCGAAAGCCAGACTGTAAGGGGGTCAAGAAGGTTGTTGTCAGTGAGGTAGGAACTAAGACGGTTGTAGACTAGTCGTTCTAAAAGTTTTGATGCAAACGGGAGCAAGGAGATTGGTCTTAAGTTGTTCAGGATGGTGGGATCCAGTGAGGGCTTTTTAAGTATGGGGGTGACCAGGGCATGTTTTAGAGGGGAGGGGAAGGTGCCAGTAGAGAGGGAGAGATTGAAGATGTGGGTGAGGAAGCATAAGATAGAAGAAGAGGGTGACCGTAATAGATGTGAGGGAACAGGATCCAGGGGACAGGTGGTAAGGTGGGCTTCTGAGAAAACTTTAGAGACCTCTTCGGTAGTAGCAAGGTCAAAAGAGGAGAGCGTTGAGAGTGCAGTTGTATAGGGTATGTTAAGTGGGTAAGATTTCTGAGCAGTGGAGAAGTCCCCACGAATTGCATCAATCTTGTTTTTAAAGTGGTTTGCAATCTCGTGAGCAGTGAGAGAGTGACTGGGTGGAGGTGGCGGTGGAGAAAGTAGAGAGTTAAAAGTAGAGAAGAGACGACGAATATATATTTGAAGATAACCAATAGTACAGGTAAAAGAGCACGAACAAAAAAAAAACCTTAAAGGGAGAGTGAAGTTTTTCTTCAAGGCTAATGTGTACCACATCTGCCAGGAAGCCCACCAAGGTCTTCTGTGTCTGAGACAACCCTGGATGCTGAATTTCCTCTAACACCTCATTCTCCTGCAAAAGGAGAGGAGGGGAAGGAAAGTGCCCACATTTGCATCCCAGACCAGAAAGAATCCCCGTGAGATGATCATGCAGCCCAGATATAGCTCAGGAAATTTCCCCCTTTAGACTAAAGGAAGTGGAGAACTGCCCCTGAAACACTGGAATTAGCTGACCCTATGGGGAGCCATTGTAGGCCAACTGTGTAGTGGGTCCTCCTTAGCTTACTGAGGGATTTGAGCCCATCCCATAGTCCTTCCCCCTACCTCTCTGCCTGCGAAGCCATGGCATGCTGAGGTGGAAGTAGGCCTGTGACCCCCCAAATGTAAGCAGCCACCCAGCTGAGTCATGTCAGCCTAAGCCAAATACCTGTGTGTGTGTCACCTTCAATAGCCTGACAAGTGTCCCAGTACTTGCAGTGCCTGTAACAACCAGCAGGGCCGCTCTGTAGGGCTGGAGGCAGAATGCTGCATCTGTCTGTCTCCCAGGAACAGTGCGATCTGATCTTCCACAGAGAACAGGCTTAGGCAGCTATAACAAGCATGTACTAAGCCTAGGACAAACCAAAACCCGCACATGGACAGACACACGTAATGGCATCACTGCACAACTGCTGCATGCTAGAATGCTCCTTCTTCTTGAGTTCTGCCACCCCTGCTGCAGTCCTGTACAGCAAAAACTGTCCAGAAGTGCCCTTGCCCCTTGCCCTTGAGTATAGTGGAGCATATGTCAGTTCCCCTTGGAACTGACATATGCTCCACTATACTCAGATGAACTCGCCATTCTAGCTGCAGTTTTCAACTATCATGGCAGCAGCATTCCACAGGGTCTTCAGAGACTCTGCTTCTCTCCAGGGGGATAACCTGAGATCACCATCCAGTACCAACCAGCAGACAGACATCACAGGCTGCCCCAGTTACAGTTCCTTTTGACAGATTGGCTGCAGCTACCAATCTGTATAAGGCCCACCTCTTCCCCCCTCAGGAGTGTTAGGCCAGGAGTAATTAGATCAGAACCCAGCAAAAATATCTTCAGAAATATCCAGGGAAGCACATCCATTACCTTTGGACACTAGCACAAAAATGTGGCCTAATGGAGCTGGGAGGGATTATACCTGGGTGGGGATTTGTCTTTTTTTTTGGCTACTGTCCATTCAACTTGGCCAGTATCCATTCAAGGTTTTTTCCTTTGCTCAGTCTTCACAATTTTTTCTTATAGCAACGTATGAGAATTGTAAGCTTACAGTGAACTCCAGGCAAACTTTTTTTCTTTTGTATAAAATGGTAAAATTGATAGAACCTTTGTTGGGTTTTATTGCAGTTTGTGTCCTTGTTGGGGTGATTTCCTCTCTCATCCTGTCTCATTGATGACTGGAAGTAAGAAATCCTTCCATTGAAAGCTGGAACCCCATTGGGAGATTTACCATCATCTCCTGCTCTAGTGACATCTGTCTAGTTGTGGACTTCCCCTCGCTTTGTCCTGGTGACAGTTGGATAGGAAGTGTGAAATGTTTACAGGCAAAATAAAAAAATTTAAAGTAGAGGGACATCGAATGGAAATGTTGGTGTTGAAACCGAAAATGCAGGATGCACTTGCCCGAAAACTCAAAATGACAGTTAAAAGGAAAAAAAAAAACAATTATATATACATTTTCATATATAATTTTATTATAGTCTAGTTTTTATTTAATATCATGAATTTAAATGAATATTAATTTATTGTCGGCCATTATCTACACACCTTTAGCACAAGAAAAGCTAAAAAAAAAAAGCATCCCTTTAAATTCTATGTATGTCTTCACACTGGTCCGTTGTGTTAAAAATCCTGCTTGCTGCATTTTTGGTCAGTTAAAAAACCCGAACCGAAAAACGCATCAATAATGCACCCTTTAGGTTTTTGATGCGGTCTTTGAGTGACATGAAAAAACATACAAGCACAGTAAAATTGTGGCACAATCGTATGCTTTTTGGTGCCATTATCGGCGCCTTTTTCTCTTATTGGCATAATGCCGATAACACCATTTTCGCCCCCCAAAATTTCAGTGCCTCTCTACTTAAAAGTTGTTCCCATTTTTAAGTTTTGCATTATTAATGCCTTGAGGGCAACCATTTTTCAGATACGTGGGCTCTGCTTTTTGCTTATAGGTGCAAAACAATGATTCTATTCCACTACAGGCAGTCCCCAAGTTACGAAAGGGTTAGGGACTGTAGGTTCGTTCTTAAAGCGGAGTTCCACCCAAAAGTGGAACTTCCGCTTTATGGGAAGGTGACCCCCCCCCCGACATGCCACATTTGGCATGTCTTTTTTCTGGGGGGTGACCAGAGACCCTGTTTTCAAGGGTCCCAGGTCCACTTCCTCCCCTGGAGCCACGGCTCCAGAAAGGAAGTCCACCTTCCCCCCTCCCTCTTGGCGATCTTCTGGGACACGTCACAGGTCCCAGAAGATACGCCGAGCCTCTCGCAGGCCGCAGCGCAACTCGCGCATGTGCAGTGAGCGCCCGGCTTTGAAGCCAAAGCCAGACGCCTACCCTTGTGATGCCGACGCCGCCGAGGGGAGGGGGGAGACGAGCGAACCCTCAGGCAGCCGCATCGTTGGAACGAGGAACAGGTGAGTGGCCGATTGTTAACAGTCAGCAGCTACCCTTTTGGTAGCTGACTTTTCAGGGTGGAACTCCGCTTTAAATCAAATTTGTTTGCAAGTCGGAACTGTACATTTGTAAGTGTAACTTCAACCTGTGCAGTGATGTGGGATGTTCAGGGCACTGCTATGTGTGCAGTGGTGTTATTTAGGGCTCTTGTGGCTATGCTATACAGCACTGTGGGATGTGTCTGGAGCTGCAAGATGGCTGCTCGGCCATATCCGGGACCAGTGTGGAGCGTAAGCGACCGGCAGTGACATCACACCACCTGGTTCGTAAGTAGGAGTCGTTCATAACTCGGATGTTCGTAACTCGGGGACTGCCTGTATTTCAAAGACCCATAGCACCCTGAAATTATTTTACAAACACTGACTTTATAAAAAAAAAAGTCGGAGCACAGGCATGCCTCTACTTTGCGTCCCACAATGAAATGTCTATTGCTTGGAAGAGCTATGGAGAGACCAGGGCATTGCCACATAGGATGCAAGGGCAGCCAGCTTACACTCTAAAGGCCCATACACACAGTCCAATTGTTGGCCAACAACTGTCGTCCAACAGCCTGTTGTCCGATAAACTGATCATGTGTACGCACGATTCTACAGCCAAGCAGAAGTTATATGACGAGACTAGAAAACTTGTGTTGGCCGATTGTTTGCTCATGTGTACGGAAGTTGGCCAACAAAAAGTTGGAAGTGCAAACACGCATGCTCAGAATCCAGGCAGTGTTCGGTCGTGTAACCCGTGTTCGTAATTCACAAAACTTCCTCGTAATACGCTCGTAACACGTCACTGTGTTCGGCTTTGTTGGCCAATTACTTGACTCATGTCGGTACGCTAGACAAAATCGCCTTCATCCAATTTGGACAAAAGTTGGACGTTTGGTTGACCATCAGCTCGTGTGTATGAGGTTTAAGTGTGGGCCTGAGCTGCATTTTGAGAAACCAGCAGCACACGTTGATAACGGCTATAATATTAATTTATTGAATTAAGAGTTTTTACATTTTTACTTTAGAATAAATATTACAATAATTACTCAAAATGTGTGCTCGCTAGAAATATACTTGAGTCAGTCTTTATTTCTTTTGAAAATGTTGTTGCTTCATTCAGTCTTCACTCCACTTACAGCATTTTCTTCTAGTAGCTGTTTAAAAAAACGGACCTAATGGTTTTTATCCCAATGGCTACAGACTACAACATATTGTATGACAGAAAAGACAAGGCAAATAAAACAAGACTTAGTCTGTGCTTCATACCTCCATTCTTACTTTTATAAAAAGAAGGATTAAAGCTGAAATCAATGCAGGATATTAAAAACATAATTTAATGCAACAGTGTATTATATATAAATATAAAATATCAATATAAAACATTAAAAGTATTTTTAAAAACAGTTAGCTGAAATAACTGAATTAAACTATGTTTTAACCTCTTATAATCAAGACCTTTGATTGGGAACGGGGAAGGCCAGCACTAATAGCCAATTAGGTGTGCTGCTGTGCTCATGTTCTGACAACAAAAAAGTGAGAGGAATGAGTTCAGCCTGCTGCTACTCGCTCAATGTCCAATCACAGCTTGGGGGCAAGGGAAATTACCTAGCTGAACAGTAATAGAGAAAAAAGGTCACCAACCTTGGCTGTAAAGGCTGGGTAATGGATGAACAAAAAATACAAATCCTTTGGCAATTAAAATAACTCCCATACATACAACCCAGCTATGTATTTAGTTGTAATCATCCAAAGCTGTAGCTGGATGTGTAACCAAATTCATAGAAACCTATAAACTCATGCGCCTAAAATTGTGTTGAGATGTCGCTTAGCCCAGCTTCAAAGTTAAACATAAATGCTAGGACCGACTGACAATTCATGGTAATGTCATGGAGCGGAAAGAAAAGAAGGCATGTGCAGTTAAAGTGGTAGTAAAGTCATTCTTTAAAAGTTGTACCCAGGGGTAAGCCTAGGTTTAGGTCGGTACAGTGAATATCTCCTAAACCTGCAGTGTTTAGGAGATATTCACACTGGATGCAGCCGGTGACCTCACAGGCGCATGCGCTCTGAAGGTCCAACATACTTTGCTGTACCTTCATGCCGCAGCCAAGGGCTCCCATGCTTATGTGCGACAGGCACATGGTGGCCCCGGCCACTCATACAGCCGGAGCCCACGAACCCAGAAGGAAGACTGGGGAAAGATGGAAGCCCTGTCAGCAGTGACATTGTGCTGCTGGAAGGCTTTGTTCTAAGGTAAGTATTTCATAATATGCTAGTATGCGATGCATACTAGCACATTATGCTATTTCCTTACAAGGGATTTTTTTTTAATTAATGGTGTTACCACTTTAAATTGGCGCCAGCTTATTTTGAGAAAGAATAATAGTAATGAAAAGGTTTTCTAATCCAATTGCTATATGCCCTGAGCATTATCAGCTGGCAGTTTCTGCTTGTACCCATAGACTAAGTCATTGTCCAGTTTAGCCTAAATCTTCTAAATCTAGACCATAACACCTTTTGCCTACAGATAGCAATAAAGTGCCCATAGACATAGGAGGACAGCCAGCCATAGAGATATGAACTAGCTTTTGGCACTTCTGACATCTGGCTTTACCAAAAACGTGAACTCTTGGCTCTGCTAACAATTCACACATTTATTACGAAGGAGAGGGGAAAGAAGGAAACTGAGACAAGCATCGTCGCCTTAGACCCCTGTCACACTGAGGCAGTTTTCAGGTGTTTTAGCTCTAGAAATAGCGCCTGTAAGGCGCCTGAAACCTGCCCCTGAAATCTCTCCCTGTATACAGCTCTCCCAGAAGACCCTGCCCATTGCAATGAATGGGCAGCACTTCAGAAGTGCTGCAACATGGGAGTTTTCTAACCCCTTCTTTGGTGTTAAAAGCGCCCCTCTAGCGGCCGCTTAAACAGCGGTAAAGCGCCGCTAAAATGAGCGGCGCTTTACTGCTAACACGGCACTGGCCCCAGTGTGAAAGGGGTCTTACAGAAAGAGAACTGCTAACACAATAGATTTCTAACTCTGTCTGATGGATATTCCCCCCCCCCCCATCTCCACCAACAGCAGTTGGCTGGCGAGTGTCTACCTAACCCTTTACTGCCGGTTCCCGCATCGCATAGAAGTCGCAGGCAGTTCACAATGCTGTATGAGAACCGCTGAGGGGGTAAATAGAGAGCTAATGACACCCCCCAGTGCGAATCGTGACTTCGGACAGGAATCGGATCGCATGGGTGTGAACACCCATGCAAGCCAATTCTGGTGCGGACAGAAAAAGGGTCCTGCATGATTTTTGTCCGAATGCGATGCAATTTCAGCCATACAACCTGTATGGCTGAATAAGCATCGCACTGACATTGTGTGTGATCTGCACAGCAGTGCGGTGTGAATCGCAAACGATGTCTGACATCGCTACAGTGTGAACTGGCACCTACACATGATATATTTACTTGATTCAGCAAAATGCAACCCATCTAACTATAGGCGGCTTTGTGAAGAAATATACAACTTGATTGGTTGCCTTGGGCAGCAGTCCTATAAAATTTTAATACATTTCCTTCATTGCCCTGACTGCACAGTAATAACAGTTTCTCTTGGGTAAAAATATTACACATATTTACATATAAATATTATAGTTGATCTGATCAAACAAAAAGGACGGATTACACATTTAGATACATTAGAGAACAGTGCAATGTCTTATTCAAAGGGCCAGTAAACCTAAACTATTAAGGTTAATAAAGAAGTTACTCATAACAATCACAAATATCTATGTAAATGTTCTTCTAACAATGGATATTAGATCTTTGTCTTTCATGCATGTTTTCTGTCTATTCTATCATTCTATATTGCATACCATTTTGGCCTAAACAAGGTTTAAAATAAAAGGACAGATTAGGTCTACAGGACAGGAAGCCCGCTGCGAGCATAAAGTGAAAAGCCGGCAACTCGTGTTGATAAAGGGTACAGTGTGCAAGTTACAAGCAGCTTATGGCTATGAATGTTTTTTTTACCAAAGGGCATAAGCTGCTGCAACTTCCACACTTTTATCGGGAGGACAAGTTGCCGACTCTTCACCTTATACTTTCATGCTGTCTTAACTGCCAATCAGACACCGTGAGCTTTGGAGCACAGTTTGTCTACCTCCAGGGGTATTTAACCTAGGTGTATGTCTTTGTTTAATGAAGCCAAGTGGGTCTTGGAAATTTTAATTTCACATTAAAGCAGATCTCCTGGGAGTTGTTAACTTCAAAAAATTGCATCCCCTCTGTACAGCTAATAAAGGATTTAATTCTCGTTTTGTCAAAAGGATTGATCTAACCGTGTAAAACCTTACTGCACGGTCCCGTGGCAGCTGGTGCTCCTTCTTTCCTGCCCTGAAATATGGACGAGCACTGATACGTCATCACATACAATGCAGGACCAGAGGTGAATGCTGGTTCTGCATTGAACGGGTCTAGGTCAATGAAAGGGGTGGTGACAAGACTGGTCAAAGCACAACAAGAACAGAGACTTTGGGGGACCAATTATCACAACCAGCACAGACATGCAGAAATAGAAATAGAGTTTTTTTTATTGTGTAATAAATCATCACCTTGACAAAACAAGCAACAAACCCTTCGACTGCATTCACACCTGAGCGTGTAGTTTTCAGGCAGAAAGTCGCGCGATTTTGCACCGGTCAAAAGGTCACCAATGTAAACGGCAGAATGACGCCCAAATCTGCCTGAAAAAAAAAAGCTCCAGAACTTGTTTGAGCTTCAGGCGTTTTGAAGTGGAGATGTGAAACATCTCTATAGAGAATCATTGATTTTTTTTTTTTTCCCCTCCAGCATTTTGTAGCTTCAGGCATATAGCTACAAAACGCCCAGGTGTGAATGGGGCCTTCATGAGCTGGGGGTGGAAAGCACAATGAGGTCTATTTAATAAAGTTGGATAGGGCAAAATTAGGCTCACTTCGGCATACAAACCAATCAGCTTTCAGGTTCTATTGCCAAAGCTTAATTAAACAAGCTGAGGTTAGAAGCTGATTGGCTACCAGTGAGTGTACCAGCTTTAGTAAATCTTCCCCAATGTTTTGGACTTAAAGCGGAGTTCCACCCATGTAAAAGTCAGCAGCTACAAAAAGTGTAGCTGCTGACTTTTAATAAATCGGACACTCACATGTCCCTTGCTCCAGCGATGCGGTCGCCCGAAGGCTCGCTCTCCCCCCTCCCTCCCCTCGGCGGTGCCGGCATCACAAGTGTGGGCACCCAGCTTTGGCCTCAAAGCCGGGCGCGCACTGCGCATGCGTGAGTCGCGCTGCGTCTTGTGACTGAGAGGGTGGGGAGTCCACCTTCCCTGAGCCGCAGCGCCAAGGGAGGAAGTGGACCTGGGGACCCTGGTCACCCCCCCAAATAGACATGCCAATTGTGGCATGTCGGGGGGTAACCTTCCATTAAAGTGGAAGTTCCACTTTAGGGCGGAACTCCGCTTTAACAACTGCCCAGATATGAGCTTTAAATCTGTATTCTTGATTTAAAATATCCATCGTCTGGAATGTTTACATATTTTTTCATGAATGTTATTCAAAATTCTTTTCATGCAATAAAAACTTGTAGCTTATATTTAATGGCCCTTTAACATCATCTATTCAGTCCATTCACATTTAGGTGCATTTGCAACCAAAAGGGGATATACTGTGCACAAGACGAGCACATGTTCGCAAACAAAAATGATAAAACAGTTTTTTGCTTCCATTTCTTGTTTAAAACTGTTATAGAAACAGATTGTTTAAAATGCAGATATAAGATATCTATCAATGTCCAAAACAATGTCCAAAGTAGATGATTAATGATAGTGCAAGGAGTCACATTAAAGAGACACTTTACCCAGTCAAAAAAAAAAAAAAAAGTAAAATTCCAAACGGCTACTAGTTACTACGATTTCCAGGAATCTCCCAAGACAACACTTCATACATCTTCATAGCCTCCACCCACCCAACTAGGACAAGGATTACCACATTTTTTATTTTTTTTTTAGTGTTGCAAAGTTTGTAAATTTCCTCTAGCATCCTGATAAAGGCCTGGCACTAGATCAATCTCCTGGTTGTTCGTGTCACATAGTTGCTAATGTAGTGCTCTGTGAATGGACCTTACAAGAGGTCTTTATGCCCCAGATGTAGGCTGTAGGCATGTGGCATTTTCATCCTGCCCAACCCAACGAAGCATGAAATAATGAAACTAAAGAGTGCTGGGAACTGGAAGTTGGGTTGAAAATTCCTGAGTTACTGTGATTTGCAACCAGCCAAAGTGATGCAGTCTCCTGGTTTTCTGTAAAGTGTCCTTTAAAAAAATATGAGGGAAATAGGAATTGATGTCTACATTCTGGTAGCCAGTCATTTCTGTCATCAGAGGTGAAGCTCTGATGGTCTGTTTGGTGCTGGCACGTCTCCATTCATTGCCCGTAGACTGTCTACACCAAGATATCCTAGCAGGATCTCACTCCGTCTGCGGGAAAGGTGCAAGATGTCCTCTGCCAGTGACTGGATTGTAGTGTATCTCACTTTATCCAAGTCAAACATGTCCTTTAAATACTGCACAATTTGATGCTGTTTTATGAAACAAAGACAGATATGTTAACATTGTTGGCAAATTCAATGTATGTAAAAGCAACAAGCAAGAAGAAAAGCTTCAATTTGGAACTGTTGAATACAGATCAGTCCCAATTCTCCCCTCTGTTCTAGGAAACCCCT
>BLSH010022067.1:661639-676191 GCA_018402905.1 Glandirana rugosa
GTAGCGTTACCGGTTGGAATCTGGTCGAAACCGGTGTTGGACACATCGGGCTTTGAAACTCAAAACCAATTTCGTCAACGTCCCCGTGAATTATCGTCCCTGGGGATCTCTCCTTAACAATTTTATTAAAGGGTACGAGATGTTTCGGCAACCTAAGTAACGTCTGCGTAGCTGTCAGCCAGTTCAACAGCCGATCTAGTGGACGTGAAAGACATCGTCGGTCTTCCCGGGAGACCGAATTTTGAACGGAAAATGGGACACTACAAAGGCGCAGCTTGGATGAGGTATCTCCTGGCCAAGTTTTAAGCCAGAGGGCCCTTCTGGCTGCTACTGAAAGTGCAGCTGATCTAGCCGACAACTTGACCGACTGTCGATGCGTCTGCAATGAATCCAACGGCTTTGTAGAGCATGGGAAATTATTTTAACAATTCCTCTCTAGGGGTCCCTGCTATTAAGTGCCCCTGCAACTGCTTTAACCAAAACTCAAAGTTTCGGGCTACACAGGTTGTGGCCAAAGCTGGTCTAAGGTTGGCCATTGCGATGTCCCAAGATCGCTTGAGGATTATATCCCCTCTCTTATCCATTGGGTCCGCCAGGTGCCCCATGTCATCAAATACCAGGTCTGAGTGCTTTGAGACTTTTGCCAAAGGTGCGTCCAGCTTTGGCGTCTGGTTCCAGACTGAGTCTGGATTGTCGTCAAAGGGGAATCTTCTCTTCAGACTGTTTTGAGAAAAAGGGTCTTTTCTCAGGCTCAGACCACTCTTTTAAGACAAAGTCTGTCATGACTTTGTGTACCGGGAAAACCCTGGGCTTTTTCTTGTCCAGTCCCTGATACATCTTGTCATGCCTGGAGAATGGGGCTTCCTCCTCTTTGATTTCCAACGTGTCATAGATAGCCCCCAGTAATTCGTCCACTTCCTGCTGTGAAAGCTTAAACCTGGTGGAAATGGACGTTTCTTCCTCACCTTCGTCCTGTCCAGAGGACTGAGCAGAATCCGAGTCAGTAGAAAGATGTGGGATTTCCCTACTCCCTGGTGGCTCTCCTAAGCCTGAAGGGAGGTGAGTAGGTGAGGTGGGTACCTACGCTGGTTTGTCCAGGACTCTTCCTGGTATCTGAACCTCTGAAATAAGCTTCCTGAAGGATGAAAAGGTGGACTGAACCTCATCCTTGAAAGAGCAGAGGAATTTACTAAATGGGGAATCTTCCTCTGTTTTTAGCACCCCTGTAATGCACATCTGGCATAAGGTCTTTGCATAGTTTGAGGGCAGTTTGGTGCTGCAAGTAGGGCATTTTCTTTTGTCAGTCTTAGCAGCTGCCTTCTCCGCTTTAGAATGTTCCTTCTAGTGGAGAGGATGACATAAAATAGGGACAGTTAAATGCACATCATATTTAACCACCTACCCTCCTATGGCACCCACCAGAGCTACACTAAAGGTTTTACATAATGCCTTTGCTAGCTCACCACATCACAGAAAAAATATGCACAGGAAAAAGGTTCTGGCACCACCAGCCTGTGAAGAGCCAGTGCTGGCTTCACCCGAAGCGTGTGCCTCCATACTGCAGTATCCTCGGCGTCTGTAGCCATGCTGTGGCGCCTTTAATATGACACTGGCTCTGCCCTCCCCTTCCTCTCTGCGCCCGGAGGTAGGAACTACTTCCTCCGGCGCACGGTGATGACGGACGTCCGCCGGAAGTGACGCTCTGCGCTCCTCCGGCGTACAGCACGAATTTCAAACAAAAAAAGATGAGGAGAGAAAAAGATCTCCTGCACGCTGCCGCCGACATCCATCACCACCGCCCGCTCCCTCGCCGGGCTCTTGGGAGAGGTGAGGGGACGGGGATCTCCTAACACATGCGGAGGCAACCCGTTGGCCATAGGAGAGGTTTTTTCTGCTGCCATTGCCCTGACTCTGCAATGCTGACAGGTCTCTTTTCTTTGCTCTGGTCTCGCCTCCCCGACAGCCCTTGAGCGGTGGAGCTCTCCCAACTCCTTCCTCTTTAGAAGACGGTTCCTCTGTAACATGTCTCCTCGGCTGAGGAAACAAAAAACTGACCAGATTCCTGAGGGACCGCCTTTTAAAGAGCTGTGCAATGCGTTTCCTGTCAGGTGTGATGAGCTCCATCTCTCAAAGGCTGTCCTGGGAGACGACTGGGGAAAAAGAGCCTCTGACTACAGGGGAGAGCTGACCAGATTATGCCAGGTTGCATTCACCCTTTATTTTTGGAGGGGCGGATCACCCATGTGGTTTATCCACCTAGCGTGCTTTGACACTGTGGGAGATGTGTCTGACCTATCACCCGCCTCCCTCATTAGCCTGATTTTTAGTAGGAATATGTCACAAATCTTTTCCAATATCTCTGAAGAAGCGGGTGGTCCCGCAAAACACGTCAGGCTCTGTGACGGACCTTCAGGACATATTACATCCAAGTCCTGGCACCTCTTTTCTATAAGTTACTATATTGATTGTGTATGGTCACTTTGTGAATTTTTATACATGACTGTGTATTTTTTATCTATGTGATATCAATAAAAACGTATTTTTTTTTACACCTATTGAGCTATATGTGTCCCTCTAAGGCATGTTTAAAGTTCCAAAATCTTTTGCTACTCCTTAATTATACATTGCATATTGGGATGATGCCTTCTGGGACTCGGCTTTAGACCTTGCAATGACATCCCACCCCACATTCTCTAATCTCAACTTTCCTCATTAATGCCCTGCAGGTGCACAGCTGATTGACAATTATGAAACCACTCCCATTAGACCCACTCAGCACAGAGGAACAAGCAGGGATTTCTTCAGAATAACAAAAGGTAGGAATCTGCAACAAAGTTTGTTAAAATCATTGCAATGTATATAGATCACCCAGGGGGGAATGGTTTTTTTTCTCAACAAAAGTGGAGTTACGCTTTCAGGTCATCATAGAGGCAAAGGGTGCTCTCTTTATGGCTGGAGGAAAAGTGATTTCTTCACCAAATACGGAAATGTTTCTTCACAGGAAGAGCTGTGAAAATGTAGAATAGATTCCTTAAAAAGGTGGTTCTGGCCAGCTTAGTAGATTGTTTTGGGAGGGGAAAAAAAGGCCTGGATTCTTTCCTAAATGTACAAAATATAACTGGATACTAATCTTATTAGGTAAAGTTGATCCAGGTAATATCCCATTGTCCCTTGTGGGATCAGAAGGGATTTTTCCCCTACTATAGCAAATTGGGTCACGCTTTGCTGGGGGTTTTTGCTTTCCTCTGGATCAACTGTTGGTATAGGATTGTGTATATAGAGATCTTCTATATGTGTTTTTCTTTTCTTTTTTTTCTCTGTTGGTTGAACTTGTCTTTTTTTTTCAACCAGATGTAAGAATTAGAACCTTGTCTGTGTCCCTGTCTTTCTGTTCTGGTGAAAAGCAGGCATGTTTTCCTACACAAAAAAAGAATGCAATAAGGAAGCAGGACAACCACTAAAAAGTACACATATAACCAAAAGCTCAATAATATAAACAGAACCAAAGTGAAAACATGTATACGGTAAAGATTGGCGGCACAGTGGTGAAGTGGGTAGCACTTTCGCCTGGTAACAAAAGGGTCGCTGGTTCGAATCCCAACCACGACACTACCTGCCTGGAGTTTGCATGTTCTCCCTGTGCCTGCGTGGGTTTCCTCTGGGTACTCCGGTTTCCTCCCACACTCCAAAGACATGCTGGTAGGTAAATTAGATCCTGTCTAAATTGTCCCTAGTATATGTATGAATGTGAGTTAGGGACTTTAGATTGTAAGCTCCTTGAGGGTAGGGACTGATGTGAAGGTACAATATATATATATATGTAAAGCGCTGCGCAAATTGACGGCGCTATATAAGTACCTAAAATAAATAAAATAAATAATAAATAAAGATAACCAGAACCAGAAACAGCCACATGTACGTTTTTCCTTTATGTCAAAGTATTCCTGGGTATTGCCTCCTGTACATACTGCCTACCAACATACCTTCTGCATTCCTGTCCTGAAAATACTGCTCCCCATCATATTTTCTGCACTTTAATCTTATACATGTTCCCACCATCATACCCTCTGTTCGCTTCTTCTCAAGCGCATACTGCCTGCCATTGCATGTGCTTCCACTATGGAGACACTCAAATTCAGTAGTGATAACACTGCAAGCGATACACAGGGTGCCATGAAAAGGCAAACTCTTCTTCTGTACATATTGCATGCCAGCATAACCATGCACATATTGTCCATTACTATGCCCTCCTCCTGCATATTCTGTCTATCATATCCTCTGCACTCCCCTCTTGCATATACTGCCCACCATCATATCCTCTGCAATGCTATCCTGCATATGCTGCCAGCTAAATCAGTTATTCAAGATAGTCAAATATTCCTAACTTTGCCTGTTCTAAAACAGGTACACTTTTGCAAGTCAACAGAAATTAAATTTTCAAAGGAGGACAACATTTACCATGAGAAGTCTTCGTTTTGCTTTTAAAACCGACCAGCATGCAGTTGCCAATGCCTGTAATGTTGAAAAAATTTTTTGAATTAGGAACATAAACATTTAGAAAATACAAGGAGGCGGCTTAATACACAACATAAAGCCAGACTGCAAACTGGCAGCCTAATATAGAGCAAAAATACATAAATATTACATTTTCCAGAAGTTTTTAAATATCTTAAAGACCTTAATGAGAAAAATATGAAGGTTGCCATTGCCCACTTTCTTCTAGAAATACTAGTTGCCTGGCTTTCTCCAATAATCAAGTCACTGATTCTGGAAAAGCATTCAGAACTGGGAAGCAAAAGAGAAGCCAGAGCTCCTGGTCTGTATACATTTCTATTGATGCAGAAAGCACTAAAGCTGCTACCAGGGGTCTCAAACTGGTGGCCCTCCAGCTGTTGCAAAACCCCCATCATGCCTCTGCCTGTGGGAGTCATGCTTGTAACAGTCAGCCTTGCAATGCCTCATGGGACTTTTAGTTTCGCATCAGCTGGAGGGCCGCCAGTTTGAGACCCCAGTTAGACTGATACATCAGTCAGGCACCCGGATTACTAACAAAAAGGGAGGGAGGGGGGTGTACAGGTGCCTACAGCCATGCCAAAAAAAAAAAAAAAAATGAAGCTCTTCCCGGTAAGAAGAAGATTTTTTCCCTGTAATTAAAACTTTTGAATATTAAGCCAAACCTTTCTTTTTCATTTTGGATCAAATAGGGAAACCCCTGTATTTTTTTTTTGCCATCCCACCCTTTTGGGAGACTTCCCTTCATTTACTGTTCTTAACCAGAACAGGAAGTGAAGGAAATCCCCTCTTGAATAGTCAGTCATCACTGGAACTATTGTCACTACTGGAAGATCTACACTCTATTCCTGTTCTGGTGACTACTCAAAAAAAATAATTTCCCTCTAATTTTAATTACAGAGACAATAGTCACCAAGACAAGACCAAGAATAAATACACAGACACAAAACCAAAGGTTCTAATCCTTCAATAACCGGAAAAAAAATAATGTAAGATTTTGGCTGTAGATGCGCATTTATATCTGACACTGATAACTGTGATCGGGGTGTAGGTTTCTTTTCTAATACACAAACTCAGCAAAAGTTTATCCAATGTAAACGACAGAGGAACATGCATAGTTGCTCACAGTTTCCTTGAAGCTATCAGACAGCCATCGGTTCCGCAAGACGGCGATTACTGAGGTTGGTGGATTTTCCAAGTCCTCAAAGGCATCCATTAATATAAAATCCAGTGCTATATCAAAGAAATTCATGCAGACCACCTAGAAGGAAAAAAAAAAACATTTCAATACAGGTATAACAGCTGGAAGAGGGGACCGAGTAAATGATGTTAGGGAAAGGAAACAAAGCGACATAAAATTATAAAACCTGGAGGGACAGAGTATCTCACATGAGAACGGAGATCTGTCTCTGTACAGATTATCACCCCTCTAAATGGATTACATGGATTTACGCACTCATAAAACCTCAACGATACGATTAGTTGTAATCCTATTTTTCAGAATCCGTCCCTAGTTCTCCTGTAACTTTGGCAACATTGTGCCTGCACACAGTGGGTGTAGAAAAGAATCACCCCCTTTAAAATAATCACATTTTGCTTTGCAGCCTGAAATGACACAGTTTTTGTTCTATCCAGCTGTATTTACTAGTGCAACTTTATAACATCCAAGTGAAAAATCTAACACCAACACGTCAGAAAAAACATAAAAAAAAAATAAAAAAAGAATCACTGAGTTGGAAAAAGGAACTCCCCCCCCCCCTTATGTCACTATTTAGTTAAACCACCTTTTTCTTTAATTCCAGCCTTTAGTCTGTTAGGATTTGCCTCCACTAACTTTGCACATCTAGACTTTGCAATATTTGCCCAGATTTTATGGTGATTATTTGTGGACTGCAGTCTTCAAGTCATTCCACAGATTTTCAATGGGGTTTAAAGTGGATGTAAACCCACCACTAACCCAGTATTAACTAATGGCACAGTATTAATATATATTCATGCAAGCCTCCTGCATATATCCTTACCTTGCAATTGTCACCCCCTTCAGTAGTAGCAGCCTTGCAAAACTCTGGAATCAGTAGGTGGGTTTCTTTGCTGGAGCTCGGTGGGTGGAGTTGTGATGTCACAATGAAACAAGACTCCCCACCCACTTCTACACTCTCCTATTTCTATTCCTGGGTTTTGAGAAACATCCTTTCAAAACTCAGGAAAGTCACCACATGACTTCAGCATACCCAATCATGCTGAGCTGAGGAGCAGCCAATCCTGGAAGAAGGAGGTGTGTGTGTGTGTGTGTGTGTGTGGGGGGGGGGGTGTGAAACGGTGTATGCTTGTGCATGAGATAAGGAAATGAGCTGTCAGTCACAACATGGGGGAAGAAACAGTCACATATTTCTCTGTGTGTGTGTTTTTTCCTACTGAAAAAAGATAAGCTGATTGCTCAGAGCTGGATTAATGCTTCATGGCAAGACTGGGCACAGATGACATGACCTCCTATACTCTACTAGGTAGAATTATTTAAGTTTTTGGGTTTACATCCACTTTAAGTCTGGGCTCTGACTAGGCCATGCAAGGGCATTCACCTTTCTCTCCTTTAACCACTGTGTGGTAATTTCTGCTGTGTGCTTTGGGTTATTGTAATGTTGGAAGGTAATCCTTCTTCCCATTGATAACTTTCTGACAGAGGACAGTAGATTTTCATCAAGAATTTGATAATATTTCCATCCGTTTTCCTTCTACCCTGACAAGTACTCCAGTCCCTGCTACAGAGAAACACACATATAACAGGATATTACCACCTTTATGCTTTACTGTAGTAATGGTGTTATTTGGATGGTGAGCTGGATTGGATTTCCACCAGACATATCATTTGGTGTTGAGGCCAAATAATTCAATTTTAGTCTCATCTGACCATAACACCTTTTCCAGGTGCCTTTTAAGGGAGGTCATAAGGGGGTGATCCTTTTTCAAACTCAAGTGATTCTGGATTTGATTTTTTTCATTTTTTTTTTATTTTTCAGACATGTTGGTGTTAAATCTTTCATTTGGATGTTGTAAGTTGCACTAGTAAATACATCTGGATTAAATAAAAACTATGTCTGTCCTCAGGCTGCAATAAAATAGGATTACTTTAAATGGGAACAATTATTTACTATACCCACTGTATTTAGCATGCTTGCCTTGCAGCACTGGTTTCTTGGGTTCAGTTTCCAACTTATGCGACCAGATTTTACCGCAATTTTTTTGCCGCGATTTTGGATCAGTACGACTTTGTTGCAACTTTGGCTCAATGAAAACATATTACAAAGTCTTGCAGTAGTACAGAAAACACATCTATATTATTCAGGTGCGATTTGCATGAGACTTTGAAGGTTTAACATTGAAATCTATGGACCTCAAGTTGCATCAAAGTACTGCAGGGATTACTTTGAAATCGGCACGACTTGAAAGTTGTAAAGATATGAACGGTACTCATTTTAAATAATGGGGAACGACTTGTCATGGGACCTTGCAGTCCCAAATCGCAGGACAACTTGCACAAGTGTGAAAGGGGTCTAAGACATTGGCAGCATGGATTTTTAAGTTTGGGTTTCCTCCCACAACTGAAAACATAGTGGCAGACCTTCATCCAGACTTTCTCTTGTGAGTTGGGGCAGATAGAATATTGTCATATGTTTGCCATCAGAGACTATTGGTAAGAGGAAGTGCATGCAGACCCCAAGTCTTGCACTGATCAAACTTAGAACTTTAACATGGCTAGAATGCTAAACACGTTGCAATTCTACTGCCCAATGGTCACATTAACCCTCATTACATGCTGCTCAGTAGAGGAAGAATTTACCATATACATGTGGCAATTACCTGCGGACTAGACCTAACATAGCTTTACAGCATATTTTCTCCTTACCCCGCGTCCTTCTAGTTCTCTCTGAGTAGTGGGCCATGTATCTTCCTTCAGTGCATACCGCACCATTTCTTCATAGTTCTCAACGAAACCCTTAGGATTCTAAAACAATTATAAAGCAGAAATAAAACCAGGTCACTCAATGCAAAGTCTTTCAGATGACCCCTGTTATCTTATCTAACAGTGCTTATGGAGACAGGCTGTTGTAAGCTCTTTATTGGTCCCTATGTGTGGTCAGAGTTCTCTAGCAATCTTTATAGATAGCAGCTGTGAAACACTGTGTGAAAATTGACTCATTACATAGTACAGTGAGCTGTCAGCCAGATGAAGAAAAAAAAAAAAAAAGTAGAATTTTACACATTGGGAAAGGAGGGATAAACTTAAAGTAAATTTTTACACAGCTGTTACACTGTTTCCCAGAAAATAAGACCAGGTCTTATATTAATTTTGCTTACAAAAAACACACTAGGGCTCATTTTCAGGGGATGTCTTACTTATTTATGGTATGTACAATTAAGATCTTACAGTGGTTGTAACCCTAAAAAAATCCTGTTCCTTTAAAGCATGATAGACAGCACAGTGCTTGTGCTTTGTCATTTACCCCCCTCTCTACGGTATGTTCTAAAAATCCTGGAATAAAACAAAATATTTTTTTTAAGTTCTTGCTGTGTCCCCTGTCTCTCCCCCCCCCCCCCCCCGTCAGGTTAGGATTCAGTATTTTGACATAATTTTAATCTTTAAAAAAAAAACATCTTGGTTAAAGTCCTTTTTAAAATGATGTAATCAGTTTTATAAAATCATACTGGTATAAAAGGTGCAGCGTGTCTCCCTTTGTAACTGTTTTATGGAGAGTACCTTTTTACAGCTACCCTGGGTGCTCATGTGCTCTGCTCTTCTCTGAGATTCCCGCTGACGTCAGCCAGCTCCGTGCACTGAAGAGGGAGGGGGCGCAGACATCAGGCGGGAGAAGAGAAGACCTTCAGCGGGTCAGTGACAGCTGTTAATAAGGTATTATTTAAGATACAGGGAGAGATACACTGCAATTTATACCAGTATAATCGTTTTACAAAACGGATTAGTTTTTTTCATGAACTTTACTAGGGCTTATTTTCGGGGTAGGGCTTATGTTGCAGCCATCCCCGATAATCACGCTAAGTCTTATATTTGGTGCAGTATCCAGGGATTGCTAGAGAGATGTGACTGGAGAAAAGATACAACACAAAGCTTGCAACAGCCTCTATGTGCAGGAACTGTCAAGGTCAACTACTATTAGATGGAAACTAACAAAAGGCAAGGGTCAAATTAAGCACCTATGCATTTAGTATAACTGATAAAACAGCAGGAAAGTTTTCTTCAACCACCCTCTCTTTATACAATACCTTATCAGCTCTAACAATCAGTCCTGTCACCATTTGTTTCCCAACTTCACCAAAGAACAGCTGGTTGCCTTCATCCTGAAGTAATTGCTGTAATCAGAAAAAAAACGTTTTATTTTTTTGCTGCTAAAGCTGACCCCAAAGGGATATGTAGGCAAAATCGTAATGCTCTCAAGCACACTCATTTACATTTAACCACTTGCCGACCACCCGCCGCAGCATGACGGCGGCAGAGTGGCTCGTTACCACAAACCGCTGGCACCTGACGGTGGCTGTGATAACTAGTATTGTGAGCACGCGCTGCCGGAGGCGCGCTCACTGTGTTTTCCGTGGGGGCAGGGAGCGGGTAGGGCGGACTTGATTACCGCCGGCTACCCGCGACACCCCCCCCCCCCGGAGCGACAGAATGGAGGTCCGTGTATGTAAACACAGATCCGTTCTGACAGAGGGGGAAGGGCTGTAATCACAGACTTCCTGTATATGGAAGCCGTGATCACTCCCCTCCCCCTGCTAACCCAGCCCCCATACAGTTAGAACACAATGAGGGAACACAGTTAACCCTTAGAGCGCCCCCTCCAGATTAACCCCGTCAGTACAACAGGTGTGATCACTTTTCAGGGATTCAAAGATCAAATAATATAAACATTTTTATTTTTTTTACCAAAGTTATATAGCAGTATAAATTTTGGCCAAAATTTATGAAGAAAACTTACGAATTTGCAAAACTTTATAACAGAAACAAAGAAATATGCATTTTTTAAACAAAATTTTCGGTCTTTTTTTTTTTAATTATAGCGCAAAAAAATAAAAAACCCAGCGGTGATTAACCGGTTCCCGACCCGCACTGTCTATTTACAGTGACAGTGTGGACGTGTCTACGCATGCGCAGCTAGGGGGTGAGAGCGCGCAGCCAGAAACGCGCTCTCGTACCCACAGTGCACTCTGGAGGAGTGTGCCCGCGGCTCGGGCGGACCCGGTGTCCGCCGACGAGCCGCGATGAGCTGCCAGAGGCAAATAACGGGGAACCGCCGATGTAAACACTGCGGTTCCCCATTCTGACAGGTGGCATATAAGAGATCTACTGATCCCTGACACTGGGATCCATTAGATCTCTTATGCCCATAGCAGCACAGCCCCCTCACAATTAGAACACAGTTAACCCCTTCGCTGCCAATGACATTTATACAGTAATCAGTGGATATTTAAATTTCTGATCGCTGTATGAATGTCATTGGTCCCAAAAAAGTGTCAAAAATGTCCGACATGTCCGCCCCAATATCAAAGTCCTAATAAAAAAAAAAAATCGCAGATCGCCGCCATTAATAATATATAAAAAAAAAAATTTAAAAAACGCCAGAAATTAATTCTCATGGTTTGTAAACGCGGCAACTTTTGCGCAAGCCAATCAATTAATGCCGATTGCGATTTTTGTCTCCTCGCCTTTCAAGACAGCACCATGGAGAGAGCGCAGCTCCACCTCTTGCAGGAAACACTGCAATGTCAATGCCCCTTTAAAAGCGTTCGCTTCCACCATGCCGCCAGTCTTAGGGTTTCCTCCATCATGGTGGAAGCGCTGCTGGGGAACTAAGAGGGGGAGCTGCGTTCTAGCTGGAGGAGGGTAGTCTCTCCGAGATATGTACCTCGGACCAGCCCAGCACCTTCTTGATTGAGTAGGGGGTGCTCCGGTGTCCTCTCCTTCTCTGGCTCATAGGAGTAATGGCCGGCTGGAGGTCCCTGCCCCTGGAGTCCGGGGCTGCGGTTGCTGTGCATACCAAGCAGGGGCTCGGTATGTCGGACCAGATCCCGGAGCAGCGTGTGACTTCACTTCCGGGGGGGCGGGGCTTCCGGCATGGGCATACTGGCGAGTGGTTCCGGGCGCTGGAACGGAGGGGGAAGGGGTGGGTCCGCTGGCTGTGGCTTCCTTCCGGTTTCCAAGACGCCGGAAGGAGAGATTTAAAGAGCCACGGAGGGACTCAGCGGCGCTGCGATGGATGTCCAGGTCGTGGAGATGGCGGATGCAGGCGCCTCTAACCCCAATCAGGCCCAGGTAAGAGAGGTTCAGTGGTAGCCTCTTATCTTATTGTTGGGCTATGTTGTGTTGTTTGGTGTGGTCACTAAAATCCTGCAGCTGTCTGTTGGAGGTTACTTCGTTCCAACAGTACAGCAAGGGTAAGGCTCTGAAGGGGGCTTTTTCTAACAGGTTCTCAGGCTCTCTCTCCTTTTGGCTGGTGGTGGGAGTATCCCTTGTATGTCTAAATTCTAAAAGGGGCTTATTAGATTATTACTTTTTATGTCTTATACGGCAAAGCCACTGCCAAATCAGAGAAGGTTCCCAGGAGGAAGTGTCTCTTGTAAAAACCCCTTAAGGGATTCATGGCCCAAGGTCCTTTGTAGGTCCTGCATTGCGGGGCTCGTGAAAGAAGAGACCTCGCAAGAGTGTAGGGAGCTCCTTGCTTCTGTAAGGAAGGAGCTGGCAGATACACTGGGGTCAGTACGCTTCCTAATCAAGAAAAAGGGGCCTGTACAGAGCCGGAGCCCACTATCTGAACCTCTGCCATCTGCCTCTGGTCAAGATGAGGAAGATTCAGGAGGAGGAAAAAGGGATTTTTTGTATAACTTACCGTAAAATCCTTTTCTCTGAGTTCACTGACAGACGCAGCATTCTTATGACACATGGGGTTATGCTCATCCTACTAGGAGTAGCCTAGGCAAAACAAACAAAAGTGTAGGTTGGCCCCTCCCAGGGGGCCATCCTCACCTCAGCATATAATCCCCCTGCTCTGTACAGCACATCAGTTCGTAACAAGCCGTACAAAACCAAACGCAGAGGGGTGGGTGCTGCGTCTGTCAGTGAACTCAGAGAAAAGGATTTTACGGTAAGTTATACAAAAAATCCCTTTTTCTCTTCCGTTCACTGACAGACGCAGCATTCTTATGACACATGGGGATGTCCCAAAGCTGTGCCAATCGAGAGGGGTGAGCAAAATCATAACAACTGTACCCAACAGAAAAACGCCCTCTCAGGCGGCGCTAACCGCGCCTATACTGCCGCTTGTAATACCTTGCGGCCAAAAGCAGCACCTGAGGATGCTGCAACATCAATTTTGTAAAACTTAGTAAACGTGTGCACTGAGGCCCAAGTAGCTGCCTTGCACACCTGAGACACCGAGTCTTGGTGTCTAACGCCCAGGACGTACTAACTGCCCTGGTGGAATGAGCCGTGACTGGAAACGGGGGAACCTTACCCCGAATCTCATATGAATGAGTTACGGTCTTCCGTATCCAACAAGACACGGTAGCTGACGAGGCCGCCATACCTTTGCGCGACCCTTCCGTCAGCAAAAATAAAGAATCAGACTTACGAAAGGAAGCTGTAGAACTTAAATACACCCGCAAGGTCCTCACCATATCCAAAGAATGCAGCTCAACTTCTTTGGGATGTGACGGGTGCGGGCACAATGAGGGGAGAACAATATCCTCATTTAAATGAAAAGAAGAAACCACCTACGGAAGAAACGAAGGGGAAGGTCGCAAAACTGCCTTATCCTTATGGAGGACCAGGTAAGGTGACTTGCAGGATAATGCTGCTAACTCCGACACCCGCCTGGCAGATGTGATAGCTACCAGAAAGGCCACCTTCTGCGACAACAACTGTAAGGGAATGTCCCTAATCCTTTCATATGGCGGTTTCTGTAACACAGAAAGCACCAGATTCAAATCCCACGGTGCCAAAGGCGACCGTATCCCAGGAGCCACATGACGTACCCCCTGTACAAATGTACGGATCAATGAATGAGACGCCAAGGGCCGTTGAAAAAGAACCGCCAGGGCTGAAATCTGCCCCTTAAGCGTACTTAACGCCAGGCACTTGTCCAGACCTTGCTGTAAAAATGCCAGTACTCTGGATACTCTAAGAGCGGGGGTTCCAACCCCCTGCCTCGCACCAGGTAATGTAGGCCCGTCCAGGTCCTATGATAAATCTTACGTGAGGAACTCTTATGTGCTTTTATCATAGTAGGGATTACGGAGTCCAAGACACCCCTATCCCTCAATACCTGGGACTCAATAGCCAAGCCGTCAAAACCAGTGAGGGTAAAGCAGGGTGCAAGATGGGGCCCCTGCAACAGCAGGTCCACGTGAAGCAGAAGCCGCCACGGAACCTCTGCCACCATCCGTACTATGTCGGTGTACCAAGGGCGCCGGAGATACCCAGATTGTCGGGATTTCCTCCGCCTCTACTCCGCGGTAGAGCCTTTACAGGAGGAAAAATGCACAGCAGCCGATACTGCCCTCGAGGCCTGTGAAACACTGCCTCCCGAAGGATCAGAGCCGCCTCCGCGGCTGTTGCTGCGCTTCTTGTTCCGCCCTGATGGTTTACGTACGCCACCTCCGTGGCATTGACCGACTGAACCAGAACCGGGCGGCGCAGCCCTACTGTCCCACGGGACAGGCAGAGCTTGATCGCTCTCAGTTCCGGTACTACATCGACCAATTGAGGGGAAGAAAACTTCTCCCCCCTTTAGGGCCGGAACCTGAATCCCCCAAACCAAGGGTTCCCGGGACTGACACTCCGACCTGATCAGCCTGTCTAGGGATAGAGGGGATTTGTCCCACCGCGACTAAATTGCCTTCTGCAGGAGCCGAGTGTTCTGGGCGTAAGGTATCGCTTCGCAAGTCGACCCCCTGAGCCCCAACACCCATATACAAAACCGTAAGGAGAACCACTGACGCGATCACCAGGTTCGCCCTGCCTAAAGCATTAG
>BLSH010022067.1:689641-705719 GCA_018402905.1 Glandirana rugosa
TGTAAAAAAAAAAAAAAAAAAAAAAAAAAAAGTTGCACGGTTGAGGTTTGAGATTGGGGACGTGGGTTGCTGACCAGCACAGTACATGTGGAAAAATATACAAGTCTTTCTAAAGGCCAGCGGGTTCAGGCAGCAGAGTATTTTTCATTGTCAATATAAAATAATGTTCTCACCTCAGCAGCTGAGAAAAAGGACTCATCGGATATAGTGCTGAGCTCATCATCCATCTGCAACATCCTTCTGCCTTCCAGATGAGGAAACATCAATGTTCCTTCTACATAAAAAAAATGGAAGGATGTCAAGTAATGTAAAGCACATCAGGTGACCAAAGGGGAATAATTAATCTTTAAGACTCGCTTAACACCAATGCAATGTGATTTCGGGAATGATTTTCAGGGCCATTATGTAGTGCAACATTCATGCAAATTGGTTATGTTTTTGCATATTCTATGGGAACAAGTTGCACCAAAGTAACACAGGAACCTTTTCCAAAAGGACATTGATGGAAACAAGCACCATTGATAATAATGTGATTTCCCTTGGCATGCGATTCTGTGTGATTCAAGTCGCATCAGAAATCACATTCGTGTCCCATGTTCCTTTCTGAAGAGGAAGCTGTACCTGAGGACCTGCAGTGCAAGGATATCCTTGCTTTTGCTTTGTTAATTTTGTGGATCTATGTGCTTCCTCCACCTCTCCTGCTGTTTTTAGATTATCCCATCAGTCATCGCATGAACCATTAAGGGGGCAGCTCGGAGTTGAGGGAGCAAAGCCCTGCTTCTCTATCAAGCTGGCCACCCCTACACAAAATCCAAATCCTCAGCCACTTACTGGGAATTTGGATTTTTAAAATACCTGTCCCGCCCAGCAGGCAATTTGAACCTCCACGCTGCTCCTCAGAGCGCAGTCTGAAGATTATAATTTACCTGCTGTTTAGCTGCTCTCACCCAGAAAGCAGGGAGAATGGATCCAGGCATGCATTAGAGGGTGGAGCGGTTGGCCGATCTCGAGTGTGTAGCGCCACTCTATGTGGCGTGGGGGGTCAGACCAGGGGTGCTGGCAGGGGAGGAGGTCAGGGTGGAGGAGGCTACCTGCTGGTTTCTGCAGCTACCACCGCCACCAGAAATCCTGCTGGATATATTCTCCTGTCGCACGGGACACAGCTAACCCTCCTGTCCCTGGTGCTGCAGGACTGCTGAGATGTGGGAGGGGGGTATCTGGGATTATCTAAAAGTCCACGGGTTAGGGAGTGCAAATTACTTGCCTTGCCCTGGGCACTGACAAGCCACATTACGCCACTGCAGGTGCCACAACTATGTACTGCAAATTGACTTTAACATAGTTTTTATAAAGAAAAAAACTTTTCCTTCCTTATTTCATTTTTCTTTTTACTTTAAAGGAAGCCCTAAATTCTCAATCTCACTCTTCTGACTGACTCAGCTGTTTATCTTATTAGCTTTAGCTATAGATACTTTTTTCAGTGAAGCAGGTATGATTAGCCTGGTAACCATGTAGGCCGAAGTCTAAAGCTTCACTTACTGATGAAAATATATATACATACATACATAATCTCACAAAAGTGAGTACACCCACTTACATTTTTGTAAATATTTTATCTTTTCATATGACAACGCTAAAGAAATGACACTGTAAAGTAATGAGTGTACAGCTTGTAAAACAGTACATTTTTTGGCCCCTCAAAATAACTCAACACGCAGCCATTAATGTGTAAACCACTGGCAACAAAAGTGAGTACACCCCTAAGTGAAAATGTCCAAATTGGGTCCAAAGTGCCAATATTTTGTGTGGCCACCATTATTTTCCAGCACTGCCTTAACCCTCTTGGGCAAGGAGCTCACCAGAGCTTCACAGTTTGCCACTGGAGTCCTCTTCCACTCCTCCATGACGACATCACAGAGCAGGTGGATGTTAGAGACCTTGCGCTCCTCAACCCTCCATTAGAGGATGCCCCACAGATGCTCAATAGGGTTTAGGTCTGGAGACATGCTTGGCCAGTCCATCACCTTTACCCTCAAGCTTCTTTAGCAAGGCAGTGGTCATCTTGGAGGTGTGAATGGGGTGGTTATGTAGGAATACTGCTCTGCGGCCCAGTCTCCGAAGGGAGGGGGATCATGCTCTGCTTCAGTATGTCACAGTACATGTTGGCATTCATGGTTCTCTCAATGAACTGTAGCTCCACAGTGTCGGCAGCAGTCACGCAGTCACAGACCACATGATACTCCCACCACCATGCTTCACTGTGGACAAGACACACTTGTCTTTGTACTCCTCACCTGGCTGCTGCCACACACGCTTGATACCATCTGAACCAAATAAGTTTATCTTGGTCTCATCAGACCACAGGACATGATTCCAGTAATCCATTTGCTTAGTCTGCTTGTCTTCAGCAAACTATTTGCAGGTTTTCTTATGGATCATCTTTAGAAGAGGCTTCCTTCAGGGACGACAGCCATGCAAACCAGTTTGATGCAGTGTGCAGCATATGGTCTGAGCACTGACAGGCTGACCCCCAACCCCTTCAACCTCTGCAGCAATACTGGCAGCACTCATACGTCTATTTCTCAAAGACAACCTCTGGATATGACGCTGAGCAAGCGTACTCAACTCCTTTGGTCGACCATGCTGAGGCCTGTTCTGAGTGGAACCTGTCCTCTTAAACCGCTGTATGGTCTTGGCCAATGTGCTGCAGCCCAGTTTCAGGGTCTTGGCAATCTTCTTATAGCCTAGGCCATCTTTATGTAGAGCAACAATTCTTTTTTTCAGATCCTCAGAGAGTTCTTTGCCATGAGGTGCCATGTTGAACTTCCAGTGACCAGCATGAAGGAGTGAGCGATAACACCATATTTAACACACCTGCTCCCCAGTCACACCTGAGACCTTGTAACACTAACGTGTCACATGACACCGGTAGGGAAAATGGCTAATTGGGCCCAATTTGGACATTTTCACTTAGCGGTGTACTCACTTTTGTTTCCAGCAGTTTAGACATCAATGGCTGTGTGTTGAGTTATTTTGAGGGGACAGCAAATTTACACTGTTATACAAGCTGTACACTCACTACTTTACATTGTAGCAAAGTGCAATTTCTTCAGTGTTGTCACATGACAAGATGTAATAAAATATTTACAAAAATGTGAGGGGTAGACTCACGTTTCTGAGATCCTATAGATCTCTATCTATCCGGTTAATTTTTTTGTTTGTTTCAGTCCTGAATGTAATATATTTGGATACACCATACATTCCTGTTAGAGCCCTGTGAATTTTCCAGAAATCGCAGGTAAGACCTTCTCTCCTTCCTCCCATGATGCAGTGCATGGGGCCCAAGTGACAAATATTCAGGCCCAACCATTGTCACCTGGGGGCAGGTTGAAGGCAATTAATCCTGCATAAGCTATGACACAGACCAGTACTGATATTGCACACAGTAAAGCATCAGCAGGTGAAAAGGGCATAGCAGCAGAGTTTAAAATCTTTAATTTCTGAGAAAACAACACGGATGTTTTGAAGAGGGACATAACACATTCAGATCACTCGTTAGTTACCCAGATCCATCAACATGTTATCTTGGGGCATGCTGGTGCCAAACTCTTCCTGCAGATTATATGCACGGCTCAACAAGGCTTCTAACCTGCCTGACAATTCTGTGGTCTGCGAAACCTAAAACAAGAACATTAAAATATCCTTAGAAAAACATTTATGATGATAATAACCATTAAAACAAATGTTGCTATCAGCTGTAAGTGCTGGAATCAGCCATATTGTAACTAGAGCCAAAACTTTTCAGACAGTAGGATACTACTAGTTCCTTGCAAGTGTTGTAGCTGTTTGTGAAATGACAGCCTACGTTTTCAGCTTTGACCCAAGTTTCTGATCCAATGAGTTTTAGTCACAAAATTATTTGCAGTGTTGTTACTTGCCCATCGTGACATAGTTTGTTCACATCTTTTTATGTGTTACTTCTATGCTAAACTCTTTATACGGACCATACTCTTCATCTGCCAGATTTCTTGTAGTATTATAACAGTAATACATATTTAATATACATTGTTCTTATGTCACTGACCCTATAAAATTTTGTCTGTATTTGGAGTTAGCTCATGGTCATTAGACAAGATTTCTGAATTCAATGGCTTGGTATTTTGGACAGCTATTTTATCTAAGAGAAATTCCCAAAACATGGCTTGTTGGGGGTACTCGACAGGTTTGAGAACCACTGCTATAGAATATATAGTTATATAATAGTAGGCTGTATCTGTGCACATTGCCAGTGGTCATGGTTACACGAAGCAAAATGGAAAAAAAAATATTTGCATAGCTCAGCCTACTACCTGAAATGGAGTATACACACCATACTTTGTAAAATTTGAAGGTACCATCTAGTGTGCTTCAACCTATTAGATAAATCGTTTAGGTTCTCTACATATACCAACCATCATTACCAAAAGGGGGAGCCCCGAAATGCATTTGCTGGCAAAAGCATCCTAGTGAATATGAATCTAGTGGTGGTATCTCTATATGACCACCATCTTCTATGACTGACAATGTGTCCAGAAGAGTTCCCTACGATGCTGGCCTACATAAAAGGTGGAACGATGTCCATCTGTTGGTGACACCCTAATATGAACCAGTGCAAAACAAAGTGATTTAAGCCACGTACAGGGAAATATATGGGGCTGCAGTTGCAGTCCCCTAAAAGACATTCACCATTTTTCAAAGTGCAGTGTCTGATACAAAGCTTCAATACTCCCCCTCCCCCATTCTCTTGTGGACAGTTGTCAAGATAGTAAAACTTTGAATCCCACAAAACAATTGGCCCACATATGTCCACCCCTAAACAAAAATAGCTTCACTTTATGGGAATTAATTTTAGCAAAGTGTATAATTTTCTGGAAACTCACCTCCTGCAAGCTCTCCGACATGTTGCCTCCATAGAGTTCAGTGCATTGAGCTGTAGGGGTACTGGAGCTGCATCGCTGGCCTATGTTCAGAGCCTGCTGCCACTTATGTAAAGCCTCTTCGAATAGCTCCATTCCTAGCCACCAACACAACAGGAACATCCATTTATAAATACATAAATGTGTCACTATAAACCTCAGAATACTCTACAAACAAAAGGATATTAAAGGGCAAGTATACTGCCTTGGCGGTCGGAGCGGAAGTTGAAGCGGGTACCTGTCAAAATCAGGTACCCGCTCCCCCCCCCCCCAAAAAAAAAGTGCTATTTCATAAACAGGAGGAGAGAAAGAGGCCTTGAAGTGGAACTTCCCCTTTTGGGTAAAGCTCCGCTTTAACTAATCCACTCACCACCGTCGCAGCTGCATGTTTACTGGGTTCTTGCAGCCGTGGACCATCATTATGTTTGCCTTCTGCCAGCCTAAATCTTCTTCCTGCTGTCCAAATCTGTGCAGTCAATCCCATAGACATTTATAGAACATTCTCTCAAAGCAGGAGACCCTTGGATAATAGAAATAAGATCCAGGCCAGCAGGAGGTAAAACTGCACTGGGCCGCAGCTGCAAGAACCTGGTAAGTTTGCAGCTCTGGTGTGGAAGGGCAGGCTGGAGGGTGGGGGGGGGGCAGGAAAAACTAAACAAGGAACCAAAAGCCTGGCTAGAAGCTGCTGATTCAGGTTCTGTAGTTGGAGATGCTTTATGCCCCTTTCACGCAGTAATTCTGATCTGGTCTGCCTGTCCGTTTTTTAGGTAGACCTGATCAGAAGGTCCATGCAGCCCTATGGAGAGGTGAATGTTAATGGACTTGTGCCCTACCCGAGTTTGTCCAGGTCCAGCAAAAAAACAGAAATGGACTACATCCTCTTCTGTTTTTTGCAGATCAGATCAGAGGTAACCTGATGTAAGCAGACAGTGATGTCCATTTATACTCGACTGCCCATAGAACTAGCAGGGGCCCCCCCCCCCCACCCGTGCAGACAATGAACAGGCACAAGTGTGACACCAGTCTTGTTTGGCTGCTCACAGATCCCCTGTTGATCGGAGCAGACTCTGCTTCATATGAAAGGAGCCTTAGGTCTATAAAAGGTATATCAACAAGCTCTTGGCAGAGTAAAAGTAAATGGTCACGAGGAAAACATGGAGGCAGTCATTGCTGGACTCTCAATCTGAAAATGTCAGTTGCCTGGCTGTGTCAATTCAATAAAACAGAGTCCCCCAAAGTGGTCAATATTGACCACCAAGATTTTAGGAGATAACCAGGCGGTTGATAAATGGCTGGGGATCAAGAGGGAGTAAATGTCTGGGGGTTAATAGGCAGTCCAAAAATAATGGTAGGTTGAAGGAGGTCATTTTTTTGGGGCCTCTGAGTTTCACGCCAGGCTTTAGTCCTGAAGGTTAGGTGGCTAGTGATGAGACAACGTTGCCAAGGATTCGATGGTTAGCCTCTTTTGCCAGCATACATTATACATTGTGCTGGGTGTCTGTGACCTTCTACTCTTTCTCCGGAGAAGGAATATACACATGTATAGAACTCCTACTCCCCAAACTAGTATATTCTCAACACCCATATTTTTATTTTTAAATATTACCTATTTTTATGAAACCACTAATATTATTTATGTACCATTAGCTAAAGTAGTATTTACTAAAATATTTTTTTTTTTATGTAATAAATGTTTGGGGGGGCTATGAATAATCTGAAACTTTATAAAGGGGCCAAAGAGTTTGCTTGGGGGGGGGGGGGCTGAAAGTGGGTACCTAGTTATGACAGTTCTCTCCCCCTCCCAGCAGTCTTCTGGGATACATCACAGGTCCCAGAGGACTGCGGGACCATTTACAAAACGTAGCATGGCTCTTGCATGCACAGTGGGCAGAGGACTGTGAAGCTGCAAGCAGTACAGCTGGCTGCCCACAGTTGAGATGCCAGCGCTGGGAACCTGAAGGCTAGTGAAGAACTAGCCCGGGTGAAGATGGCGCTGGATCCCTGAACAGGTAGATGTCCTGTTAAATGTCAGCAGCTACAGGATTTGTAGCTACTGACTTTTATTTAATATTTTTTCCCAGCGTGGAGAACCGATTTCAGTTATTTAATATCTATACAACACTGATGTAGGTTATCAGCTTCATGAGTTTTGTCATAGCTTGTAGTAGGGTTACACCAATACCATTTTTTTATCGGCAAATACGAGTACCAATACTTGTGCTCAAGTACTCGCTGATGTCTATTATTGATACCTTAGCGGTGCAATTTCAGCCCATACAAAATGAATGGGCTCACATAGCACTGCAAAGAATTGTATGTGATTTCAACAGGAATGCAATGCAATTCCTGCCTGAATCACATGCGGATTCCCCTACCGCTCCTGTGTGATCCCAGGCTGAAGTCACTGACAAGCCAGGGTGCACACAGGAGCGGGGGGGGGTGACCGCATGCGATTCAGACAAGAATCGCATCACATTCCTGTTAAAATCACATGCACTTCTTTGCAGTGTTATTTGAGCCCATGCATTTTGCATGGTCTCAAATTGCACCGCTAAGGTATCAGTTCTAGGTATCAGAGCATTTGTTCAAGTACGAATACTCGTGCAAATGCTTATTATAAGTACCTATATCAGTGCAACCCTAATAGCTTGTACTAAAAGAAGGTTTCCACACACAGTGTAGCTTAGGAGCATCACAGCCAATCTGGTCACAACAATGAACTGATAAATACATCATAATACAGAAGTGATCCATATAGTGAACCTGGTGTAGGAGTTAATCACTTTAAAGTCATTACAGAGGACAAGAGGGGAATTTAGATGTCTGGAGAAAAAGAGATTTAACCTCGACATATTGAAAGGCTTCTTTGCAGTAAGAGCTGTAAAACTGTGGAATAGACTTCCTCAAGAACTAGTTCTGGCCAGCTCAGTGGATTGTTCAACCGGTTCCCGACCGGCTTGCGTACTTTTACTGCTGTAGAGTGGTGCTGTATTTTCATACGTCATATATTCTCATACATGTCTATAAATGGCAGCTCGCGCGTGCGCAGCTAGCGGACGGGAGCGTGGCACGCTCTTGTGCCTGCTGCACTCTGAACTGGCAGAGAGAAAAAACAGGGAACCGCCGATGTAAACACAGCGGTTCCCAGCTCTGTCAGTGGGCATTTAAAAGATCTACTGATCCCCATCACTGGGATCAGCTAGATCTCTTATGCCCATGGAAGCCCAGCCCCCTCAAAATTATAACACGCCTAGGGAACACGGTTAACCCCTAGATCGCCCCCTGCAGGTTAACCGCTTCCCTGCCAATGACATTTATACAGTAATCAGTGGATATTTAAATTTCTGATCAATAAAAGCTGATTGCGATTTTTTTAACCAAAAATATGAGGAAGAATATAAATCAGCCAAAACCGATGAATACATTTGTTTTTTTTATATTTTTTTTGGATTTGTATTTTAGCAAATAGTAAGAAATATTGTTTTTTTGGCAAAATTGTCGCTCTTTTTTTGTTTATAGCGGTGATCAGAAATGATGCAGAAGTGATCAAATACCACCAAAAGAAAGCTATAGTTGTGGGAAAAAAAGGACGCAAATTTTGCTTGGGTGCAACGTCGCACGACCGCGCAATTGTCAAAGCGATGCAGTGCCGAATCGCAAAAAGTGCTCTGGTCCTAACGTGGAAAATCCTTCCAGGGGTGAAGTGGTTAAAAAAAAAAAAAGCTGAATGCATTCCTAAATGCACTAAATATAACATTTATAGGTAACTACACCAGGGGTAGTTGATCCAGGGAATATGTGATTGCCTCCTTAGGGATGAAAAAGGAATCAATACCCCCACCCCACTTTTTTTTTTTGCCTTCCTCTGGATCAGCTGTGATAAGAGGATTGAGTACTTGGAGGTTTTCTGTTTATTTTTTTTCTGCTGGTTGAATTAGATGGACTTAGTTTTTCAACATATGTAACGGGCAACAGAATCACTTTAGCTCCCTAATCTTACATTATTTTATTATTTATTTCAGGTACTTCTATAGCGCCATTAATTTACGCAGTGCTTTACATATACATAGTACATTCACATCAGTCCACTCAAGGAGCTTACAATCTAAGGTCCCTAACTCACATGCCTACAATTATATAGGAATTATTTTAAATAACCCTAAACACAACAGACAAAAAACAAATACCTTGAATATACAGGTTTTCTGCATTAGAGTCATCTGCAGCCAACTGTTCATCCATCTCTGGGGACCCCCATGGTTCCAAGGATGAGGCATTTGCACTGGAGGAGTTGACTGCTACAACCTACCAATCAGAGAAAACAAGAAAAAAATATATAGCATATAGGATGAAAAAGAAACAAAATACACAGATTAAATATATATTTGAGAACAGTTTTACCTACCAAAGGATTTTTATCCCTGTCCAACCAGTTCTGAGAATTACACAGCTCTGACAGCCAATACAGCCAGTTATGAAAAGAGCCTGGTTACCTCACTGCCCCAACCTGGACAGTGAATGAACAGCAGCACAATGATAAACGTTTTACTGTGCTTTCACCTCCTGTTAGATAGTTCCTTGTCATCACATACACTGCAGCACGACTGGCCCCAGGTACTGCCCCTCCCTCTCCCAGCTTGAGTTCTGTTGTATCTGGGGGAAAACAGGAGGCTGATATCAAGATAAATGTAGGTACTTACACTGTTGTAAGCATAGTTTTTTTGTTTTGTTTTATATCTGCTTGGAGTTCACCTTAAGGCCCCTTTCACACTTGTGCGACATGTCCTGCGACTTAGGACTGCAAAGTGGCATGACAAGACGTACTCCCCATGATTTCCAATGAGTACCATTCATATCTGTACGACTTCAAGTTGCAACAACTTCAAAAGTAGTCCCTGTACTACTTTAGTCTTACTTTAATGCGATTTGGGATCCACAGACCTCAAGATTACACAGGTATTGCTTCAAGTTGTGGCAAAAATTGCATAAATTGGTCGCACACATGTGAAAGGAGCCTTAAAACTATCCCTGATGCAGAAGACAGAATTACAAAAGGACAAAACGCAGATTGCTCATCAATAAAGAGACCCTGTAACTTAAAGTGATACTAAAGGCTCGATTAAAAAAAAAAAAAAAAAATCATGTCATGCTTACCTTCCTCTGTGCAGCGGTTTTGCATAGAGCGCACCTGGGCTCCTCCTCTTTTCGACTGCCCCGTCAGGGAAGCGCTTTCCTTGTGGACACTCGTACAGGTGCACCCCGAGTCCTAATGCTGTGTCCATTAACACAGACAGCAGAATTCGGCCCCCACCCCCAGATACAATAGAATGCATGAAGGTGAAAAACTGTGAGACTTTGCAACCCATTTAAGGCTAGTTAGGTGTATGCAGGAATTACACTTTTTAAAAGGCAATTTTTATTTTTTAATTAAAAGAATAAAAACATGTTATACACACCTGCTCTGTAATGCAATGCAATCATTTTGCACACAGTGGCCCCGATCCCCCTCTCCCGAGGTCCCCCGGCAGCGATCTTAGCTTCTCCTATTCTCGGTGTCCCTTAACACAGACAGCAGGATTTGGCCCCCACCCCCTGATACAATAGAATGCATGTAGGTGAAAAACCGTGAGACTTTACAACCCATTTAAGGCTAGTTAGGTGTATGCAGGAATTACACTTTTTAAAAGGGGAATTTTTTTTTTGTAATGCAAAGCAATGCAATGGTGGCCCCGAACCCCCTCTCCTGAGGTCCCCCGGCAGTGATCTTAGCTTCTCCTATTCTCTGTGGAACCCCCATAGCAAGCCTCTTGTTGTTGGAACACACAGTGTGTACTCGCTCCTAAGCGGTGTGCGTCTATGGAGCCAAGCTCCATAGACACTTCAATTGCAATTGTGAGAGCAAGAATTTGAGAGCCATTGTTTATGGTTAACCCTAACCTGATGACCTGTAGGGGCTTTTAAAGAGGTTGTAAACTCTATTTAAAAAAAAAATACCTGTAAGACAAAAGGCATAATTAGCCTAGTATGCATCACATACTAGCTCATTATGTAATACTTACCTTAGAACAAAACTCTCTCAGCAGCGGCTGCACACCGCTGAGACAGCTGTCATTTTTCATGGACTTTCTTCCTGGTTCGTGGGCTCCGGCGAGGTGATTGGCCATAGCCACAATGACGCAACTCCCACGCATGTCTGGGAGCCGCTGTTCACGGCATGGGGCTCGGAAGGAACGGCACCCGTGCCCGTTCCTTCAGAGTGCATGCACCAGCGATGTCACTGGCTGCATGTATGCTAATTATCTCCTAAACGGTGCATGTTTAGGAGATATTTTCACTACCTATAGGCAAGCCTTATTATAGGCTTACCTATAGGTAAATGTAAGCAGAAGAAGTTTACTTCTTCTTTAAAGGGTCTAACTCTACTAGAAGAAACGACAGGTGTGGTGTCACCAAAAAAGGTTTCACTCAATCGTGCCACTCACCTAAGTAGGTGCCCCTCAGCTTAACCATAAATTACATCAACAACCAACAAAAGGTGTCCTTTGAGAGAGCACAGAGGACAAAGAGGTTATTTAGTGAAGGACGGGCAATGGACACCAATAGGTAAGAAAATAGTAGATCACTTTAATAGTATCATCAGTTTAAAAGACATGCGGTACATTGCAACATTAAATACTGATGGGCAAGGATTACACCACTAGGCCCATGTAGGGCCCAGCGGACCCTTGGGCAACAAAGTAGACACACTAGGTAATCACACACAGGGGAAACAGACAACAACAGTAAAAACAGCGTCCAGACACACAGGGGGATTAGGCGGTCTCATGCACTCCCCCCCAAAAAAAAGGGGGGTTGACAGAAACTAATAATGGAGTGTCCTTCCAGGGTACCCTGATATGGAAGTAACTGTAACGTGCTGAGTCCTGGTGAAGGTTCAAGATCGATGGGAGAGGGTCTGATAAAAGACTGTGGGAATGGGGCGTTATGCAATGCCCAAGGTGGAAGATGAAAATCGAGGATTGACCCTATGTACAAGTAGGAAACCAATATACCACCTCCTGAAAACAGAGTATAGGGTGAAGAATTCAATACGGCTAAGGTGAGGGAGTCACAGTCCCACCAGGTTAAGTAATTGGTAGAGACGGTTGTCCCTGCTGGTAGGGGCCAACTGTGATAATGACAACCAGTAAAGAACTGGTGATAGTCTTGGCTGCATGTGATAACCCCTAAGACTAGTGGAATTTTGGTTGGAGAACTCAGTCCTTCCTAACAAGTGACTTGAAGCCTATAGTGGGGGTTCACAAACGGCACATTGTAGAGATTAAGGTGTCCTGCAACAGTAGGAAACTATTGTGCTCACCGGGATAGTTGAAGGATGTAGTAAAAATGCAGGGTTTGGGAGTCCGCTATGCTTTGGAGAGGTGGGAATGGTGGTCTTATAGTTAGCATAAAATGCATATAGTAGAAAGTTCCCAAGACTCACCGCTAGTAGGGTCCACCGTGATACTGGAGTTCCTGCATAATCTCCTGGTGTGTCATTACTTCTTGGCCTGTTCCCAACTCCAAGGTCAGGTGTTGGTCCAAAAGATGTGGTGGCGTTTGGTCCCTCTCATATGGATTAGACTGCACGTATAGTGCTGGGCTACTGTACTCTAGAGCCTCAGGATGTCAAAGTCCGGGATGCTGAAAGCATGTGTGTGTCGGGACAAAGTGCCGAGTGTGGTCCAAGCCTCGTTGCCGAATCACAGCGCGTCAATCACCAGACTACATTAATTTCAATGTTGAGCAGCGGTGTATAGACCACTCACCGCACTGCCCCGAAGATGCTGCTTGGAGAACTTTTTAGAATGTCCTGCAAGCGCACCGCCCCAGTGTGAAAGCACTCAGGCTTTCATACTGGGGTGGATTGGGGGGGGGGGTTTCAGGTGCTATTTTTGTTGCAAAAGCGCATGCAAAATGTCCCATTGTGAAAGTGGCCTTAGAGTGGCCTTTTATTGTGCCCAGCCTAAAGCACACCTGTGCAATAATCATGCTGTCTAATCAGCATCTTGATATGCCACACCTGTGAGGTGGATGGATTATCTTGGCAAAGGAGAAGTGTTCCCTAACACAGATTTAGACAGATTTGTTAACAATACTCGAGAGAAATAGGCCTTTTGTGTATATAAGAAAAAGTCATAGAACTTTGAGTTCAGCTCATGATAAATAGGGGCAAACACAAAAACGTTGCATTTTATAATTTTGCTCATCTCACAAAAGTGAGTACACCCCTCACATTTTTGTAAATATATTTTATTACATCTTTTCATGTGACAACACTGAAGAAATGACACTTTGCTACAATGTTAAGTAGTGAGTGTACAGCTTGTATAACAGTGCAAATTTGCTGTCCCCTCAAAATAACTCAACACAGCCATTAATGTCTAAACCGCTGGCAACAAAAGTGAGTACACTCCCAAGTGAAAATGTCCAAATTGGGCCCAATTAGCCATTTTTTCTCTCTGCTGTCATGTGACTCGTTAGTGTTAGAAGGTCTTAGGTGTGAATGGGGAGCAGGTGTGTTAAATTTGGTGTTATCGCTCTCACTCTCTCATACTGGTCAGTGGAAGTTCAACATGGCACTTCATGACAAAAAACTCTGAGGATCTAAAAAAAAAAAAAAAAGATTTGTTGCTCTACATAAAGATGGCCTAGGCTATAAGAAGATAGCCAAGACCCTGAAACTGACCTGCAGCATGGTGGCCAAGACCATACAGCGGTTTAACAGGTCAGGTTCCACTCAGAACAGGCCTCACCATGGTCCACCAAAGATGTTGAGTGCAGGTGCTCAGCGTCATATCCAGAGATTGTCTTTGGGAGAAAGATGTATGAGTGCTGCCAGCATTGCTGCAGAGGTTGAAGGGATGGGGGGGTCAGCCTGCCAGTGCTCAGACCATACGCAGCACACTGCATTAAATTGGTCTGCATGGTTGTCCTCCCAGAAGGAAGCCTCTTCTAAAGATGATGAACAAGAAAGCCCGCAAACAGTTTGCTGAAGACAAGCAGACTAAGGACATGGATTACTGGAACCATGTCTTGTGGTCTGACAAGACCAAGATGCACTTATTTGGTTCAGATGGTGTCAAGCGTGTGTGACGGCAACCAGGTGAGGAGTACAAAGACAAGTGTGTCTTGCCTACAGTGAAGCATGGTGGTGGGAGTGTCATGGCCTGGGGCTACATGAGTGCCGCCGGCACTGGGGAGCTACAGTTCATTGAGGGAACCATGAATGCCAACATGTACTGTGACATTATAAAGCAGAGCACGATTCCCTCCCTTCGGAGACTGGGCCGCAGGGCAGTATTCCAACATAACCCCAAATACACCTCCAAGGTGACCACTGCCTTGCAAAAGAAGCTGAGGGTAAAGGTGATGGACTGGCCAAGCATGTCTCCAGACCTAAACCCTATTGAGCATCTGTGGTGCATTCTCAAAACAGAAGGTGGAGGAGAGCAAGGTCTCCAACATCCACCAGCCCTGTTATGTCGTCATGGAGGAGTGGAAGAGGACTCCAGTGGCAACCTGTGAAGCTCTGGTAAACTCCATGCCCAAGAGGGTGAAGACAGTACTGGAAAATAATGGTGGCCACACAAAATATTGACGCTTTGGGCCTAATTTGAACATTTTCACTTAGGGGTGTACTCACTTTTGTTGCCAGCAGTTTAGACATTAATGGCTGTGTGTTATTTTGATGGGACAGCAAATTTACACTGCTATACAAGCTGTACACTCACATGAAAAGTTATAATAAAATATTTATGTGACACACACATACTTCTAGGATACATCAACAGGACTTACCGAAGCCAGGCTGTGAGTGGAACTTGAGTGCTTGCTTGGCTCTAAAGAGGAAATACCACTGAGGGTGTCATTACTTTTGCTGCTTGGACTCTGCACTCTGCGGGGATATCCTGAAAGGTCAGAGAATAGACATATAAGGGCTGTAAAGTTAAGACCTTGGGATTTTACAACTGGTGTCCTGTTAAGTATTGTTATTTCAATCAAATCACAGCAAGTAAATACTTCTGCAATGATAAATAGAAACGTCCATTATTAGCTAGAAGTTGGTCTGTTAAATCTAAAAAGTATTACCTGCCCCCTCTCTGTGTGGATTGTGCAGCAAGTCTGGTCTTGCAAATAATCCAGCTTATTGGAGAGAAGTGCCCATTGTAAATTTAAGCCATGAGGTGAGCAATGTAGTTTGCTGTAATTTTAATACTTGTTTAGATATACACGTGAATGTGATCAGCTAGACAATGGGGCTGATTTACTAAAACTGGAGAGTGCAAAATCTCCTGCAGCTGTGCATGGTAGCCAACCAGCTTCTAAATTCAGCTTGTTCAATTCAGCTTTGACAAAAACCCTGGAAGCCGATTGGTTTCTATGCAGAGCTGCACTAGATTTTGCCTTCTCCAGTTTTAGTAAATCAACCTCAATGTATCTAATGCATTAAAAAAAAAAAGAAAAAAAAAAAAAAGGAAGGATGTTTCTAGGCAAAGAAAAGTCAGCCTAAGGGCTCATTCACACTATCGTGTTAAGGTAATGCATGCATTACTGCAACACCTGTTGTTGCAATGTGTTAGTGCGTTGTGGTGCCATTCATTTTTAATGACACTTCAACTCACGGCACGTCCAAAGTGCAGCTGCGTTACAGGGAACTGCACAATGTGGGTAGTGCAGTAGGGACCTATTGCGTTTATTTTCCTTTACAGCTTACTAATTTTGAATAGAATGCCCAAGCACAGCACAGGTGCAGCTTGAATTTTCAAAACACATTTTTTTTGCAATGGTTTATTGGACTTCACTTTAAGGCTTCATGCACACCGGAGTTTAACCACTTCAGCCCCGGAAGGATTTCCCAGGTTAGGACCAGAGCACTTTTTGAGATATGGCACTGCGTCGCTTTAACTGACAATTGCGCGGTCGGGCAATGTTGTACCCAAACAAAATTTGCGTCCTTTTTTTCCCCACAAATAGAGCTTTCTTTTGCTGGTATTTGATCACCTCTGCGTCATTTCTGATCGCCCTATAAACAAAAAAAGAGTGACAATTTTGCAAAAAAAAAAAAAAAAAAAAAAAAAAAA
>BLSH010022067.1:708596-722470 GCA_018402905.1 Glandirana rugosa
GATGACTACAAAAACCTGTAAAAAAATTGGTGAAGCGGCATTTATCTGTCGCTAAACGCCTCACCGGCGATTCCCCGCGTACACGCGGCGGCCGGCATGAGGCCTCCTCACACGGGCGCCGAGCCCGCCTGGGCTACAGACGACCGCTCGGCGCTACTCGCCGGTGTCGTTTCCTTGCCCCTTGGCGGCTCCATTTGTGCCGACAAGGGACGAGACAGTCACGCCCGTATCCTCTAGATGACTAGGGACAGTGACCCTAGTCAATCTAGAGAATACGGGTACCATCGGGTCGGGGGGACTGATCCCAGTGACAGGGATCAGTAGATCTCCTATGCCCGCACTGACAGAGCAGGGAACAGCCGTGTTTACCTCGGCGGTTCCCCGTTCCTTTGCTGTGGCCGCTCATCGCGGCTCGCCAGCAGACATCGGGTCCGCCCGAGCCGCGGGCACACTCCTCCGGAGTACGGCCGGCGGCGCACATGCGCCCCTTAGCGGCCACTCCGCAAATCGCTGTCTATTTACGGCGAAGTGGTTAAAAAAATGTCCAAAAACATCAGTAGCTTATCAGGGATGTTTTCAGCTTACACCAGCGTTATATTACCGCAGTTTTTTTCACGTTTTTAAAGGGCCAGCTTTTTTTTGGTTTGTTTTTTTTTCAATTTGTCTAAAACGTCCAAAAACATCGGGGATTGACGTTTTTAAGCGTTTGAACGTTTTTACAGCTGAAAAACTGCCAAAAAAAACCTCAGGTCTTGGGGTTTTTTTACAGCTCAAAAACGTCACTGCTAAAAACAGCTGATAACAGCCTATGTGTGCATGAACACATAGGATAACATGATGGAGGGTTTATTGACTGTAGAAAAAAAAACGTTTGCAGCTAAAAACAGCTGCTGAAAAACAGTCAAAAAACGCCATGTGTGCATGAGGCCTAACCATGGCTTATCTTGAGACAGATCAATGTAACTCAACAGCATACATTGTTTATGTCCCTGAAATCAAAAGCTTTATTATTATAATTATTATTCAGGATTTATATAGCGCCAACAGTTTGTGCAGCGCTTTATAATATTATTCTTAAATTTTTTTGCCAATAAAAAGGACAGCTACGGTATATTCTCACTGATTCCAATGGCTTATGACTTCTTTTTACAAAGCAATGATAATATATTAGGTCCCATTTATAACTGGGTGCAAATCCCAGTGGCAGGAATCTACAAATTCTTTCTGCAGGATTTGACGGCTGTGAGCTGCCAAATCCATACACTGCAGTGACAAGCTGACGGCAGCCACAGCCATTGGTGGTTGCTCACATGCTGCTATCTGCTCACAGCTGTCAAACCCAGGAGCAGGAATCAATAGTTCTCTGCCACTAGGATTTGCTCTGTGGCTTAAAGTAGTTGTAAAGTCCGCCCCCCCCCCCAAAAAAAGCATCAAAATGGTCCGACATGTATGCCGCAAGTCGGAACAGGTACATTTTTTAAGTGTAGCTTCAGCCAAACAAACTATTTTTAAGCGTTTTGGATAGCATAGGGAAGGGTTAACACCCCTGTAATGTTTGCTTTGCTGTCTGTTTCTGTTCAGAAGATTTCACCTCACTTCCAGTCCCAATGATAATTGGATTTTGAAAATTCTGAGTTGTTGGGGAATCAAACCTTAGTGATAAAGCATCAGTGGAGACACCTTTTTCCCATAATAACTCTTGCAGGAGAGAATTACTCTTCCTAGGAGGAGATTTCTCTCACTTCCTGTTGTCTCCTTCGTTTGTAAGTAGGGGTCGTTCGTAAGTCGGATGTTTGTAACTAGGGGACCACCTGTACCGCTAAAAATTGTAGATTGCCGCCATTACTAGTACAAAATAAAAATAAAATAAAAACCCATAAATGAATTCTCATAATTCGTAAAAGCAGCAGCTTTTGCGCAAACCAACCAATAAACGGCAATTGTGATTTTTTTTTTTTTTACCAAAATATGAGGAAGAATATAAATCGGCCAAAACCGTTGGAAAAAAAAAATGTTTATATATTTTTTTTTGGATTTGTATTTTAGCAAAAAGTAAAAACATTTTTTTTTTTTTTTTTAAAAATTGTCGCTCTTTTTTTGTTTATAGCGGTGATCAGAAATGACGCAGAGGTGATGAAATACCACCAAAAGAAAGCTCTATTTGTGGGGGAAAAAAAGGACATTTTCGTTTGGGGTACAACGTTGCACGAATGCGCAATTGTCAGTTAAAGCGACGCAGTGCCGAATCGCAAAAAGTGCAGTGCTCTGGTCCTAAAGGGGGAAATCCTTCCAGGGCTGAAGTGGTTAAACCCTTTTGCCTTTAGAATCCCTTTAAGACAGGTTTCTCTAAGTATTCTAGGACTGTAACGTGTGTCAGTACCACTGATGGTGTTGGCTTATAATGTAGATTTCAGTTTTCCCAGTGGTTTGTCATTTAGGATCCTGGCCAAGCTCTAGCACCACTTTGGACTGAGCTCAGGATCAGAAAAATAGAATGTCCCCGGAGGTGGAAAGTGGTGTTGGAAGGATCTAATCAATATATTTGTTGCTAGATGAGAGGTTTTCACTTTCATGATTTTCAGAGAACGTCAGTTTCTACACAAAGCATGTAGAATGAAGTAGTATGGCCCTGGCTTGTGTATTGCTAAAGTGTCCCTGTGTTTAAACAGGTTTACAAAAAGCCGTCACTTTTCTATGTTTCTATAAGGGTGGTTGATGATTGGAATAAACTACCAACAGAGGTTGTGAGACAGTCAACAGTAAATGGCTTCAAACATGCTTGGGATAAACATAAATCTATAGTCAGACAACAAGGTTAAGGTAAAAAAAAAAATATAAAAAATATAATAAATAAAAAGGGGCAGACTCGATGGATTACTCAGTCTTTTTCTGCCGTCACTTTTCTATGTTTCTTTGTGATTACTAACTGGTACAGGTGAATGAACAGAAGCGGTGAAGGACATTTCCTTAAGGGTCCTTACACACGAGCGGATCGTTCAGGTCCACCTGTCAGTTTTTCAGGCGGACCTGAACGGACGCTCCATTGTCCTCTATGGAGTGACGGATGTCGGCAGTGACATGTCTGCTGACATCCAATCCGCTCCGATCCGCCAAAAACAGACGGATGGAAACCCTATTTTCCATCCGTCTGGTGGATCAGATCAGATGAACACGGACAAATGGTCCGTGTTCATCCGATCCTCCATAGAGGAGAAAGGAGCGGTGACAGGTCAGTCTCTGCACAAAGTGCAGAGACTGTCCTGTCATGGATCCCCGCTGAGCAGCAGAGCCAGGCAAAAACGGGCTCCGCTCGTGTGAAAGGGGCCTTAGACAATGCTGCTCTTTGCTCTAATCGAATGCAGTTCACACATGCGGATGATTAGGCATTCAGTCACATGATCCCTATTAAAAGGGAGGAATCAGGGCTCTGATTTTACCAATTCTTACCTTTCACAGTGATCAGGGTGGATAAATGTCAATGATTTAAAAAAAAAAAATTGTATTTCTCCTATCGTTTTACTGACAGACGCAGCTTCTCCATTACGTGTGGGGTTTTATGCTGGTCTCACTAGGAGTTAACTAGGCAGGGAAAAGAAACAGCTGGCCCCTCCCATGGGGGCCGTCCTCTCTTCCCACATAAAACCCCCTCATAGCATAGCTCTTCAGTTTCAATGCCTAGTTTGCAAGGAGTTGACCTGGCTTCCCTTTAGGGGAATTGCGGTCCTGTTTGCGACCGTTTTTTATTCAATTTTCTTTTACTTTTATTTTTGTCTTCTATCAAGCAATTGATCTGCTATCAAGAAGCCGGTCGGGGCATAGAGAGTCCATGGGCTCTGTACTTTCCCCGACCTGGCCGACCGATGCGAGCCAGTCCCGCCGCATGTGGACCCGCCGCATCGTTCCCGTTCCGTGCGGGTGGCCTGGGGTGATCCCCCCTTACGCCCAGCCACGGATGCGATTCGGGAATGGCGACTTCTGGCCTGCAGCATACCGCCCAAGCAGGGGCAGAAGGTCTGCAACTGGGTGGCTACCCATGGCGTCGTCCGGAGTGGTGAGTGAGAGCTCCTTCCTTCCCCCCCTTTTTTATGGGCGGAAAGGGGGACCGACGACCAAAAAAAAAAAAAAAAAAAAAAAAAAAAAAAAAAAAAAAAAAAAAAAAGCGTGGAGCCCTGTTCACCCCCTGCACACCCCCCTTCCCCCCCGCACCGCACCCGATCGTCTATCGCCGTTTGGTCGTTTTTCGCCGCTATTTTGCGGCGTACCGCCGCCATTTTGCCGTAGCCGTAGACATATTGGGCCTATGGGGCTTTCCCTCTAGCGCTCAGAGCGGCCATTTGCAGTACTGCACGTTCCCTGCAGGTGTTTTTCGGCCTCTAGTGTTCAATGGTGGCCATATTGGAATCCCTGCTCATGCAAAAAAGTGTCTACAGCTTTTTACTTTCACTTTGGAATGGTGTGTGCTCCTGATGGTGCGGCTCTCCGACGATCCTCAGGGTTATGGCAGCAAACAGCAAGTATAGCTGTGCTCTCCTGTGGGTGCTGGTGGTGGCAGGTGCAGTCCTCCTTGGTCCCCTGGTGCACTGTGGGGTGGTGGTGTGAGGCTGTGTGGGGGTGCCTTTAACTTTTTGTATGCATTTATGTGTTCCTAAGGGAGCTGAACATGCTAGGAGTGCAATCTGCGCAAGGGGCTTTTCTGGACCAGCTGTGGCGGTCTTTAGTGATTTTTCCCCAGGGCGGATGTCACCAACAGGCCCCCCAAGAAGTGTCCCCCTCCTCCTTGCTTTTCAAGGGAGGATTTTTTGATCCGGAAGGACCCTCGGACGGAGAAGAGGATCAGGGGACAGCAGCTGCGATTATAATTGATATCGCACTGCGATGCTATTGAGCCAGGATGGCAAATCGCTGATTTCTGCGCATGTGGTGTGGTCCTCCAGGCACCCTAGGGCGCCCAAGGCTTACCCATATGATCTTTTTCCTGATCGCCTTGTTTGTTGTAAATGGCAGCGTCCGCAGCATTCCTTTTAGCGCAGTGGAACTTGTGCCGGGCAGCATAATGCTTGCTGGCTCAGATCCTAAGCATGACCTGCCTGAGGTTTGCATGTCCTCCCTGTGCATGCGTGGGTTTCCTCCCGGTGCTCCAGTTTCCTCCCACACTCCAAGGGACTTGACTGTTCGCTGCTCGCTATCCCTTGAGGAAAGTTTAAAAAAAAAAAAAGGAAAAGGAAATGGGAGTCGCCTTGGTGTCCCGCCTATGATCGCTTTAATAAGACAACGACCAGTCCTCTGGAAGGGGTTCCTGCATTCAAGGGCCCCGCTGCCAAAGACAGAGGTGCTGTTAAGGTCGCTCTTCCTGGTGACAGGCTCTGCTCTGCGGCCAGCCCTGACGTTCGCCATGGTGGTGCAATATCTGTCTGAGCTTATGACGGAGCTCCAGAATCTTCTGGACTGCGGCCGCCTGCTGGATACGCCGCAGGGGGCTGACTTTTTGCTCCGAGGTCTCAAGTACCTTGGTGATGCGGCCGTTGATGATTACTGCCTATGTGATCCAGGGTAGCGGTGTTGCTGTATCCTCAGACGGGTAATCTGGTTGCGTTTTTTGGTCCGGTGACCATGCTTCCAGAAAAGGTCTCACAGACCTTCCCTTTCAGGGTGGACGTCTATTCGGTCCACGGCTGGGTTAGATCATTAAAGATTTCACTGGAGGTATGTACCTTCCTCCCAGAGCCCCGGAGGCGTGAGTTTTCGCCGTAGACAGGGGCCCCCTACCTCGGGTCAGAAGAGGTTTTTTCGCGCCTCGGGCGTAGCGGGTAACGGGACACGCTCCGGTAAGGTCGCTGCAGGGGCTGGGTGCCGGCAGTGGCAGCGCAAAACCAACAAGGCGGAGGACAAACCTCCTCAGCCTGATGGGTTGCCTCTGCCCGGGCTTCGGGTGGGGGACGTTTCTGAGTTCAACACTCTGCCACCAGTCAGGTTCTTCCCTTCGACTTAGGGCTCCCGCAGGCACGCCGGGAGGCCCTCTTTGGGGCTTTACATGCTCTCGAACCAAGGGGTGATCGTGCCAGCACCTCCAGCGAGAGGCTTCGAGGTTTCTTACTCACATCTGTTCGTGGTCCCCAAATAAAGGGGGGGTGGGGGGTCCGGCCAGTACTGGACCTGAAGGTCCTGAACCGATATGTTAGGGCGCGGAAATTCCGGATGGCATCTATCCACTCGGTTGTAGCCGCCCTCCATCAGGGGGAATTTCTGCCGCCTCTCGACATCAGGGATGTGTACCTCCATGTACATATTTGTCCACGACTTCAGCGTTTCTTTCGCTTGCAGTGGGAGACCTCCATTTTCAATTCGTGGCACTCCCTTTCGGTCTAGTCTCAGACCTCGAGTTTTTTTCACAAAACTGGTGGCTCCGGAATGGCGTTACTGCGACAGAGAGGAATTGCGGTAGTAGCCTACCTGTATGACCTGCTCCTGCGAGCGGAATCCGCCTCGGCTCGGGAAGAGAAGGTGAGGATCACAATGACCTCGCTGCAGGACTTCGGCTGGTTGCTCAACCTGCAGAAGTCGACTGTGTCTCTATCCCGTTGCCTGGAGTATCTGGGCCTGTTCCTGGACTCAGAGCAGGCAAAAGGTTTTTCCTTCCTCCAGCCAAGTTGCGGTCACTGCAGTCGGCAGTGAAAATTTTCCTGTCGCACCGACGGTCTTCCTTACGTGGGGGGCTGGGGCTCATGGTCTCGATTTTCGAGGCGATACCATACGCCCAGAGTCACACTCGTCTCCTTCTATGAGCAATTTTGGCTTGGTGGGACAGATCCCCTCGGTCCTTGGACCTTCTGATCCGTCTGAGCTCCCAGACCAGGGCGTCTCTGACCTATGGTTCCGGGACTCAGCGTTGATTCAGGGGAAGTCCTTCCTGCCCCTTCAGTGGGTGATCATCACCACGGATGATAGTCCTTTGGACTGGGGCGGGGTCCTGGGACAGCTGTCTGCCCAGGGCTGTTGGTCGCTACAAGAGGCTCGCATCCCCATCAATGTACTGGAGCTGTGAGCAATCAGATTGTGCTTTTTTTCTCTGGATGAGATTGCAGGGTCGTCTGATTCGAATTCAGTCGGACGATGCCACAGCAGTGGCGTATGTGAACCATCAGGGCGGCACAAGGAGTCCAGCAACTACAGCGGAGGCAGCTATGGTACTGCGTTGGGCAGAACGTCACGTTCCGGCAATCTCCGCCATTTACATTCCAGGTGTGGAGAACTGGCAGGCGGACTTTCTCAGTCGCCAGACGCTGGACCAGGGAGAGTGGTCTTTCCACCGTGGTGATCAATCAAATTTGTCGCAGATGGGGGATGCCGGACGTGGATCTCATGGCGTCCCGGTTCAATCACAAGGTGGAAACCTTTGTGTCCAGAACGAAGGATCCATTGGCAGTGGCCACGGAGGCTCTGGTGGCCCCCTGGGGCCGTTACCGCCTTCTGTACGCTTTCCCTCCGATAAAACTGCTTCCGCGATTGATACGCAGGATAGTGGCGGAGGGGATACCAATAATCTTGGTGGCTCCAGATTGGCCTCGGCACACTTGGTACGCCGACGTGGTGCACATGGTGGCAGACGCCCCTTGGCTGCTCCCGCTGCGAGACGATTTTATGTCTCAGGGACCCATCTTGCACCCTGCTTTACCCTCGCCAGCTTTTACGGCTTGGCTATTGAGTCCCAGGTGCTAAGAGATAGGGGAGTCGCCGACTCCATGATCCCTACTTTGTTAAAAGCTCGCAAGTGTACTTCTCGCAAGATTTATCTCCACACCTGGAAGGCTTATATAGCTTGGTGCGAGGCGGAGGGTCATAACCCTCGCTCTTATGTTGTGTCCAGGGTCCTGACTTTTTTGCAGCAGGGCCTGAACAAAAAACTGGCTTTGAGTATCCTCAAGGGCCAGATATCGGCTCTGGCGATTCTCTTTCAGAGACCTTTGGCTTCGCACTCGTTGATCGTACCTTTGTACAGGGTGTGCGACACATGGCACCTCAGGTGAAGGCTCCGATGGCTCTGTGGTATCTGCATTTGGTGCTTTCTGTTCTTCAGAAACCGCCATATGAGAATATCAGGGAGATTTCCTTACAATTGCTGTCGCAGAAGGTGGCCTTTTTACTTGCCATCACTTCCGCCAGACGGGTGTCTGAATTAGCAGCACTATCATGCAAGTCTCCCTACTTAGTCATGCATAAGGATAATGCAGTCTTGCGATCCTCTCCTTCCTTCCTTCGGTGTTCTCTTCCTTTCACATTAATGAAAATATTATTCTTCCTTCAATGTGCCCTCGTCCATCGCACCGAAAAGGAGTTTGAGTTGCATGCTTTGGACGTAGTGAGGGCCTTACGAGGGTACTTGGCTGCTACAGCTTTTTTTTTTTTTTCTTCTAAAAGCTGATGCTTTGTTTGTGCTGCCAGAGGGTCCGTGCAAAGGGTTGGCGGCCTCGTCGGCTACGATTTCTCGTTGGTTTATAAAAACCGTGACCCATGCGTATTCTGTTAGGGGCGAGGTCCCCCCTTTTCCGGTCACGGCTCATTCTACCCAGGCTGTTAGCACTTCCTGGGTTTTCAGACACCAGGCCTCAGTGTCACAGGTGTGCAAGGCGGCCACTTGGGCCTCGGTACACACTTTCACTAAGTTTTATAAAGTTGATGTGTTTGCATCTTCGGGTGCTGCTTTGGGCTGCAAAGTTTTGCAGGCGGCAGTGTAGGTGTGTCTGGCGCCTCCTTAGAGGTTCAGTTGGGTACTGTTATTGTTTACCCACCCCCCTTTTTGACACAGCTTGGGGACGTCCCCACACGTAATGGAGAAGCTGCGTCTGTCAGTGAACGATAGGAGAAAAAAGGTATTTTATTAAAACCTACCGTAAAATTGTTTTCTCCGAGTTCACTGACAGACGCAGCACCCACCCCTCTGTGCTCTGTTCTTGTACGGCTTGTGTGGAAACTGAAGAGCTATGCTATGAGGGGGTTTTATGTGGGAAGAGAGGACGGCCCCCATGGGAGGGGCCAGCTGTTTCTTTTCCCTGCCTAGTTAACTCCTAGTGAGACCAGCTTAAAACCCCACACGTAATGGAGAAGCCGCGTCTGTCAGTGAACTCGGAGAAAAGGATTTTACGGTAAGTTTTAATAAAATCCCTTTTTTTTTTATTTTTACCAAATTTATTGTAATACAATGCTTTAGGAGTAAAAACCTTTCTATGATTGAATTGGTTCTAATATCGCTGTTTAACCTGACAGCTTATTATTCTAATTAGGAAACCTTAATTTTTCTTGCAAATATTAAAGATTCTAACTACCAGCAAGAATAAATCATTACATTTAAAGAGCACCTTTCATTTCAGATCCATCATGGCAGCGCCTGTTGGCGGGCATCCATTCACCTGCTGCCGCCACGTCCCTCACCTTGTTGTGTCACTGCCGCATCACCAGCCTGCCCATTAAAGTGAATGGGACTGTCGGTGAGCCAACAGCAGGTCAGAGGAAGAGCCGCTGCAGGACAGAGATGACAGTTGCTCTTTAAAAATGATGATTTAAATCAAATACACCCTGGCAGTGATCATTTGGCCAAAGGCATATAGTCATGTGGCCAACACAAGAAAGAGTCTGAAGCATCACTTTCCCCAGGAAAGGCATTTTACTTCACCACCATTTCCTTTTTGGGAAGATTTAATACCTGTCCAGGTTACTGATGCAACCGGAGACAGGAAGAGTAGCAAACGTGCCTCTTTCCCTGTACCTCCAGCTCCCATCAGCTGCACACTCAGAAGCACATCCCTGCTCCAATATTCCACTTGCCAAGTAGAAATGAATAGGTTGCACTCTGATGCTGCCATTTAAACTGGGAAAAAAAGTGTCAAAGTACAACGAAGGTCTCCATGCCTGCCAGCCGTATTATACATACATCAGCACAGCGTTATATTGTGCAATTATAAAAACAAAAACACGATTCACATTTTGCTAAAACCAATACTTTTGGCAATTTATAATTTATAATCCCATCAGCGCTGCCTCTACCTGAGTTTAAACAATGTGAAGGGTGGGATTGTTTGGGCCGTCCCTTTAGGAAAAAAAAAAAATATGTCAGCCTTCGGAAATCATTGCCATTTCTCCCTGCAGCAGGACTTCTTTGAGGAAATGGCCTTTGCAGACCTGCGAGCATGATATATGTAGTGGAGAGATTTGCCGGGCATAAGGTGTGGCTGGGTGGTATTGGTGACAAGATGATTGATGTGTATAGTAGCGAGTAGAATATACCACGTGGAAGGATGATGCCATCGAGTCATGCTGTAGTCCACGCTCACACACCAAGCGCAAATAATGGCAACAGGGATTTGGGACAGGGGATGGAAGCATTGTCACCACTGCAAGGGATGACAAAAAAAAAAAAAGAAAAAAGGTTTTGCCTGCATCTTCAACAGGTAAGATCTGTCACCTAAAGCAGATTGCCGCTGCATCTGAGCACCACAAACACTATTCATTTCTAATATTCAAAGCAAACTCTTCCATCCATTCATTTCTAAATGCTTTATTTTGTTGTGAAATGCCTTTGAAAAACACTCCTAGTATTTCTGGCAGTGGCCATCTTGAGCAAAGCCAAATGATTCATGTAGCATTTACTTCCTGGAATCCATCTGCCCTTAACTCAGGCATGCATGCAGCAAAGTGTGCTTTGCTGAGAAAACCCCCTCCTCCTCCTCTCCTGAAGACTGTTGAGATGTACAGCATCTGCCTAGGCAAGAAACCAGGAAGTAATTGAAGGAATGTAAAAAAATAAAAATAAAAGAAGTTTAACACAAGTAAATGAAGAAAAAATATGAAAAGTCTGTGGCTAAAAATCACGTAGCTGCTGACTTTTAATAAAAGGACATTTACCTGTCCAGGGATCCAGCGCCATCCTCTCCTGAACTGGTTCTTCACCAGTCTTCAGGTCCAGGGTGCTGGTATGTTTACGAAGAGCAATGCAACTCCTTGCGGCTTCCCACTGCACTTTTTGAATGGTAGTACCGCTGCCTTGTCGGACCTGTGCCATGTCCCAGAAGGCTGCAGGTAAAGGGCAGGGGCAACTTCCACTCGGGTAGGCAAGGTGATCTGTAAATAAGTGGGAGCAGGTTCCTATCAAAACTAGGTACCCACTCCCAAAAACATTTTATTGTGCCAAATGTGGCAGTGGTGGTGGTGGGGGGTGTGGAACTTCCCCTCTAGGGTGAAAGTCTACTTTAGACCATGGAGCAAGCAAAATGACAACATGCATTTAGCTGAACCTTTATCTTAGAAATAGTACAGACAGTAATAGCCCAGACAAAAACAATCCATATATTCTTCAATAAAAAAGGTGCTGGCCAGAGACTTGCCTTTCTTTACAGAAGAGGTGCGTCTGACAGGTAAGACAGCTGTAGGTACCCCGCCTGGTTTCAGGCCTCCACTCTCCGCTGTTATTTGCTTCTTCTTATGTTTTCGTCTTTTCAGCTGGTGGGCTGCCAGAGCCAGGGCTACTGTGCCGAGAGCAGTTGCAAACAGGACTTTCCGGAGGCCGGGGGAAAGCTTTAACTGTGAGAATGTGGTCTGTAAAGGCAAAATGTACCAAATACAAGCAATTACTGCAGTGTACACATACGTCTGTGCTTTTAAGCATTGTTAGTGGCAATTGCGTTGCGCAGGCTGGTGCAAAGTGAAAAATGTCTTGGGATGCATTGTAGAGATCCTGCACAATACTGGAATATCACTGCAATGGTGATCTAATAAAAAAAATAAGGGGGGGTCTTTCTGCATATAATTGGTGAAATGTTCTAACATGTCAAGAGGAAGATTTGCCAAATATAAAAATGGCCACATACATCTTAAAATAACTTAAAGAAGAACTATGGTCAAAATGAAAAAAACAATACGTTATGCACCTATACAGTCTGTTAAACATCTCAATGTTGCAAAAAACAGTAAAGATTTAGAGATATCTACCTTGTCCCCTGTGGCTGAAAGCTCTCATGTGCACTTCCCTTATTGAGGAGACAACTCTGCTTTTTGTGTTTGTAATTGCCTGTTGTAGCCTCTCTGAAGAGCTGTCCTGACATCACTGGGGTAGGTGCTCCTATAGTTCATGGAAAGCTCAGGCATTTCATTCTACACCGAAGTTCAGAACGAGGTTTCGCCCACGATCAGCATGTGAAGCCCCGCCCATTCTCACCTATGTCCCGCTCACTGATACCTATACAGGCTGCTCCTAGCTTGGCTTTTCTTCTGTCAGTTTACCAATTACCAGAGGAGAACAGGCACGGAGAAGCACACAGATTAATAGACAAATCTGTGTGCAAACTAACCTGTACTGACTTGTACTGTTTTACATAGCACACTCCCAGCTATTGATTGGCAGATGGGTGTGTGTTATGTAAAATAGACTGAGCATGATAGAAGGCAGGATGACTCTGGGAAATGTAGTTTCTCATGGGAGATACAGAGGCTGGTTCACTGAAAGGAAATGACATACTAGCTCTGCTGAACTCCTCCCATCATTACTAGTATCATACAGCAAAGGAGAACTGGTGGAGGGGATTAGAGACCACAATTGCAGCTATATGGTAGGAAAATAATCATTTCCGTTATTACCATGTTTAACTTTCAGGTATTTATATGAGGATTTACTAAAATGTGTATGTTGCCTTTAGTTGTACTTTAAGGCTCCATTTACACTTGTGCATCTTTTGACATCAAAGTCACATGACAAGTCATTCCCCGTGTTTTCCAATGATAACCATTCATATATTTGCAACTTAAAAAGTAGTTCTCGCACTACTTTGGTCCGACTTTCATGCAACTTGGAGGGCCATAGACTTCAATGTTAACACTGGATTGCTGAGTTATTCACATTAGGGTCATCACAGAGGACAAGGGGGCACTCTTTATGTCTGGAGGAAAAGAGATTAAATCTCCAAATATGGAAAGGTGTCTTCACAGTAAGAACTGTGAAAATGTATAATAGAATGTTTTGGCCAGCTCAGTTGATTGTTTTAAAAATGGCCTGGATTCTTTCCTGAATGTACATAATATAACTGGATACTAACTTACTTTATGGTAAAGTTGATCCAGGGAAAATCCAATTGCCTCTCGGGGGATCGGGAAGAATTTTTTTTCCCCTGCTGGAACAAATTGGATCAGGTTTTGCTGTTGTTTTTTTGCCTTTCTCTGGATCAACTGTGGGTATAGGATTGTGTATATGAGATTGTATGATTTATTAATTTTTTTTTAATTGGTTGAACTAAATAAATATTTTTCAACCTATCTATGTAACTATGGTAGATCAAGAATTTTTGCGGTACTTTCTTTGTGTGTTTAGAGGGATAAAACAAAGGGAAAATGTACACATATATTACAGAGATGCAAGTTTTTTTTTTTTGTTTTGTTTTGTTCGAACATAAACTTTAAATTAAAAAAAGCACACCGAGGCATTTTTCAGGCGCTATTGCGCTAAAAATAGCGCCCTTATAGCGCTTGAAACCCCCCCCCCCCGCCCCCAAGCTCCTTGAGGGTAGGGACTGATGTGAATGTACAATGTACAATGTATATGTAAAGTGATGCGTAAATTGACGGCACTATACAAGTACCTAAAATTTATATAAATAGAGCTGCACGATTAATCGTATTAAAATCGCGATCTCGATCTACCCCCCCTGCGATCTCCATTGGGCATTACCGCGATTTTCAGTGCAGTTAATGGGGTCCGACTTACGGGGCGACTCAGCGCGACTTAACTGTAATAAAAATCAATGCAAGTCGCCTGAAGTCTTTACTAAGTCGCAGCGACTTGAGTCTCAGGGGAGACTTCCAAGTCTGGGCAGAGAGCCAAGTTCTGAATCACC
>BLSH010022067.1:737566-757440 GCA_018402905.1 Glandirana rugosa
CAGGTAATAGGTTCGGAACCGATACTGGCACCGTCTCTAGGGACACAAGGACATGTATATATGCAATTGTAAGCTGATGATCTTCCACTAAATCTGAAAGCCTGTAGGAATGAATTACTGTCTATTTTTCCATCTTAAAATGGACAGACAAAAGCAGGCAGAATGTACGAAGGACCATTATACTGCTCATGCACAGTGTGCCATATCAAGAATACATGGAGACTTGTACAGCGAATGATCTGTTCATTTTAATGTACCTACAGATATGAGACACTGAACTTTACAAGGTAGGTAGGAAGGCTGAGGTTATACAAACCTCACTTTATCTCCAAACAAAACAAACAGTAAAACTCAATAGAAATAAAGAGGCGTTTACCTGTCCAAAGGTTGTGTACAGGAACACAGGGATCTCTGCCACGGTCATAGCCAAGGCTTGGATAATGGACATGCCCTCTGCTCTCTGGAATGCCATATTGGTCAGTTAGGCAGTATGTGGACACAAAGATAATATTTAATCGAGTTCAGACATTAATTCCCTTATTTCTTGGTCAGACAGTTGGCACGGATAAGGTGCATTTAAAGATCCCATTTTCCAAACAAATCCTAAAAGCAAAAAAAAAATATATATATATAAAAATATTACAATAACTGTAAACCAAAACTGAATCACAAGATTGCAAGCTCCTTAACCACTTCAATACTGGGCACGATCTCCCCTTCCTGCCCAGACCAATTTTCAGCGCTGTCGCATTATGAATGACAATTGTGAAGTAATGCAACACTGTACCCAAACAAAATTTTTATCTTTTTTTCCCACAAATAGAGCTTTTTTTTGGTGGTATTTTGATCTGATTTTTTGCGCTACAAATGAAAAAAGAACGAAAATTTTGAAAAAAAATTTTTTTCTTTGTTTCTGTTACAGAACTTTGTAAATAAGTAAGTTTTCTCCTTCACTGATGGGCACTGATGATGTGGCACTTCTATGCAGCACTGACGGGCACTGATAGGCGGCACTGAGTGGCATCCCTATTGGGCATTGATTGGCATCCCTGGTGGTCCTGGGTGGGCATTCTCAGGGGGAGGGGTGGGCTGCGCTGATAATTAACCAGCGCAGACCCCCCCATCAGGAGAGCAGCTTATCAGCTCTCCTCGCGTCTGTCGAGTGGAGGGAAAGCCGATAGATGGCCCTTCCCATTTACACCGTGATCAGCTGTGATTGAAAACAGCTTAATCATGTGGTAAAGAGGCTCCGTCAACTGGCAGTGAAGCCATCTGAAGGGTCCCGTCATCTTCTGGAACGCACACAGGTCCCAGAAGGCAGCGGGGGGAGGGAAGATGAGGAGCCAGACATGACATAGATCGCCGTGCGGCCATCTTATCAGGAAGTGGGAGCAGGTACCAGCTCCCCCCTCCCCAAAAAGTGCCAAATGTGGCAGTGGAAGGAGGGAGGATGCGAACAAATGGAGATTCCTCTTTTATGTGGGGCTACGCTTTAAGTCCTCCTCTAAATTCTGGAGCCCAGAGGCTTTGTACGGTTTTCGGTGGGATAAAGTCTCCATTCCTGGGTTAACATCTTACCTGCTAACCAGATTATTAGTCTCAGCTATGCACAGGTCTTTATATGTAAACTGACTGATTGACTGATGCTCGGGACTCACTATCTCTCTGCAGTGGAAGCTTGCTGCGGTGTGAAAAGGCTGAGTGCTGAAAGAACACGAAATAAGCACATGTGCTGTTTGCTTTGAGGAACCCATCAGGGGCATCGGACCGATGCTGCATCCACCTAGGCAAATATATAAAAAAAAAAAAAAAACCACAAAACCCCATACTTGTCTTTTAATTGTGCTAGTACATCTAAATGCATCTACTCCTCCTTGACTGGCATATCTTATGTCCCTTTATGCTTATCCACCTTTGGTTAGATCTTTAGTGGGTGGCCAGCCTGCAAAGGTTTTTGCTCCTACCTGGCTGGCTGCGTTCACACTGCCATACGAAGCTGCTCACAGCAAGGGGTCGGATGCGTCCCTGTTCATCATTTCAGGTCTGAATTTTTGTCTGAATTGGAACCTGAAATGGACCAGAAGACACACAGGACTCCTGTGCAATTACCCCCTGAGATTCCATTGAGAGCCGGTCACAATCTCCTGACATGCGATTTGGACTCGGAGAAACTCACATCCAATTTGCAATAGTGTGAACCCAACCAAAGTCTCTGAACCCTTAAGGGTTGCATGACTTCACCGTCCATGCTGGGGACCCCCATAAGATGTGTCACAACATTTTAACGCAATATCTGATCTATTCATGTACGGTATGTATATTCCACCTACACCCCCTGAAGAAGACTGTTTCACAGCGTTGGGAATAATTGGTGGCTATATAATTAATAAACTTCACATATGCTATATGATATTTCTACTCCTAATTAGGAAACTCAAGCAATAGGGTAGTAGTTATGCTGTTTAGACTAGAGGAATTTAACCTTGTTGTTCAATAAACATGTTTTTTACTTTTATATTACAAAATCTATGTATTAATGTGAATTTTGGCTGCATCCAAGTCCCATGGGAGATGCACATGTTCTACTAGATATAGGGGCGAAGCAGCTGTTAAATCATGATATACTCATCTTCCTTTTAAAAATCTCTTGAAATAGTATGTTGTTTTTTTAAACCTCTACTGTATTTTTTACCTAGGTGAGAATGACTTCTGGGACCCCCCCCCCCCCCAAATTCTGTGCATGCGCAGATGTGCCACAGAGCTTCAAATCCTGACAGCCCTGCGGCACATGTGTGCATGAGCAGGGTTTCCCTGTAAATCTAAGCATGTGCGGTTCCTCCTCACGTGTGCAAACACAGGTAACAGATGTCCAAAAACGTCCTCCCCATCCTTGCGCACACTCTGGAAATCTCCTGCATGTGCGCAGATATGCTGAAGGACTATGCCAGGACCTGACAGCCAGGAAGAGCCCTTCGGCATATCTGCGCTGGCGCCATAATCGCAACACGGGGGGGAGGTTGAGAGATTGACAAAGGACTTAAAGTGTTACTAAACCCACAACAGTAAAATCTGTCTGTATGTGCAGCATAGCATGCTTGTTATACTCACTGTGGAACTTAAGTGGTTAATCCTCTGCATTGTATAAAAAGGCTCTTTGACACTATATGGACAGATCCTTCCACTCCTGTAATGTCTATCTTGGCAAAGCCATATAATAAAGTGAGGGTAGCCATCCTGCAGATGCTCAGTTTAGTCTCTATTGCTGGAGAGAATATTTCCTGTTTCAGTTGAACTGTTCAGGTCACATTATATTGACATCACACATGTGGGCGTGTATATAAGTTGTAGTGGAAATCTCCTCCTACCTGAACACGCAGCTATGGACAAACTCTGCAGTTTATCATGTGACCGTGGTCAACAGATCAGCGAAAAAGGTATATAGTGGCAGTATTTTAATGTAAAAAGAAGATTTATAAGCTGTGGGCACTGTGGGGGGGCAGATGAACTATTTTCAGATTACTGGGTTTAGTAACACTAACTTCCTCTTTAACACTGTCCCACCTGTTCCAAGATCCCTTTAAACTGTTCTGAACACCCAAGGGACAGGAAGCACAATGGCAATCATGTCCCACAAGCTACCGATCCAGAGCTGTAGTCTTCAGCAACTTGGTCTTTGTGTGTTAGGCAGTTGTAAAGGGGTTAAAGTGATACTAAACACACAGTTTTAATTCACATTGCCCCTTCTATTTCTTTATGTGGATGAGCACTGTATTTATTTGAAATAAAAAAACAAAACAAAATACCCTTTTCCTTTGGAGTACAGAGTAAAAGTAAACAAACTGTTTTAACCGATTCCCGTTTTGCCTACTGTAGAATGGATGGCTGGGTGGGAGCGCTCTTGTTCTGGGAGGTCATATGATGTCCTCCCATTCTTGGTGTGCAGTGCGAGGATCGGTGGCGAGCGGTGTCCCTCAGACACAGCGAATCACCAATCAGAATAAAGAGCCAATGATGTTGGCAGTTCACCATGTGATCAGCTGTGTCCAATTACAGCTGATCACATTTAAATAAATGTTGGCTATCAGCATTTCCTTTCTTCAGCGCTGTCACTGTGTGAGGACAGGAAAGCCAATAACTGGCTATCCTGTGGTAGGGAACATTTACACTCAGAGCTCTGATCATTAGTGCACTGATTGACACTGCCTTATTAGTGCTGCCACATCAGGGCAAAAGAAAAATTACTTATTTGCAACATTTTATAACAGAAACAAAAAAAAGGTTTTCTTTTTTCCCCCCAAAACGTTGGGTCTTTATTCATTTGTTTAATAAAAAAAATAAAAACACCCAGTGGCGATTAAATACCACCAAAAGAAAGCTCTGTCACAAAAAAAAATTATAAAAATGTAATTTGGGTACAGTGTTGCATGACTACGCAACTGTCATGCAAAGTGCGACAGCGCTGAAAGCTGAAAATTGGCCTGGGCAGGAAGGGGGGTAAAAGTGCCCGATATTGATGTGGTTAAATTGTCATACAAATACATATGTGAAATTAAAGCTTCATTATTTTTTGGCAATAACAGTGTGTGTGTGGATTTCTACCAGTCACAGGCTGTGTCACACTCCCTGTGACCTGAAAAGGAGGTGTGTGCCGCTCAGGCTTGGTAAAGAGGGGATGTATGAATGGTACATGGAGCCCGTCCTGGCTCCTACAACGGTTCAAGAAAGAAAGGGGTAGCCCCTGGAAGTCACACATCTAAGATGTCTTAGAGAGGTGAATGGAGTGGCAACCTCAGCCTGCACTCCAGCCAGGCCATGCCCCCATGTTTCACTCCGCCCCCTGGACCTTGGGGGTCATGTGTCAAGCCCCCCCCCCCCCAGCCTGTGTCTTAGAATAAGAGGGAGGTGAAGCCCCCTTTCAATCTAAATGTAATATCCCGCCCCCATAGTGTTTAGCTGGTTAGTGGGCATGGAGGAGGGAGGGAGCCTAGTGGGCTGTCATTTACCACTGTGTATATAGCCACGTGTGACTATTACGGGTGTTGAAAATAATCGATGCATCTCGATGCGGCATAGATTCCGAGAACGGGCCGCAACGATTGCATTGATTTACATTAACCCTTTCACACCGTAGGAAGGAATGCATAAAAACAGAGGGACCGACAGTGATTTGTCGCAAGAATCGGGCATACTCCGGCGTTTCTAGAACATTTGTATTGCCATAGATATCAATTGAGAAGTATCAGTCGCGCATATTAGCGCGACATGGGCGTTTGCAAAGTCATGCGACAAAGAGCTTGAAAAACGTCCAAAAACACTACGCCTCAGGTGTGAATGCAGCCTTAATGTGCACGGGCAGGGCTGTCCCGGGAGAGGCACAGGGCTGTATCATGTAAATGGGCTGTGTACTATTTTTTTTAATGAAAACCACGGTCAGTGATCGTGATGCATCATGAATCGTCGATAGGATAATCGTAAATCGGATTGAATTGTGAGACCAGTGAAGATGCGCACCCCTAGTGACTACAGTCACATGGGCTGCTCAGATGTAATAGGGTGGCATTGCTCAGCATAGAGTGAATATGAGCAGCATGTAATGCACAATTTATTGATCGTTTTTTATGATGTGGGTTTAGTGGGACTTTAAATACTATGGGATGCCACCAGCACATTTGTAAACACTGACTGAGTGACAATTAAAGCAGAACTAAACCCGTCGATTTAACAAATTTAAAAAAACAGTTATGTTTCTACCATGCTGGGATTGCCAACGGTCACATTTACTTTTGCCCCCCCAGGCTAGAAAACACTCATCGGTGCTGATCAAATGCTGGCTTTCCAGCCAGACCTGTTAGACAGCAGTACACATGGGACTGAACGTTGTCCGATTGTTGCTGAGCCAGCTGACTTTCGTTACGTGTGTGGCGTGCTTTAGTTTGCCCGATGTAGTAGAAACAATTGCCAGGGTGACAACGCAGGAGAACAATTAGGAAAGCATTGTCCAGACACTCCCTGCTATGGGGCGACGAGGACCTTCATGGCAGGATCACCAGGTGTTACTTTAATAAAAGCAAATACAGAAAAATGACAATAACAAAGGTGAATCTTATAGGAGAGTTCAGTGATTGGGTTTACATCAGGGAAGCGGTTCAAGCGCTATTGAACCCCAAACTTAGTCCCTTGGCCCGACCACATGCAAACATGCGGCCTCCCAGGTAGAGGGCCTTGTGGAGGAGCGTCCGCATATTTGCATGAATTGGTGCAAATACAGCTGTGCTGAGATCCCGCGCCCTGCCAGCGGCTAACGGAAAGCTCCTGATCGCTACTTGCGATTGGGAGCTTTCCGATCATGTGACCCCCCCATGACAGTCACATGATCATACACTCTGCCCCGTCTCCCTAAACCTCTTAAAGGACCAGTAGGCGTCAGCGCCAAGAGGTTAATATACTGCAGCTCACCAATCATTAACCTCCCTGGCGGTAATCCCGAGTGTGGCTCGGGGTGGAATTTCAGTACCATTAGCGGTAACCCCGAGCCACGCTCAGGATCGCATCGCTGGATCCAAGGCAGCCTTACTCACCTTGTCCCCTGGATCCAGCGATGTCCACCCCCCCCCCCCGCTGTGTCTGCGGGCTGTGTCCTCCGCCTGATGCCTCTGTGTGCCGGGCTCCGTTTCTCTGCGAGCGTTGCGTCGCACGGAGGGCGGAGACCGGCGGCAAATTCAAAAAGTGAAACACACAGCATACATACAGTACATGGTGATCTGTAAGATTACATTACTGTATCAAATCATTTCACATCCCCTTTGTCCTTAGTTGTTTGCCCAGTGCCCTGCATGCACTTTTATATTATATATGCCATTCTTTCTGCCTGGAAACTTAAAAATGTCCATGGCAACCAAAAAGTGTCCCTTTACGTCAAAAGTGTTTTTTGATCAGCTAGAAAACACCGATAGTAAATAAGAATCATTTGCAGAATTGAGTGATACTGATTTTTGGGGAAATTTATCATCAGACACTGAAAGTGATGACAGCGTCAATTCTGCAACTGAGCAAATTTCAGTGTTTTTGGTTTGATTACATTATTGAATACATTTTATTACTATTATGTTATTATTTTTGATTATTATTTTTAGTTATTATATTATAAATTTATGATTTCATGTTTCAAACTTTATCATACCCGGGATGTCTACTAGACTCTTGTTTGGATAGATTTAAGTGAGTTATTCCTAAGAATTACAGGCCTACAATATAAAACGCCAAATTTCCATGCAAAATAATCGTACCGCTTTCAGCACCAAAAATCTGATATAATCATACCGCCAGGGAGGCCAAATGTGGTGGCTTCATTCGTTTTCTTCTCTTTGGCTTTTTTCCCCTCTGTTTTCCCCTGATGGTCTGGCCAGTAACACACCTCCTGCATTATGGTACCTACACTCCGTTTTCTAAACTTTTTATTAATTTTACAAAAAGAAATATCATTACAAAGCATAACAATCACACCCTAGAGTATGCATAATTCAAAAACATCCTGAAATATCATTTATTTCCAAAATCCTCTCAGTCCAGAAGGGGGGAAAAGATGGGGGGGGGATACAATGGTACCTCCAGTTTAAAAATGAAGAACCAGAGGGCCCTGATAGGACATTTCTCCGGTTCCACCAATCAAAATTACTAGCCTAAAACTACAAAATTGCCTCCCTATATTTACAACCGGTAACCTCACTGAGCGAAAAAAACACTAAATACAAAAAAGGGAGATCATTAAGGGGGAATACTGAGACAGCTACATATAGCTTTCATTCATTTTTGAATCGGTACCTACACTCTGGATGATGGAGACCCAGAGACACAGCAGACAGCCACTTTGCCAGCCTAGGGGTGGGGGGGGGTGGTAAATGTACTAGCAGATTTAAATACACTAACAAACTGAAGCCAAACTCCAGCTCACATGTTATCAGTTAAAGCAGTTGTTTCCTTTTGGGACAAATATTTCACACAAATAAAAGCTGTCAATAGTTAAAGTGATTGTAAAGGCTTGTTTTTTGTTTGTTTTTAAATAACAAACATATCATACTTACCTCCTCTGTACAGTTGGTTTTGTACAGAGCAGCCTGGATCCTCCTCTTCTCGGGTCCCTCTTCTGCTCTCCAGGCCCCTCCTCTCCTCGAGTGCCCCCTCAGCCAGCAGCTTTCTATGGGGTCACTCGAGCCGAGTCAGAGTTCCGTGTATCCATTCAGACACGGACCCCGACCGGCTGACTTTGATTGACAGCCGCGGGAGCCAATGGCGCCACTGCTGTGTCTCAGGAGGATTGTTCTGGAAGGCTGAGGGGATTGTGGACATCGCTGGAGAGAGAAGGGGCTCTGCTAAGTATTAGGGGGTGCTGGGGAGGCACATATATTCAGATAAAAAACCTTCTGCCTTTACAACCCCTTTAGTGCCGGTTCACACTGCAGCGATGTGGGAACCCTGCGAATCCACTGCGGGTTCCCACATCGCATGTCTCCCGGTGGCAGTTCACCCTGCTATATGTGAACTGTGGGGAGTGTCAATAGAAAGCTAATGACACCCCCAAATCAGTTTGCATATCGCACTGCAAACTTGCACAGGAATCGGATCGCCTGGTATGAACACGCGATCCGATTGTGCTGCTGCGGAAAAAAAAAAAGAAAAGGGTCCTGTGCGAGTTTGCTCCGATTGTGATGCAAATTCAGCCTTACAATTTCTATGGCCCCTTTCACACGGCCCTGTGCGGGGTCCGTTTTTGCTCAGCGGGGATCACTCTGATGATCCCCACTGAGCCAGCGGATGACAGGTTTGCGTCCACTCACTGTGCAACCACGGATCTGTCAAAGCGCCCCTCCCCTCTCCTCTATGGGAAATTGAATGACAACGGACTGTCTGTCTGTTGTCATCCAATCTGATGACGGATGGGATAATAAGGTTTCCATCCGTCAGACTTTACAGGACAGGATCGGAGAGCGGAGGATGTCAGTGCACAGGTCACCGCTGACATCCATCGCTCCATAGAGGAGAATGGAGCGTTGTTCAGGTCCGACTGAAAATTGGACAGGCAGACTGGACCTCAACGCCCGTGTGAAAGGGGCCTATGGCTGAATTTGCATCGCACAGAGATCGCATGTGATTCACACTGCAGTGCGGTACGAATCACATCCGATCTCCGGAATCACATCCGATCTCCGGGATCACAACAGTGTGAACCGGACATTAAAGAGGAGCTCCAGGCTTCTCCAGAAAAAATGAGAAGTCAGCAGCTACAAATACAGTAGCTGCTGACTTTTAATATTAGGACCTTTACCTGTCCCACAAATACAGTGTTGTCTCCACCCGAGCCAATCGGCTCTTGGGTGCTGCCGCCGCCATCTTCACTAAGGGAAACTGGCACTTTAGCCTTGCGGCTTCACAGCCAGTTCCCTACTGCGCTTTGTGAATGGCCCAGTGGCGGGGGAAATCGGACGTCCAAAGTCAGGGTGGGAGTGGATACTTGGTGGGGGGGAGGAGCAAACAAGCGGAGCTTCCCCTTTTGGGTGGAGCTCCGCTTTAATGGTTTGTCTCATTTCTCTGATACGTTCTGCTGGAGAGCTTGTGCTGTGGAAAACAACAAACTTGCTGGCTGGATCACCAGATGGAGAAAAAAGAAACAGTCTAAAAATAAATAAATAAATAAAAGGAAACTAATGCAGCCATCAACATCTAGGAGTTGATAAGCTGCAATATAATAACGGTTTGTTGCTTTGAGTTGCACAAAGAAAGCAGCAGATAGAATGCAGAGCTGCACACAGCGATCTCTATTATTAGCCATATATGTAGATGTGCGGGAATAGAATATACACAGGAAATGCATAGCACTGGAGACAACATGGATCAGCAAGCCATCTCCTCCTCCTCCTCAGTACTGGGAGCCATGCTGCTCCCCAATCCCGGACAGTCCTCCATGAAAGATCCCCGCTCCACACTCACCGCTTCTCCCCCTCCAGAAGGGCAGCGTCTCCTCCAGCCCAGCGCAGCCGAACCCTGACACCCGAACGACACCGGCCGCCGCCAATAGCTAGCGAGGATTCTTACATTCCGCTACCGCAACAGCCAATCCGCGCATCCGCTTCGGCCTCACGTGTGTGGTTGCATTGAAAGTGCCGTAGACGCTTCCTGGTCGGTGGGTTCTCTGATTGGTGGATAGGATGTGAAAGGAAACAAGGGGCGTGGTGTGTTTAAAGAGACACAGCATGGGGAGAAGATGGATGGTTGCTGAGGAGTGTGGTGGAGCTCTGATTGGATGATTCATACCCTGGGTTCTTAGTGGGCTGATTATAGAATGGGGTGATAGTTTGGTGTGTGAGACTTTCCTCATATTTTCTACATATGCAAGTCATAGGTGTGCCTGGGCACATCCTAATCACCCCATGCAACGCAGATGCCCTCTACTGCCCCGGCTCCACCCTGCAGCGCTGACGGCTTCCCTCCTCCTCTCTACCACCGGCTGCTGCTGCTGCAGGCGCACACAGAGGGATGTTTTAAAATGAGTGGGGGAAGGGGCCTGTAAATATGTAATTAACCAGCCCCTTCCCTTTCTGAATGAACACAGTGAGCGATCGGTACCGTGTGTTTGAGCTTTGGAGTGCACACCCTAATGCAATAGGCCAAACAACTGCCTATGCAGGTAAAAGGGGTGTCTGTAGAGAAAATCAAGCTGTGCAGCTCTGACTGAAGATGAGTAATGCTAAGTGGCAGCCCGTCCATATGGGCCCCCCCCCCCCCAATCCACACGCCCTGGGATCTAATCTACATGCAGGGTGCCAGACGTGTGGATTTCTTTGTTTCTCTTTTGAAGCACGTGATTAGAGCCTGAGGCTCTCTGCGTCCCGAGCCCACCCAGTTGTGTGACAATAGCAAATTAATGTTCACTATTGTCTTCCTGATTATCCTCCCAGCCAATCAGGAAGCTGGTCCTGAGACCCGATTGGCCAGGTAGCCAATCGGGTCTCAAGACCCAATTCCTGTTCAGCCGGGAGGAGAAGCCCCAACTTTTCCCTCAGCAGGCTCATCTCACCCCAGATCCCTTCTGCCTCCTTACAGTAAGGCCTCCAATCACGGCCTTCCCATTCATCTCCAGCGGAGAAAGTAACGTATTTATAACTACTTAAAGTGCTCAAATTTCTTAAAGCGGAGTTCCACCCAAAAGTGGAGCTTCCGCTTTAAGTGAAGGTGACCCCCGACGTGCCACAATTGGCATGTCATTTTTTTAGGGAGGGAGGCAGGGACCCTATTTTTACAGGGTCCCAGGTCCACTTCCTCTCCTGGTGCCACAGAACCGAAAGGAAGTTCACCTTCCTCCCCCTCCCTCCCGGTGATCGTCTGGGACATGTCACAGAAGATCGCCGGGCCATTCGCAGCGCGGCTTGCGCATTCGCAATGTGTGCCCAGCTTTGAAGCCAAATCCGGGCGCCCACACTTGTGATGCCGGAGGCCGCACCGAGGAGAGGGAGAAGAGCAAAGCGCTAGGTGGCCGCATCACTGGAGCGTGGGACAGGTGAGTGTTTGATTATTAAAATTCAACAGCTACACTTTTTGTAGCTGCTGACTTTTAATAGGGTGGAACACTCTTTATAAGTAATGAATACACCATCCGGGGACATCCTTTGACAACGTCTTGTGGGAGGGACGAAACGCATCAGTTGACCACGGGTAGTGGCGCCACTTCCGGCCGGTGAGACGCAAGTCAACAGTCACTTCCGGTTTTCTACTCAATAACGCGATTTTTAATGTAAGTGGATGTTATTTGTTTTTAAAACAATAAAAATGGTATTATACTATATACAGTATCTCACAAAAGTGAGTACACCCCTCACATTTTTGTAAATATTTTATTCTATCTTTTCATGTGACAACACTGAAGAAATGACACTTTGCTACAATGTAAAGTAGTGAGTGTACAGCTTGTATAACAGTGCAAATTTACTGTCCCCTCAAAATAACTCAACACACAGCCATTAATGTCTAAACTGCTGGCAACAAAAGTGAGTACACCCCTAAGAAAAAATGTCCAAATTGGGCCCAAAGTGTCAATATTTTGTGTGGCCACCATTATTTTCCAGTACTGCCTTAACCCTCTTGGGCATGGAGTTCACCAGAGCTTCACAAATTGCCACTGGAGTCCTCTTCCACTCCTCCATGACAACATCACTGAGCTGGTAGATGTTAGAGACCTTGCACTCCTCCACTTTCCACTTCAGGATGCCCCACAGATGCTGAATAGGGTTTAGGTCTGGAGACATGCTTGGCCAGTCCATCACCTTTACCCTCAGCTTCTTTAGCAAGGCAGTGGTCGTCTTGGATGTGTGTTTGGGGTCTTTATCATGTTGGAATACTGCCCTGTGGCCCAGTCTCTGAAGGGAGGGGATCATGCTCTGCTTCAGTATGTCACAGTACATGTTGGCATTCATGGTTCCCTCAATGAACTGTAGCTCCCCAGTGCCAGCAGCACTCATGCAGCCCCAGACCATGACACTCCCACAACCATGCTTGACTGTAGGCAAGATACACCGGTCTTTGTACTCCTCACCTGGTTGCAGCCACACACGCTTAAACCATCTGAACCAAATAAGTTTATATTGGTCTCATCAGACCACAGGACATGGTTCTAGTAATCCATCTCCTTAGTCTGCTTGTCTGCTTATCTTCAGCAAACTGTTTGTGGGCTTTCTTGTGCATCTTCTTTAGAAGAGGCTTCCTTCTGGGATGACAGACATGCAGACCAATTTGATGCAGTGTGCGGCGTATGGTCTGAGCAGGCTGACCCCCCCCACCCCTCAACCTCTGCAGCAATGCTGGCAGCACTCATACGTCTATTTCCAAAAGACAACCTCTGTATATGACGCTGAGCACGTGCACTCAACTTCTTTAGCTAATCATGGTGAGGCCTGTTCTGAGTGGAACTTGTCCTGTTAAACCCCTGTATGGTCTTGGCCACTGTGCTGCAGCTCAGTTTCAGGGTCTTGGCAATCTTCTTATAGCCTAGGCCATCCTTATGTAGAGCAAAAATAATTTTTGTTCAGATCCTCAGAGAGTTCTTTGCCATGAGGTTCCATGTTGAATTTCCAGTGACCAGTATGAGAAAGTGAGAACGATAACACCAAATCTAACACACCTGCTCCCCATTCACACCTGAGACCTTGTAACACTAATGAGTCACATGACACTGGGGAGGGAAAATGGCTAATTGGGCCCAATTTGGACATTTTCCCTTAGGGGTGTACTCACTTTTGTTGCGAGCGGTTTAGACATTAATGGCTGTGTGTTGAGTTATTTTGAGGGGACAGCAAATTTGCACTGTTATACAAGCTGTACACTCACTACTTTACATTGTAGCAAAGTGTCATTTCTTCAGTGTTGTCACATGAAAAGATAAAATAAAATATTTACAAAAATGTGAGGGGTGTACTCACTTTTGTGAGATAATGTACCTCTTTGCCATATATTATACATATCCATCATATCCTGGGGACACTGAGGACTGTGAGAGCTGCCAGTGGAAACATATCCTGTCGGACTGCAACACCCAGTTACCAACACAAGCGCTCATGGCTTTTGTGATGGAAGTCCATGTTATCTGGTGAGTAGAAAGGGACACAGGAGGGGAGCACGGATTGCACGGATCGTTTAATTCAGCACTTGGCACTTTATGCACAGTTACCAAGAAGAATATGAAATAATAGGAGCTTATGAACTATCGATGAACTTTATTTGAACTCCTAATGTATTGGCACTTTATGGGACACTTTGCACTTTATTTGAGGTGTTTCATAATGTATATATTTGATTAATGCACAGATGTTTGTATTTGTATTATAAGATATATAGGGTAGCACTTTCCGTATTAAGCACACATTTACCTATAGATAAACCTATAATAAGGCTTATCTATAGGTAGTGTAAATATCTTCTAAACGTGCGCTGTTTAGGGGATATTTACATTACTTGCAGCCAGTGACATCACTGGCGCATGTGCTCTGAAGGAATGGCCACAGGTGCCGTTCCTACCCAGCCTTGTGCCGTGAACGGTGGCTCCCATGTGCATGTGTGGGAGTGACGTCATCGCATCACTCACAGCGCCAGAGCCCACAAACCCAGAAGAAACCCCGGGGGAAATGTCAGCGGTGTGCTGTGTTTTTTTTTAAAGACTTTACAACCTCTTTAAGGATGCACCGATACCAAGCATTTGCACATGTATCGGTACTCGCGCAAATGCTCCCGATACCAAAACCGATACTTTGCGGTTTGTTTGGCGTCAATACAAAATGAAGGTGCAAATCGCACTGCAAAGAATCTTGTGCGATTTGAACAGGAATGCGGTGTGATTCCTATCCAAATTGCATGTGATTTCCCCATCGCTCGTGTGTGTGTCTGTATGTGTAGAAAGGCAAAAGCTCCATCTAAAAATGTTAAAACTCACAGTACATATCTGGCCAAATGTAAAATCTTCATAGGTGTCCCGGTCCTGCCGATGATAGCAAAGCACGGCCGTTGGAGGTGCCCACGGGGCTGGAGGAGATGTAGAGGCAGCCCACCCCAAGCTGACATCACTTTTGCCCTATACCCATGGGGTCCTGGAACTTCTCCTCCAGCCCTGTGAGCCCCTCCAGCGTGCGAGATGTGCTATCATTGGCGTGACCGGGAGTCTTAGTCCGTAGGGTTCAATATTGAGTTGACTCACCCTTTGCAGCTATAAGAGCTTCAACTCTTCTGGGAAGGCTGTCCACAAGGTTTAGGAGTGTGAGGTTAGGCACTGATGTGGACGAGAAGGCCTGGCTCGCAGTTCATCCCAAAGATGTTCTATCGGGTTGAGGTCTGGAATCTGTGCAGGCCAGTGAAAGTCCTCCACCCCAAACTCGCTCATCCATGTCTTTATGGACCTTGCTTGGCCCCTTAGTTCCAGTGAAGGGAACTCCTTAAGGCGTCAGCATACCAAGACATTTTGGAAATTTCATGCTCCCAACTTTGTGGGAACAGTTTGGGGATGGCCCCTTCCTGTTCCAACATGACTGAGCACCAGTGCACAAAGCAAGGTCCATAAAGACATGGATGAGTGAGTTTGGGTTGGAGGAACTTGACTGGCCTGCACAGAGTCCTGACCTCAACCCCATAGAACACCTTTGGGATGAATTAGAGCAGGGACCACAAGCCAGGCCTTCTCTTCTAACATCAGTGCCTGACCTCACAAATGCGCTTCTGGAAGAATGGTCAAACATTCCCATAGACCCTCCTAAACCTTGTGGACAGCCTTCCCAGAAGAGTTGAAGCTGTTATTGCTGCAAAGGGTGGGCCAACTCAATATTGAGCCATACGGACTAAGACTGTGATGCCATTAAAGTTCATGTGTGTGTAAAGGCAGGTGTCACAATACTTTTGGTAATTTAGTGTATCTGGCCATATGAAAAAATCTGCATACCGGTGTCCCGGTCACGCCAATTACTTTTGTTAATATAGAGTATGTACTGTGAGTTATAACATTTTTAATAAACTACCCACTAGGTGGCACTTTTCCCACACACAATTTTTTTTGTATTGACGCAAATCGTACCGCAAAGTTAAAAAAATGGTATCAGTGCAACCCTAATGTAAATGGCCTACACATATAGCAAGGGCATTATTCAACTTTGGTTAGAGCTGCACAGTTTGCTATTATTAACAGACACCACTTATCTGTAGAGGTAGTTTTTAATAAAGGCAACCTAACTCTTTAAGCACTTGAGCCCCGGAAGGATTTCACACTTTAGGACCAGAGCCCTTTTTGCGATTCGGCACTGCGCCGCTTTAACTGACAATTCCGTGGTTGTGTGACGTTGTACCCAAACAAAATCTGCGTCCTTTTTTTCCCCCACAAATAGAGCTTTCTTTTGGTGATATTTGATCATCGCTGCGTCATTTCTAATCGCCGCTATAAATAAAAAAAGAGCGTCAATTTTGCAAAAAAAACAATATTTCTTACTTTTTGTTAAAATACAAATCCAAAAAAAATTATAAAAAAAACATTTTTTTTCATCGGTTTTGGCCGATTTATATTCTTCTTCATATTTTTGGTTAAAAAAATTGCAATCAGCGTTTATTGATTGGTTTGCACAAAAGTTGCCACGTTTAAGGATGATGAGAATTCATTTCTGGGGTTTTTATTTTTTGTTTTATTTTCTACTAGTAATTGCGGCGATCTGCGATTTTTAGCGGTACTGCGATATTGCGGTGAACGTGTTGGACCATTCTGACACTTTTTTGGGACCATTGCAATTTATACAGCGATCAGTGCTATAAAAATGCATTGATTACTGTGTAAATGCCATTGGCAGTGAAGGGGTTAACCTGAAGGGGGCGCTCTAAGGGTTAACTGTGTTCCTTCACTGTGTTCCAACTGTATTGGTGCTGGGCTGGCAGGGGTAGGGGAGTGATCACGGCTCCCATATACAGGAAGCCTGTGATCACAGCACTTCCCTCTCTGTCAGAATGGAGATCCGTGTTTACATACACGAACCTGTGTTCTTTCACTGCAGGGGGGCCATCACGGGTAGCCGGAGGCAATCGAGTCCGCCGTACCTGCTCCCTGGCCCCCCCAACACAGTGAGCGTGCGAGCGCGCCTCCGGCGGCACGCGCACGCTCACAGTGCACGATCTCGCGACCACCGTCCTATGACGGCGGTTTGCGATAACGAACCACCTTGTCGCCGTCAGACTGCGGTCAGCAAATGGTTAAGCCCTAAATGTTTATTTCTTTTTAAAGAGTAGGTCCACATTTGTTTTGTGAGTCTTCCTCTTCTAGAATGTTTTTTTCCGGTCACTGCCCCCACCTCCTCCTCCTCTTTGCAGGTGTCTCCTGAACTAGCTGGCTTCTAAGGAGACACCTGTGCTTAGACACGCACAGCAATCACCAAGCCCCACCCCTGCTCTCTCTTCCCAGCAATCTAACTGCCAGCAGCTAAAGTCTATGGCTTCACTGCCCTCAGTACTCACTTCTGCAACACAGAAGACCAGGATGGTGGATCACGGGGACCCAGCAGCAGGGGACATGGACCACAAGTAAATATTTGGGGATGATGGGGAGTGCAGAATGGCATTGGGGCACTTGCCTACCGTGCACTTGCACCCCCTTTCTGCCCAGGCCAATTTTCAGCTTTCAGCGGTGTCACACTTTGAATGACAGTTGCGCAAAAGCAACATTGTACCCATATGAAATTTTTATAATTTTTTTTGAGACCGTTTTCTTTTGGTGGTATTTCATCACCATGGGTTTTTTTTGGTTTTTTTTGCTAAACAAATAAAAAAAGACCAACATTTTTGAAAAAAAAAAAAAAATTTTTTTTCTTCGTTCCTGTTATATAAGTCATTTTTCTTCTTCACTGATGTGTGCTGATAGGCTGCACTGATGGCATGGCACTGATGGCCACTGATAAGCTGCATTGACGAGGAGCCGCTGATGAGGCAGCACTGATGGACACTGATATGCTGCACCGATAATCAGGGCACTGATTATCAGTGTAAATGTCCACTGTCACAGGATAGACGGTTATCGGCTTTCCTTTCCTTACACAGTGACATCACTGAGGAAAGGAACTGCTGATAACCGCTATTTGTTTACAAGTGATCAGCTGTGATTGGACACAGCTGATCACACGGTAAAATTCCGCTGCGATTGGCCTTTTACCTCGATCTGTGATCAGCTGTGTCCAAAGGACACAGCGATCACAGAGCCTGTCCGATGCATGTGCTGAGGGCATGCGCCGGGCGGGGTCAGTAGACGCCCTTCCAGAACTGCATGACCACGCTGTAGCCATCTTTTGCCTATAATTTTAGAGTGACCCCAACCATGCCACACTGGTCTGCCAACATCCCAATTTAGTAGAGACACAAGGTACTCCCCCAGTACAGATAGCGGGACTTTTAAGGCAGTACATTCAACAATATATGTAAAATTGCACAATTTATTGCAGAATTGACAAAATTTACAAACATGAGGTGAGTCACATACATGAATTTAAAAGAACATATTGGCATAGACGGTTATAGTCCGGAATGCATACATGAAAGGTGTAATTCATGTAGAGATGTGATATCTTCATGGGCAGCGGCGGAGATGATCGGATCCGTCCCCCCCAGTGTCCATGAGCCGAATGAACAGCTGAAGCCGCTCACTCGGCTCCATAATACGGACTGGATGACCACGCTGTAGCCATCTTTTGGCTATAATGTAGTTTACAAGTGGTTAACCACTTCTCTTTAGGTGGATGTCATATGACGTCGCTGCCTTTGAGAAGTGACATATGAATGGTGCCTGCAGCTGCAGGCACCATTCAGATATTGTTTTTTTCAGCAGGCGATTCTGAAAAAGATAAAAGTGGTCTTAGTGGCGAATTCGCCGCAAGATCACTTTTATCAGCGGAGGGAGAGGTGCCCCCCCTTTCGCTGCTTTCCCATCATCTCCGCCGCATACCGGACCCTGCAGGCAGTGGCGGAGATGAACGGATCCGTCCCCCCCAGTGTCCATGAGCCGACTGAGCAGCTGAAGCCGCTCACTCGGCTCCATAATACGGCAGGGTGGAAATGATGTTTAGAAGTCACTTCCGCCCAACGGTCTAAAAGGGCCCAATTTTTTTTTTTTTGGTCTGTCATTTTTTTCAAATTTTTTTTGTTTCTTTTGCATTTAAATGTAAATATGAGATCTGAGGTCTTTTTGGCCCCGGATCTCATATTTAGGAGGTCCTGGCATGCTTTTTTCTATTACAAGGAATGTTTACATTTCTTGTAATAGGAATAAAAGTGATCTTAAAAAAAAAAAAGAACAGTGTAAAAATAAAAAATAAAATAAATAATTAAAAAAAAATTTTTTAAAGCGCCCCGTCCCCGTGAGCTGCGCGCAGAAGCGAGCGCATATGTAAGTCCCGCCCACATATGAAAACGGTGTATGTGAGGTATCGCCACGATCATTAGAGCGAGAGCAACAATTCTAGCACTAGACCTCCTCTGTAACTCAAAACTGCTAACCTGTAGAATTTTTTTAAATGTCGCCAATGGAGATTTTTAAGCTGCAAAGTTTGTCGCCATTCCGCGAGTGGACGCAATTTTGAAGCATGACATGTTGGGTATCATTTTACTCGGCATAACATTATCTTTCACAATATGGAAAAAAAATTGGCCTAACTTTACTGTTTTCTTATTTCTTAACTAAAAAAAAACTGAATTTATTAAAAAAAAAAGCACGCTTGGAAGACCGCTGCGCAAATACGGTGTGACATAAAGTTTTGCAATGACCGCCATTTTATTCTCTAGGGTGTTAGAAAAAAAAATATAAAGTTTGTGGGTTCTAAGTAATTTTATAGCAAAATAAATGATTTAAACTCGTAAGCACAGAACCCAAAAAACAGGCTCGGTACTGAAGTGGTTAACCACTTCAGCCCCGGAAGGATTTCCAGCTTTAGGACCGGAGCCCTTTTTGCGATTTGGCGCTGCGTCGCTTTAACTGACAATTGCGCGGCCGTGCGACGTTGTACCCTGCGTTTAAAGCAAACCCATGTTGCAGCGTGCCGGCGCGTTAACAGTCAATTTCGCTGCGTCGCGGTTTAGCGTTTTTCCCGAGGCCAGGATTTCGACCTTTAGGAAGGCCCCGACTTCACCAATTGGTGAAGTCATGGCTCGGACAAAAAACCCAAGACACGAATGCTCAAATTTAGTAAATAAAACGATATTTTAATGAATCTTGGGTGTTTGAAATATAAAAAAAAAGATTGTGGGATCTCTTATTTTACCGCCAGTAACGTTTTGAAATACAGTGTGGCATAAACGCGTCGCCAGAAGGTTCGCACGAAAAAAAA
>BLSH010022067.1:799367-827508 GCA_018402905.1 Glandirana rugosa
CCCCCCCCCCCCCCCCCGCCAAATTACCCAGGCAACCCCCATCCATCCCTTCTCTGATTGACCACAAGCAAAGTCGCCTGGCATGGAGTCGCGTTGTAAGTTGTCCAAAGTCGTGCTGAAGTCTTGTTCAAATCGGCTAGCAAAGTGGCCCCTGAAGTCAGATCGCCCCTGTGTGAACCCAGGCTTACTAAGACTAGATAGAGAGTGCAAAATCTGGTGCAGCTCTGCATGGTAACCAATCAGATTCTAACATCAGCTGGTTTAATTAAGCTGTGACAAAAAACCCTGGAAGCTGATTGGCTACCATGCACAGCTGCACCTGGTTTTGCACTCTCCAGTTTGAGTAAATCAACCCCTCTATGTCTCAGCCCTGATGAAGGGGGTCCTCCTAGAACTCCCTAGAATGGTTTGACTACTGTATGGATACTTCCATTTAACTATATTTATGCTGTTCTTTTTTTTCTTCATACTCCAGTATAGCAGAGAGAAGCCTGTTATTAATCCCTTGAAATTAGAAGGCACAGCTTAGCAAGGCACCACATGCTTCCAGGGAGTCCAGCACTCTGAAATCACTCTTCATTAGATTTCCTTAGAAGAGGAAGTTTAGTATACATTTTCCAGTATTTGGACACTACGTTATACGCGCTAGTTATGTGTAATGGCGTGTATCTCATTACTTGCAGATAACTGCTTGTAATAAAAATCTCCTCCTCTGCTATCTCAAAACCACCAGATAACTTTCTCAGCGACTGTCTTCCAGCGCTGTAAAAGTTAAAGCCCAACTCTGGGGTAGACATAAATTGGTCCCTTGCAGTGGGTTTGCAGGCCTGCACTGAAAATATTAATGGCTTGTTTTAGACTAGGGCAGGGGTCTCCAGGCTTTCTTAACAAAGGGCCGATTTACTGTCCTTCAAACTTTAGTGGGGCCGGATTGTGTCCAGTGGGAGTAAAAAATGTCCTGGTGTCAGTGGACGTAAACAGTGTCCCATAGTTTGTGCCAGGAGGAGGAATAATATCCCATCATTGGTGCCAGGAGGAGGAATAATATCCCATCATTGGTGCCAGGAGGAGGAATAATATCCCATCATTGGTGCCAGGAGGAGGAATAATATCCCATCCTTTGTGCCAGGAGGAGGAATAATATCCCATCCTTTGTGCCAGGAGGAGGAATAATATCCCATCATTGGTGCCAGGAGGAGGAATAATATCCCATCATTGGTGTCAGGAGGAGGAACAATATCTCATCATTGGTGTCAGCGGAAGCAATAATATCCCATCATTGGTGTGCATGGAAGGAATAGAGCCCCATGATTGGTGTCAGTGGAAAGAATAGATCCCCATCATTGGCGTCGGTGGAAGGAATAGATCCCCATCATTGGCGTCGGTGGAAGGAATAGATCCCCATCATTGGCGTCGGTGGAAGGAATAGATCCCCATCATTGTCGTCGGTGGAAGGAATAGATCCCCATCATTGGCGTCGGTGGAAGGAATAGATCCCCATCATTGGCGTCGGTGGAAGGAATAGATCCCCATCATTGGCGTCGGTGGAAGGAATAGATCCCCATCATTGGTGTCGGTGGAAGGAATAGTGCTCCGTTGTCAGTGTCAGGGAGGAATAATGCCCCAAGGGTTGTATAAAAGGAAGCAGAGGGCCGCAGTTTAAAGACCACTGTTCTAGGGGAGAGGTGTAACAGTTTCACTTACCCAATCGTCCTCTCCAATGGCATAAGACGCAGTTAAAGTATGACTAAAGGCAAAACTTTTTTGAACGAGTGGAGTTGGATTAGAACGATTATCGGGTTTTTTTTCTTTTGCTACCTCTGCCCCTGTTAGGGAGAATTGCCCTCTCAATTCGTATTCTGCTATCATTGAAAGTGAAAGAAAATCCCACATTTTGGATTGTCCCCACAACAGTAATGGAGGGGAAATCTTCCAATAGGTTGGGGACACTAGTTATTGTGACCTGGGGGTCCTAAGGGATTCCCTTTAAATTGCAGAGATTTCCTCTCACTTCCTGTTTTGGCTATGGGATAGGAAGTAAAGGTAAATTTCCAAAATGGGACACAGATTGTCAAAATAAAAACTGTTAAAACACCCCTTACTCTATTCAAACTGAAAAAAAAAGTTTAGCCTTTAGTTCTACTTTAACTGTTTCAGCGCTGGAGAACAGCTAATGAGGACTATAACTGGCAGCTCAGAGGCAGAGAGGAAGAGATTTGTACCATAAGCAGCTGCCTACAGCTAATAGGATACTCGCCATTACTCATGACTAATGTGTATGGTGCTGTGTCCCAAAAAAATAATAATATACTATACCCCAACTTTCAGAACTACTTAATCCGCCCAACAACAAATTGGGCAAAATAAAATTAAAAAAAAAAAAAAAAGCATAAGAAATGTAAAATGCATGAAAGATGTGTGTGCAAAAACGCACCTCAAAAAGCACTGCAGAAACAGATCAAAAGAAAACTGCATAGGTGTGAACCTGGCCTAAGGCCGGGATCACACGTGTGGCTGCCGGTTCTTGCCTGGGGTCCGATGCATTCCTGTACGCCGGTTTAGGTGCGCTTCATGTCTGAATTTTAGCCTGAATTCATACCTGAATTGGAACTAGAGATGCACCAGACCATTTTTCAATCTCCCCTGGACATGTGTGAACAAGCTCCATTAAGAGCCGGTCACACTGTGATGCGAATTGGATGCGGAAAAACCTGCGTCCATTTCACATATGTGTGAACTCTAGATTCACCAACCAGAGTATTCTGAATCCAGGAGTTGCTGCATTTATAAAGGCACCAGGTTGTAGTGAGTGTGGAAGTTGATAAATAAATCCTTCTAAAATAATTGTTCTAGCTGTAGACGAGAAGTACAAAAATGTTTAACAGGTTTCTTAAAAGAAGATGCCTTTTAAAAAAAACCTTGAACTGTGAGAATACAGGAGACTGCCATTCCTGGCCTTGTTTTTTTTTTTAAATGCTAGCTGTTGGGCTACCATGCTAATCCGTTGGATTCAATGCACTTCAGCTCACGTTCACGTTGGGCCTATTTGGCATGCGATTTAACATTGCTGCCAATAGTATCGTCCAAATCGGTGCGACGCTGACTTTCCGGTTCCAAACCGATTCCCAAAAGTAGTTCCTGTACTACTTTTGGCTACTTTGGGGCGATTTGAATAGACATCTGTGCATGAACCCGCACAGATGTCTGTCAAATCGCCCCCCCCGAAGTCAGACTGCATTGCTGGTTTGAATTCACCCTGACTCTCTAACATGGGTGCAACAGTCTCTCAGAATCACTTTGACACCAGACACAGCCAAGCAGCTAGCATTTTCAGAAGGAGGTTGGCCTTTGCATTCTCAGTACAGGGTTCCTTTTTAAAAAGCCAAAAAGTCAGTTGTGTTGCTGTATAAAGGCTTCAGATGAAAAATAAAATAAAAGCTGTTGCCTACCGTACCTAGTAAATTTTCTTTTTGCTTTGCACTGCAAAAATCTGACACTGACTGAATGCTATATGGGTGACAGGTCCACTTTTCTTGCAATCCCATTGGGTTTTTATTTCATAAGCTGTGAAATAGGTTGCTAAAAAGATATTGACATAACACTGAAATATGTAGTGTGCTGTAACAAGCGACAACCAATTGGCTACTATCCATTTGGTATTGTCAGAATAGTGAAATCCAGTCTGCGATTGGTTGCCCTGGATTCAAGTACGGAATTGCTCTTTTGAATCCTGTTAATGATGTACTGATGGATTTCCTTCTGCGCTGTGCTGATGAATAGTATATATCCCCCAAACTGTTGTTTCTATCTATACTTTTGATGTATCGGTGAAAGAGCCCTAAGTGTGTTTGTGAGTAAAGTGAAGGTCTTTGTTTTCCTTATCTGCTCTACATATATTGGTGTAGTATGGAGCACAATCATTTGTTACTAACAACTATGCCCATAGTGGCAGTGCCGGGACAAGGTCACCCAGCATCCAGGGCAAAGATGCCAAACTGCACCCCCCCCCCTTCCCTTAGGGTTTTGGTCGGGGCTCCCATCCCCTGCAATAAACCATTGCACCAACCGTCTCTCCTGCCCACCGTTTGCTCCGGCCCTGCATAGTGGAATGTGGTACTATGGAATGCATATAAAGATAAAATTTTGGCACTTTTTCTATATCTATGCAACAATTTAGCAATTACTAATGTGTCAATGTGTGGATACATTTGATTCTTAAGCCTACCTGCAATCCTATACAAATCTTGGAATCTGGAAAATGGCTAAGTTATACTGGCCATACACTATATGAAAAATCGACCAAACAAGTTTTCGAAAAACTAACACACAATCGTGAGAGCAAATGATTTTGCCATCATGTAATGACCGAAATTTGATTGATAAATTGTTCAACTGACATAAATAAATCAGTTTTTCATTCATTTTGTCACATAAGCCCAGTGTAAACTGTTCAGGCAAGAAACACATCAACCTTTCAATTTATGGTCCGTTTGGCCGAAGTTTTCCAAACATTTCCTTCGATTTATCGGCTCAAAAACATCACAACCAATTTTGATTTGTGCCCATTAACTGGATGATAAACAAACAAACTGTCCAAATGACAGATTTTCGAAACGGTTTTTCGTCTAGTGTATGGCCACCATTAGGCTTATGATCCAGACAGCTGAGTCAGGTGCTGGACCTATGTCTGAGTGACACTGCAGTTAAGTACAGCAGTCTAGTCCAGGGCACACCCCAGCCTGTATTTGGACAATGAAAGAGCATACTGGAAGAATCCACGAGTGCAGTGGTTCTCATTCACTTGGCCTGTGCCTTCAGCCAGTTGCAGATCCTCTAACCTTCCACAGTGCCAACCAACATTCCATGATGACCTGGAGTGCCCCTAGTTTTGCTACAGAGCCTCCAGCCCCCCATCATGCCCCTAACCTCCATCGGTGCTCTTCAATCTCCCACAGTGCCCTAGCAAAGCCCCTAGCCACTTGGAGAGATCCCCAGCCCCCTCCAGAGATCCAAGCCCTCACAGTTGCCTCCAGCTCCCTTCAGAAACCTCATCCCCCTACAAGGCCACCAAGTCTGCTATAGAACCCCCACACAGTGACACCCAGCTCCATCCAGGGGTTCCAGCATTTCAATACATATTTTGTGTTATTTTTGTGTAAAAAAAAATAAGAGAAGAAAGAAGAGCCAATAGACATAATAAAGGTACAAGGAGACGGGAGGGTCTGTCGGGGTTTGGTATGGACAACTTGATGACCAAGCAGAACAACTTAGCCAAGGGGCGAGGGTGGTCGGATGGTCAATAACCTGTTGTCTACAAACAATGGGTAAGAGATGTTAATGCGCTGCCTTGTGTGAGTGAGGGAATAAAACAAGTATAAAATAGAAGGATAAAAGCTGCTGCTGCAACTATTGTGTTTCCTACACGACACGTGAACGTCTAAAATAGGAGAGGACTGAAGATAGATAGATCTGCCTTCAGTCCTCCTGACATAGCTCTCAACTGTCCCTGATTTCGAGGGACTGTCCCTCATTTGGGTCAAGGTCCCTCTGTCCCTCATTCCTCCTCATTTCTCCCTTATTTTGGAATGATCTATATAGTTGTATATAAAATGCACTATTTATCTTTCAAAAAGTGTTTTACTGTGCTAAATCTTTTATCAGTTTCTAAATTGCTGCATTGGTAAATTTTAAAAGCCAATATAAAGAAACCTTTTCATTTTTGTGTATAATTTTCTTTAGAAGGAGGAGTGGCAGGCGGTGAGTCCTATGCCTACATACTTTTGCTAATAGGTGTGCCTTGTTGCCATCTCAAAAAGTTGGGAGGTATGCTCCTGATCTTTAGCTTCACCAAGACCCTTTTCCCAAGGTTCCACATACTGTAGAGCCTTGGTGCCCAACCTGCAGCCTTGGGGCCGAATGTGCCCCTTTAGCACTTATGCAGCCCTCCGGATCATTGCAGACACTAATCTGTTTTTCCCTATATCCCAGTTATAGCAGTGATTTCTAGCAGTCTCATGTAATATGTCTCCAGTCTCCCAACCAATCCCGCAGCATGTTCAGTCTCTGACAGTCTCCTCTGTATCATGTCCATAGTGTGACTATATACTGTTGAGTGTCTGCTGTCTCTGACATGAATTTTATGTGCAGCACTTTGGTGATGTCGAGGGTTATGCTTGAGGCCCCCCATATCAAGAAAGTTGACTACCATTGCTCTAGAAGCTTAGGGACTTGGCCAACTAATCAGTGCTGTGTTTTAGGGCAGCACTTTGTGGGGGGTCCTGGCTCCTGCGGCCGCCTCCCGCACAAATGCAGCCCCTGGCGACCGGCTTGCTGTATTGGGCAGTAGGATGGTGGATGGACGTGCATGGCCAAGGGGGGGTGAGCGACTCGCACCCCCATAAGGGTCCGCCTACCCCCCTCCGCGCTGCTTTCGTTCATTGCATCGTCTCCCTGGCTGGGGGCGGGATCTGTCTTGATCATAGGAGGAGGAGAGAGAGAGAGAGAAGCACAAGGGGAACCCCCAGGCCAGGACAGCGGGTAAAATTGAGTAAATTACTTTTGTGTGTGTGTGTGCCAAACACTCAATCTGTGCTCAGTATGGAAATGTATATACAGATCATGATATTGCAATAAAGTGATCCATACTACAAGCTTTGCAGTACATGAACTTTCACTGAAAGTGGACTGTTTAATGAGCTTGTACCATGGATCGCTTTATTGCAATATCATGATCTGTATATTAATGAACTTTCACTGAATGCGAACTGTTTAATGAGTATGCATTGATTTAAGCATCTGCAAAGTACTCCGTGCATGCTGAACTCAATGTCAACTCCTTAAAGAGGAGTTCCACCCCCCCCCACCCCCTGCGCTGCTGGGCACTGGTGAGGCTGCGCTGCTGGGCAGTGGTGAGGCTGGATTCATGGGCACCGTTGAGGTTGCATTGATGGGCACTGATGAGGCTGCACTTGTTACCCACTTTTAATGTAGAGAGAGAAAGAGGTGGTACTCTAAGATGAAAATGTGGAGCCTAAAAGGGAAGGTGTGGGGTTTACAGATGACAAGGCGGGTCTTCAACTGAAAGGGCGCATCCTTGACAGGAAGGGGTGGGTTATATTTAAATTATGAGTGCAAAACCTAAATACACCGCTGCATCTAATGGAGAATTTTAGACAGTTGATAGTGGTTGGGTCTTTAAGGCACGTGTTGAGGTCTGTGAAGAGGAAGCTCTGTTAATAGAAGGTGTAAGAGGAGCTTTTCTATTTTTATTTATTTTACTTTTGGGTAGTGTGAGGAAGAGTTTCTTCCTTTTCTTTCTTTTTCTTATTCTTTCACCATTGAGGACACCAGTAGATGTGGGGGTAAAAAGTTGTAAACCTTCTTCAGTTTATTCAAAATATGTTTTTTTGTTTGTGCCCCATTGGAGACATCTCCCATTACTTGCACTGCACTAAAAAAGAAAAACCTTACTGAGGTACTAAGGCTCAAAGCTTTCCCTGCTGTGTCAAACAACATATAGGTTTTGACTGGAGCTGCCAAATTGGTCCTGGGTGGAGTTTCTTTTAAGGCCTGAATATGCAGAATTTGCACACTACATCCAAAATGCAACCAAGGTCGCCTCACATAATCGCACCAAAAATCACATCGCAATCGTGTGAAACGAGCCATAAGAAAACCTGTGCTGGAAAAAATATGCAGTCTATTGACCTGATTGTTGTGATGGTCAAGTGGCTTCAATACTGACTGGAAACAAGCAAGCAGATCAGGTGTTTTACACTGGCTACATACTTGTTTCAATACAGTGACTCAAAAACTACTGAATTTATGTCGGCATGACATCCAGACAACCAGCATTTTAAGGAGGTCATCAGCAAAGGAAGCTTGCTTTCATATACTGGTCTTGATGGATTTCTCTAAAAAGACCTGTGCGATAAAATCAGTGCAAAAAGTAAGCAAAGGATAAAAGACTATTTCCTGTGATCTCTCTGCCTCTGATCTTTTCCCTAAAACTGACTTTACTATGCTTTTTTCACACTGTTTCAGTTTGGAGGTGGCCATATTCTAAAAAACAGGGCTTTGCTTCCTCTTGAGGCTGTCCTCAGCCCAAAGACTGGTTGGGCGATGATCAAGAAACAGCAGGATAGGTAGAGAAAGCACAGATATAATGGGAGGCTAAAGGAGGGGAGGTCCTTGCACTGCGGGTCCCCAGATAGAGCTTCCAATCCAGCAAGGAGAACCGTTATCAGCACAATAGTGGCATCAACAAATATTGTGAGATCAGCAGTCAGAGACAGCAAGTACCCTACGTTATCTTACACTACAGATACAGGCTACGGAACAAGTCTGCCTGAAAGCTCACTACTAAATTTTAGGGGGATTTCTAGGAAAAAGACAATAGTTTTAGCATACTGGTTAAAGCCCCTGCAGCCTCTTTGGGATACACATGTGCCAGAAAGCTGCAGCATCAGGGACCCACAGCAGACCTGGAGTTGTGTTATTGGGGGCAAACTATAAGGACCAGGAAGAGACAGCCAGCTTCCAATCAAGCCAGGGAAAAGAGGGCAATGTGCGATCAGGGCTGTGGATTGCAGCAGGGCATTGCTGAATTCGCTGGGCAGGAGTTTTTTTTTTTTTTCCCTGTACAAATAGAGGGTAAATTGAGTCTCCCAAAGGTGACACATCTATGTAAATTATTGAGATGGTCTAATCTTTCCCTACTCTATCCAATTTCAGGAAAAAGTTTTACCTTTTAGACACAATTAAATATTTTTTATGCTTGGTTCCATATAAAGGCTCATGCACACAGGGTTTTTTTTTTTTATCATAAAGTTTATTTAAGTTTCAGATAGTACAAACAGATGGCAGTGGTACATTCTTAGTAGTTATATACATATAATAGATAGATGCAAGACAGGTAAACATAAGTTACTAAACTTCAGTATCCTTAATAGCATAGACTGGCAAGTGAAGTTGTCATTAGAGGAAATTCACCATGCAGCCAGAAGAGGGTTAGGGTAGGTGGGTGATCCCCCCTTGGGCAGGGTCTTGGGATGATGAGTGGGGGGGGGGTATGGGGGGCAGGGTAGGCAGGGGGAAAAAAGGGGCACTGGTAGGGATAGACCTGGGTAAAAGAAAATTCAGCAGCGTAGTAATTTTCCAAAAGAAGGGTCAGTGGTAGCCAGGTCGGCCTTTAAATCAATTAGTTACCAAGGTGTTCTGCTCTGAACCCTACTCTAGGGTCAGCTGCCTCTCTTCGACCCATGCCGCCCAAATCTTGTCAAACTTTTTCGGGCAGTTACGCCCCATATATGTTAGCTTGTATATAGGCAGGGCCGTATTGACAAGAGTTTTCTTGCACACAGGGTTTAAAACACTGCTTCTATAGGTCTTTTTTTTTCTGCTCTATTTTAGCCTATGTGTCCATGCACACATGGGCTTGTACAGGCATATTGGAAAAAGAGCATTTACAGGGGCAGAAAAACAAAGAAAAAAAAAAAACAAAAAAACAAAAAAAAAAAAGCTCCCCAGCATATTCAAGAGAGGAACTCTGGGCACACAGTGAGAGGAACGGATGTTGTTCCACCTACAGCGTGTTGCCAGAAACAGGAAGCGATGAGGATTTTGTCACTTCCTGTTTCGGGTGTTTGTTTACCTGCCCATTAAAACATTTTTTTAAAGCGCCCCCCCTTCCCCTGTGCTGACGCGCAAATGTGAATGTGCACGTAGGTTCCGCATGTGTATGTAAACGCAAAGCTCCCAACTGTCCCTGATTTGGAACAATGTCCCTCATTCCTCCTCATTTGTCCCTCATTTTGGTCTGATCTATATAGTTCTATATAAAATGCACTATTTATCCTTCAAAAAGTGTTTCCCAGTGCTAAACTTTTCATCCAAATTCTACATGGTTACATTTGTAAATTCCAAAAGCCAATATAAAGGGATAATAGTGGTACAAAAAAAACACTAGTGGGTTTAACCATTTTTTTTTGTATAGTTCTCAATTTAAGGGGGCGTGACAGGGGGCGTGTCCTATGCCCACATACTTTTGCTAATAAGTGTCCCTCGTTCCCATCTTTTAAAAAGTTGGGAGGTATATGTAAACGTTGATCACACCACACCTGTAAGGTATCACCGCGATTGTCAGAGCGAGAGAAATCATTTTAGCGGCAGACTTCCTGTGTAACTCTTAACTGGTAGTTTGTAAAGGCTTTTAACTTTTGGAGATTTTTAGGTACCATAGTTAGTTTTGGCATCATTCCACAGGCAGACGCGATTTTAAAGCATGACATGTTTGGTATCTATTTTTACTCAGCGTAACATATTCTACCAAACAATTGGGTATTATATTGGGTGTTTGTGCATTAAAATCCATTAAAGAGGAAGTAAAGTTGTTGTTGAATCAAATGGCTGACAGGCAGGGTATTTTTGATAGAAGGCGGATAGATTGGTCTCTTCTGCCATAAATGCATCCTTCTGCCTGTCAGCTGTCATGTTCACTGAGCCACACATGAGCAGCTCAGCGAAAATCTACAGCCCCGATCCATGCCACAGGGATGTGACTCTCGTACACATGCGCGGGAGTGGCATCATCACGGCCTGGCCTATCATATGGCCGAAGACACAGGACCCGGAAGGAAGAGTGGGTGAAGATGGAAGCACTGAGGGCCTGCCGGATCGGTCACATCGTTGCGCTGGAGGACACCATATGACTGGTAAGTCTGCCATAATGTACGAATATGCTGTACACACTAGTAAATTATGCCATAACCCTTAATAAAAAAACATTTTATAGTGGCCTTTACTTACCCTTTTTAAAGTGTATTTTTTACAACAAATTTGTGCTTGAAAACTGCTGCGCAAATATTCTGTGACATAAAAATATGCAATGCTCACCATGTTATTTTCTAGGGCATCTGCTAAAAAAAATGCTTGTTTGGGGGATTTAAGTCGTTGTCTAGCAAAAAAAATGATGTTTTTTACATGTAGGAGAGGCATGCCAGAATTGGCCCAGGCTGGAAGTGGAGGAGAAAATCAAATGCCCTGTGTGCATGGCACCTTAGATAGCAAAAATTCACTTTATGAGTTCAGGTGGATGGGCTGCTTCACACTGCTGTGCTGCGATTTAGCCGCAGCTTGGGTATAGCTTTGGTTTTTGCACGCTTTACCTGCAATCCGATAGAATTTCATTAGGTTGCATATTTTGCTGCATTTTCTGAAAGCTCACCAAAAGTTCTGCATACTGTATCTTTGCGCTTTTAGAAAATGGGGGGGGTTTATCATGCATTGTGAAATAACTGATGCGTTTCACACTGTGCAGAGAGTGGGATAATCCTGGGTGCAATCAGAGCCTTTAGTGAGTCACATCTCATATATGTTTTTGTCATTTCAAGCTTAAAGTGTGGAAAATGCAATCCAGATTACACAATTGTGCTATGGGTCACAGAACTGTTATTTCTTTACAGTCACATCCTGAAACACGTGACTGACATACTTTAAAATAGAACTCAAGATTACTCCAGACAATCAATGGAAGGAAATTTCTGTGGCTGGGTTTTGTACATAAACACTGTACAGAATGTCTCAAATGTAGCTTCATGCGTCATGGGTACAGAACAGAATCTTTTGAGTCTATTTTGCCAGAATTTTTTTTTCCCCAATGCAACTTTAAGGCCTCATACACAGGGATGTTTTTTAACGTCAGCGTTTTCTGGCGTTTTTTGCAGCTCTCCATGTTAGTCAATGGCTCCATAAAAACGACAACGTTTTTGAGCTGTAGATGGCGTTGGCGTTAGTGAGCTGAAACTAGAACCCAAGGACTGCGCGTTCTGAGGCTGCAACGTTTTGGCATTTTTTGACACCGACACCGCAAAACGCCAACAAACGCCAACTAATATTGTACCGGCGTTTACTGGCAATTTTTGACGTCAACGTTTTTAGGTTGAAAAATAGCAGAGGGATGATTTTTTTAAAAAAAACGCCTATTGACTCTGACGCTCACTAACGCCGATGCAGAACGCCGAAAAACGCCAATTTTATTTTTTTCCTTGACGTCGGGCACAACGTTTTGTTTATTTTTTAAGAAACGTCCGTGTGTATGAGGCCTGATCCTTGCGTGTGCACTATATACAGGTGTCATCCAATGTACATCGTGTCTCATTATGCCGAAAATAGTGCCACGTGCTGGGGGTGATGTAATGAAAGTTAAAGTGGTTCTCATGCATTAAAATGTGTCCCACTACCTGCCCCCATCCCTAAACACTTACATGACTGTCATCACTCCAGCAATGTCTCAGCTGCAGCCCTGTTCTCCTCTTTTCCTGGTATCATAGGCAGTGGTGCTGCTGTCAGTCTAGCGTCTGAGGAGGAAGCAGAGACATGGCTAACCTGTGCTGTGTGTGTCTTTTTAGACACACACAGGCTGGCTCAGGAGCATGTATGCATGTGTAGTGGACCCATAGTGATAGGTGCTTTATTTTGTAGATTTTTTTTTTTTAGGAGGGGCAAAATCTAGTCGGGCCTGACACAGTGCAGGCCTGAATGTTTTGATCTGAGCTGGAGAGTGGCTCAAGGAGGGCTGGAGATTGCAGGAAGGAACACCCCTTAAATACTCCTCCCCTTTGAGACAGAAGGTTCAGGAAAAAAGGGTATGGATGAGGAGGTGTCACTTTATGTTGTATGTTAGTGAGCCCTGACCAATCCCCAATCTGGATTGGCAGGGAGCAGGCCTCCTTAAATACAGTGATCTGCCCAGCCAAGGGAGAGGAGAGTGGCGGGTGGAAGAGAGAGAGATGTAGCAGAGGTGCTGTGGAGGCCTCTCCCGGGGAGGGAGCCCCCAGTCTGGGGGGGTGACCTTGAGGCCTGGTGGCTCTGGCGCAGCCAGGGTAAGGAGTTGATTCCTGGAGGGGCACAAGGGAGCAGAAGTGCAGCAGAGAAGCTACATAGAGGACTCTTTTAAAGGATCCACCGATGTCGGTGAGTGACAGACCCTGGGAGCTGGACGAGACTGCTGGGGCAGGCTAGGGGAGACAGTGGACAGTCTGTGGAGGTCGGAGGAGCCAGACGGGGAAAGGAGTGTCCCTGGACAGCAAGGCAGGCGGAAGCGGCCTGTAAGAGGATGGGCTGGGAGTTGTAGTCCGTCAGTACCCCGCTAGGACCAACGTACTTAGCTTCACAGTCTGGAGCCAGTGGCCCTTGCCTGTAATGGGTGGTCCAGAAGTCCTGCTGGCAAAGGTGCAGGCCTTACCATGTGCTAGCTGCGGTGGTGGAAGAGGTGTCATAGAGGCCTGATAAATTTCCTTTCAGGCCAGGAAACTAAGCAGCGAGCTGGAGTGAATTAAGGAGAGGAACAGTCAGCAAGTGTTGTGCTGGAGGACGACTAAGTTGTATATACTGAAGTGTATACAATGCATGCATCGTACATACTAGGGGGAGTACAACTGGGGGAATCTATAGTGGAGAAGGATCTGGGGGTTTTGGTAGATCATAAGCTTAATAATAGCATGCAATGCCAAGCTGCGGTTTCCAAAGCAAGCAAAATCCTTTCTTGTATTAAGAGAGGTATGGACTCCAGAGATAGACATTATTTTTCCCTGTACAAATCATTAGTAAGACCTCATCCGGAATATGCAGTTCAGTTTTGGGCACCAGTTCTCAAAAAGGATATCGGGGAACTGGAGAAAGTGCAGAGAAGGGCAACCAAACTAATAAGAGGCATGGAGGAGCTCAGCTATGAGGAAAGATTAGAGGATCTGATTTTATTCTCTCTTGGGAAGAGGAGATTAAGAAGGGATTATGATCAACATGCACAAATATATAAGTGGTCCATATAGTGAACTTGGTGTGGAGTTATTTACTTTAAGGTCATCACAAAGGACAAGGGGGCACTCTTTACGTCTAGAGGAAAAAAGATTTCAACTACAAATACGGAAAGGTTTTTTCATAATAAGAGCTGTGAAAATGTGGAATAGACTCCCTTCAGAGGTGGTTTTGGCCAGCACGGTTGATTGCTTTAAAAAGGCCTGGATTCTTTCCATAATGTAAATAATATAACTGGGTACTAACATTTTTAGGTAAAGTTGATCCAGGGTGAATCCGATTGCCTCTCGGGGAATCGGGAAGGAATTTTTTCCCCCGTTATAGCAAATTGGATCCATGCTTTGCTGGGGTTTTTTGCCTTCCTCCTGGATCAAACGTGGGTGAAGGATTGTATATGGCATTATTTGTATTATATATATATATATATATATATATGTGTATATGTGTGTGTGTGTGTGTGTGTGTGTGTGTGTGTGTATATGTGTGTTTTTTTTTTTTTTTCTTTTTGGTTGGACTTGTGTCTTTTTTTTAACCTGACTAACTATGTAACTATATAGACGGTCTCGTGATCTAATCCTTTGGGCATCCCACAGTTATCCCTTCTCCCCATCCAAGTTTATCCCCTAATAATAATCAACAAAACAAAGTACCGACCTGTTCGGCGACTCCGGGTTGTGTGAGAAATGGTGTGATTGAGGGCAGCGAGCAGGTGCACCACAACTACCAGCCACTCCCAAGGGAGAACATTGCTACACATGGGTGCCTCCTTAGCATCAGTTTGCCAAGGAGGCACCTGGAGGGAGAAGAAACTGAGTGTGCCCATGTGGGACTGTCAAAAGAGGAGGTAAGAGACCGTTATTTGCTATATAGTTGCACAGAGTAGCTAAGTATTACATCTTCCTTTTTTTTTTTTTTTTGTATCACTTTTTTAAATCATATGTGGCTAAGGAGGAGTCTCACAGGACTGGAGAAGCAGCATGGGATAAGGTGCTGGTGTCAAAAGGTTCCGCTAAAGAGGAGTTTCACAGTATCAGGAAGAAGCAATGGGGGAGAGGACCACAGCATTGAAAGGCACAGCCAAAGAGGAGCCTCACAGGACCAGGAAGAAAGGGGGAAGGGGAGTTTCTCATTCACATAGCATAGCAATGAAATTTTCCTCTGCTATGCAAAAAGGCCCGGCGGTTCAATATTTGCCATAATTAGCTTGTCTGTACTGTGCTGGCGGATCTCATGATCAGTAGTAAACTAGAACATGGTCTGCCCTAATAAAGGGTTAAAGATTTAGAAGTCGGGCTTCCTGTATTATATGTGAATAGGGGGAAACTCGGTGTGTCATTCTTTGTCGGTGAGGAAAAATTGAGATTCCTTTCATTTTAAATTGTGTAGTAGAGTAACTGGCAGTCTGCCTGAGGCTTACTCCAAATAAACACCCAGAATTTAAGAAATATTTTTCTTACTAATTCCATATATCCTGGCCAACCCTCCATACCACAATGCACATAGCAGGCATATTGGCCTGTGCTACCAGTGTAGCAGGATGAACATCGAAATACACAGCCTTGGAATGAGTAACCATCATAATGCTCACAATGCCAAGCACTCAATGGTCAGTGCAACCACGTGATACTGCTGACCAATGCAAAGTGCTTCTTTCTTCTGGGACACCTTACTGGAAGAAGAAGCCTCATATGCACTGCTCATTGGTTTAGCACGGTCATGTGGCTGCATTGACCAATGAGCGCTTGCCATTGCGAGCATTATGATGAATACTCACTCCAGGGCTGTGAATTGTGCATACTGTGTATGGACAGCTACATTGGCACCACACGGCATCATGGCCAATATGTGCAGCAGGGTCTGGGGGGTGTCCAGGATATTTGGAGTGATATTTTAGAGACCAAACTTTTCTGATCCTCTCTATTCAAACCCATCGCATTAACTTTTTCTTTAAATGATAATAAAAGTTTATTGCTTTATGAAATATATATGTGTTAAAATATGGGCTGAAAATGTACAGTGAGTGTGTATTTAAGCACGAGTCAGAGGCTCTTAAATGAGGCGTGGAATTCACGGGTGATTTGTGGTTCAGTCCATAATGTATTTTCAGAGCCATTTATAAGGATTGTGTAGTCACATGATGATATAAAAGCACTGAAGTGCTTTAGTACAGTGGATTTGTAATCTATTGTACATCACTGAAGGTTTATTACCGAGGTTGGACCTGTTTATGGTTCACATTGGTCATCTAATATTCAAGAGAAAAAACAGCTGTACTGCCTGTGGCATCCAATTGAAGAATTTTGTTGCTACCCAGCAATAGACAGAATCTGGTTTCTGTGGCAGTAATGATCCTTTTTTCTTTATGTTGAAATTATGAAACCTGCTGACTTCATGTAGTCACAATTTTAAAGAGCCATCAGAGGGACCCAAGGCACCCAAATCATTTAATCCAAGTGTTCTAACACTTGGATTAAATGATTTCATCTGCTAAGACTAGAGTAATACAACTCTCTCTATCTATCTATCTATCTATCTATCTATCTATCTATCTATCTATCTATCTATCTATCTATCTATCTATCTATGTATGTATGTATGTATGTATGGTTACATAGGATCCATTCCAACAGTTTGGATTCTTCAAGGGTATCTAAAGCAAACTTTTCTTTTTTTTTTTCCTATTGGCTAGAGTTGGGAATGACTATTAACTCTAATAGCAAAACAGGTCTGTCACCTGAGCAAGGAAGCCATAGTGTATTTGAAACATCTGTTCAAGTTATGTGGCCTGAATAAAGATTTGAGGTCTTGTAAAGCTAACTCCAACTTTCGGATCATATTTCATGTTACACCCATATTCAGGATGTGGTTGTATGGACCTGAGCTGGAGGAATAGTCTGCAAGAGACTGGAAACTGCACATACAATCCACTGATCTCAGTTATAATGCTTTGCAGGTTAAAATGCAAAAAACAAATAAATGCACATTTTTGCAAAAGGAGGAATTTCCTTCCAACTCCTGGTGTGCTGACAAGTTTTGCTATTTTGGACTCTCATGGTATCAGCGTTGGCCAACCATCCTCCACAAGAGGTTGAAGTCCAACTCCAGGAATTGGAAAAAAAACTACTCTTGCAGTGGTCCCCCCTATGCATTGCAATGGATAATTTCTCATTGGCTCTAGGAGTAGCTGAAGAAGCTGCATTACTTGCCTCATCCCCACTTTGGCCAGCTCCAGTGCTCTCATCTTCTCTTCTCCTTTAAGTTTTGGTTTAAGATTGGGCGCTTTGGGGTTGATGAAGTAAATGGAATAATCATTTTATTTATGATTAAGTGTGTGTGTAATAAAAAAAAAAAAAAAAAAAAATATTTATATATATATATATATATATATATATATATATATATATATATATATATTTCATTAGAAGTCATATTGTATAACCGCTATCTTGGTTGTCTTCAAATGCCATTTACACCTCCAGCTGTGAAGATGCCTATCTCGGCCTTTTCCCACAGTACTTTTGGAATTGACATGAACCAAGTATTTTGCATTTCAATCAAGATTTGATTTCAAAGAAACTTTAGCTAGCTAGTTTCCACCCTTCCCACCCTGATAAAACATATAAATTGTATTACAAGTTCCTAACTATTTAGAGCAATTATTTTGAAACCAACACTCTATATGTACTGTGACTGAGCTGCCACTCTCCCTGCCTTTAGCTAACTGCAGGCCTGTATAGTAAATACATTTTATTTTTCAATCTGGCTTCAGCAGTCAAAATGTTACTGACCTTCTTAATTACCTGCCCCGTGCAACAGCATTGCACAGAGCAGCCCTGAACCTCCTCTTCCCGGGTCCCCCACTGGCGCTCTAGGTTCCTACCCCTTGCTATGAAGGCACTTGTGCGGGCTCAATCCTGAGCGCCAAGCTGTGTGCATCTCGGCCCTGCACCCCCCCCCCCCCCATGCTCCCTATACATTGAGTTTGACTGACAGACGCCTGAACCATTGCCTCTCAGCCAAACTGTAAATATGAATGCAGGAAAAGAGAGCAGAGCGGGTCTGCCGGCAGGGACAGTGCTGGATCAAGAGTGGAGTCAGGTAAGTGTTTAGGGATGGCGGGGAGGCACAAACAGTGAACTTTTTTTTTTTTTACCTTGCAGGTGTCTCCAAACTTTCTAAACAAAGGGCCAGTTTGCTGTCCTTCAAACTTTAGGGAGGGCCGGACTTTGGAAATTTGGAGTAGAAATTATTCTGGAGGCAGTGGTAGTAAACAATGCAACTTTAGCATTAGGCGGAGGAATTGTGCACCATAGTTGGAGTTAATTGAAGAAATAGTGCCCTGTTGATTTCAGTAACATGAATTATGCCCCATTGTTGGTGTCAGTAGGAGGAATAGTGTCTTATAGCACTTTTGCCTAGCAGCAAAAGGGTCGCTGGTTCGAATCCCAACCACGACACTACCTGCCTGGAGTTTGCATGTTCTGCCTGTGCCTGCGTGGGTTTCCTCTGGGTACTCCTTTTCCTCCCACACTCCAAAGAAATGCTGGTAGGTTAATTGGATCCTGTCTAAATTGTCCCTACTATATGTATGTATGTATGAATGTGAGTTAGGGACCTTAGATTGTAAGCTCCTTGAGGGTAGGGGCCGATGCGAATGTAAAAGCACTGCGTAAATTGACAGCACTATAGAAGTTCCTGAAATAAATAATAAAAATAAATAGTAGGAAGAAAAGCACACCAAAGGGCCAGGTAAAGGCAAGCAAAGGGCTGCATCTGGACCCCTGGGCTGCAGTTTGGAGACTACTGCACAGAGCAGTCCCGATCCTCTTCTTCTGGGGTACCCCGCTGTTGCTCCAGGCCCCTCTTCATCGGGTGCCTCCACAGAAACCGCTTTCCATGGGGACAACCGCGCGGGCTCACTCCCAAGTCCTGCTGCTGTGTTCATTGACTCAGACAGCAGGACTTGGCCCCATCCCCTGCTCCAGCATCACAGCTTTTGATCGACCGCAGCGGGAGCCAATGGCACCTGCTGCTATCAATCTGTCCAATGAGGAGAGCACAACACTGGATCGGGTCAGGCTCAGGTAAGAAAAAGGGGAGGGGGGGTCACCTCTTCTGGTGACGGGTGCTCAAGAGGGGATTTTCCCTCACTTTAAAAAAAAAAATAATTTTTTGTCTGTGGGACAGAGAGTGAAAAAAAGTATCTACAATGGGACCCATAAAGCTGAGCAAAAAAAACCTACCTGGCTAGGACTTTAACCTGCCCATACTCTATCCAAACAAATATTGGATATACAGGAGACAGGTTTTTGTTGTACGTTTTGACTGCACTGTACCTCTAAGACAGATCAGTTCATGGAATCGTACCAAACATCTGACTCACACAGCATTCGGTAGACCAAACAAATGTTCAATTCCCTCTGAATTCAACCCAGGCTTCTATGCATCATACAGTATATTTTCTAATTATTTTCTAGCAGGCAGATCCCTTGTTTGTGATTGTGCTGCCCACAGCATGTTGTTGACTTAGGTTACCAAGTTGTTTCACTGATATTCCAGTTATGTGACTCAAATCTGTTTAATCTCCCCATACCCGTATGCCTGTTGCCAGGTTAAAGCAGGGATGGGAAGACTGCGGAGAAGCCAGCAATTGTTGTGTAGGTGGATAAGCTCCCATTGGCAGGGATTTTTACACGGGGTGGTGTGTTAATAATTCTGCTCAATCCGATTCAACTGATGCATGCAGATTCATTTTAGCGTCTTTATGGGGCTTTTAAATACTTTAGTGGCAACCGCATATTAAGCTACCGAGCGGGATCAGTGGAGTGTTTTAAATTACATTCACTTATGGCTTTGTTCCTCCAGTCTTCCTTTTTTAACGTCCCTCTGCAATTACAATCCAAACCTTGCTTGCCTGCTCCTGCATCCCCCCCTCTACTATGTATCTGCCTTATAAAAGCTGTAAGGGAAAGCTCTGACCCCCAGGGGCTTGCAGACAAACACTGCAGAGCCTGGAGTAGATGGCTCAGAGGTTCAAGTGACAATACAGGAAAAAAAAAAAAGCGCAGGTCAATTCTAGGGGGTTGTGTCCTGTAAACGGAGGTGCAATCGTTTCAATTGAAAATGAAAGAGAACCAGAATACAGTTAACTAACTGAAACAGTGCACAGCTTCTAAAGACATGGTAAGGCTTTGTGTATGGAAATTAGTTAGCATTGTGTTGTCCCTGAGGTGGCTACGTCTCTGGCAGTGGAGTCCTGGGACCAACGTGACGCAGGGTGTTTTGCAATTTAGCCTCATTTGCACACACGAGCTGTGATTTTATTTATTTATTTTTTACCCTTCTTGGAGCATACCATGGCAGCAGTTATGACAGGCCTACTGGAGATTAAATTATTGTCATTTGGCCTGTATGCAAAGAACGCCAACTTGGTCCAACATTTGACCAGCGCCATAGTGCTAAGCTGTGGGACAAACTGTGGCAAGACACATGGTAATACATGGGCAACACACTGGATAGAATATGGAAATTACTGGCAATAGGGACAGTACATTGGCAATATGTTGGCAGTTGTGACAGCAAATGAGTAACAAACTGGCAATACATGGATAATTTTTACAACATACGGCAATTGTTAAAAACCTATGAGCAGCAAACGGTAAATCGGTACAGTACACAGGCAGTTGTTACAGTAAGTGGGCAACAAATGGGCAATCATCACAGGTCTACAAATGGGAAATCATTGCTGTAAGTGGGCAACAAATGAGCAGTCATTACATTGTAAATTGTAAATAATGAAAAAAAAAATTTGGACGAAATTCAAATTCGAATAATTTTCAAAATGGTTTCCGAATACTTTTAGAATTTTGAAAAATTTCCAAAGAGAATAAAATAGAATAGAAAATAAAAGAATAGAATAACAGAATATAACCATCTAATGAAATTCGAATTTCAAATAGAATACATTTGAATACATAAGAATAGAATAGTAAAGAATATAATTAAAAAAACAATAGAATAGAGTAGAAAGAATATAACCATTTCCCAAAATTCAAATAGAATCAATTTGAATAGAATAGAAAAATAATAGGTTAGAATAGGTAGTTATATTCTGTTTTTTTTTACTATACTGTGCTATTTTCTATTTTATTCTACTCTATTCTTTTCTACTCTATTCAAATTGAATTTCAGAACATGGTTTTAATGTGTTCTTTTTTTTTTATTCTATTTTATTCCTTTCTACTTTGTTATTTTATTTTCTATTCTATTATATATTAGATTATATATTTTTTTCTTCTGTTCTCTTCTTTTGTATTGTATTACATTTTTATTCTATTCTATTTTATTCTCTATGGAAACCGGAAAACTGTTCAAGTTCGAAAATGATTTGAATTCGAAAACTATTCTAAATTGATTTGAATACTTTTCGAAACGATTTGAAAACAAATGAACAAAACAAATTACGAAAGGGAATTAAACAAATGTAACTAATCTAACTAAACAAATTTAAGTAAATAACGAATCTAAACGAAACTAAACTGATTTTTTTCGCTCTGCACACGTCGCCACAGTATGATGGGAAATCATTACAGCATATGGACAGTTGTTGCAGTACACAGGCAATGTGCAGTATAGTGCACAGAGCCTAATTATTAATACAATGGCATATTCCACCCTGTAACCAGCACTCAGTATAATTTGCAGTTCACTGGTAAATGTGAATAGGACATTGGAAATGATTTCTCTCGCTTTCTATCAGTAGAGGATGTAATTGAATATCTTCCAACAGAGGGACAGACCGTAATAAAAATCTGAGATTCTAACCTTTCCCCACTTTATCCAAATCTCAACGTTTTCAACTGCATTTTTGATGAATAAAAATCAGATTATAAAGAGTGAAGCTATTGCTTGTTTGGATGCACAGTGATAACTGAGGACAGAGATACCTGTTGCCAAAATGGATGTAAAATTTGCCTTTGTATGGCTATTATTTTAAAAAATGAGAAAACCTCATGTAAGACATTCTGACCAATAAGATAAATTAATGTATGTCCTTTTCACCAACTTCCTTCCCCCAACACAGCCACTGAGCCACAGGTGCCTTCCCCAGAATGACCACTAGAAACCTTAGTACATATTAATAATAGATGCCGGGTCTGTCCCACAGGATGCTTGTGAGCAGGGCCAGCATGTGCGCTCTAAAGATATAGGCTTGCATTATTTATCTGGGAAGCAGCAGGAAAGCAGGTCAGAGAAGTATGACAGCGTGAGGCAACATGGAAACAATTATTCTACTTTTGGGCAGATGAGATGTCACTGTGCTGTCACTTGTTGTCATACTTGGACTTGCATTGGTTATCTGCTAACCCTCTAGACCTTTGGAACTTCAAGCCTAAGTTTTGCTTGTCCATGAAAAAAGCAGCAATGAATTGTCACTTTGCTGGTTCAACCGACAAGAGTGACACTTTAGGTGCAGCTGAGCGTTCTGTCTGCTCTCTTCGTGATTCTGTTATTGCTGAGATGCTACCAGTAACAGGGTTGCTAGTGGGCCTAATAGAGCGGACAGAGCCACGCTGTGCAGTAACCCATAGCAAGTGATGCTCATATTAACCTGACTGCACTAATAAACTAAAATCTGTTCCCTCTAGTGACTTCACTTCCTCTGGTCTTCTTAAAGTGACCCTGTTGCTGCCCTGGAAAATAATTGAAAAAAGGCGTCCCTCCAAAAGAAGACTTTTAACCCTCATGTTGGCCATAAAAGCATAGATTTCTTTGTTTGGCCTGCAGGGTATTGAAAGAAATTAGGCAAATTTCCCCATTCTGCTAAACTGCACACATGGAAGAACCTCACTTGCCAGCTTTTGTATTCTGCTAGCCAGTGCCTGCATCTGTCAGAATGCTCAGGGGCTGACTGGCAACTTTTAATCCAGGGGGCAAGTACAACTTAGAGGCCCATGGTGCAGCGACTTGGCCCTTCTCACTCTCCCTCTTCCCTGCCTCCTGACCCCCATCCCAGGCTGAGGCTCTGCTCCAGTACTCTGCTCACTGGGCGGAGTTGGAGAGCACCTGCTGCATCGACTCCGGGTTCCTGAACTGTCTGGCAGAGGCTGCAGGGGGGAGGCAGGGCAGCTTGGTTGGGGCTGGCCAAGGGAGGAGAGCCTCCGGTGGGACACAGAGCCGCCCCCTGCTTGGACATGGGGGTACACCGTCCATGCTGGGGGGAGGCGGCCTGTGCTTTTGTCTTCATCGTCATCCCACACTTGGAGTGGCACCAGCTGGGACTTTTTACTCCGTTTCACTAGGAAGCCTTTAGGCATGTCTGCAGGACTGGTGCAATGATTTTTGTCTTCTCAGGCAAAGGTGCATTGTGCTGACATATACACACACACACACACACACACACACACACACACACACACACACACACACTTATGCATTCCCTGCTTCCCTTCACTGGTTACAGGCAGGTGAGGTAAGCTAAAACTTCCACGCTGTGTGTGGTATGCAAGGAGGCGCAACAATATGCCAGGTGCACATGGGAAGTTTTTGTTTTTTTTTGTTTGTTTTTTTTTGTTTGTTTTTTTTTTCAACCCAGTGGAGTGAATGAAAAAAATTCACAGATCGCCATACTAACACATCTGATGTTATTGTGGTGATCTCCACGCTGAGCTATTGTGTTCTGAGAAAGGGACCACTTTACTACCAGGACACGCTGATCAGTGTTGCAACCATTGACTGGATTTTCAGCATGCTCATTCAACAGAGGCTGGTCCTGAGACCGGCTTTTGTCAAACAGGGAGTTGTACACATGGGCCAAAAGTTGGACGGTTCCCGCTTACAGGAATGAAAGCTAAAACCAGATTAAATGTAATTCTCTATAAAATATATAAGCCCAAAGGTTTCCAATGTGTCAAAGCAGCAAACACCGTATCAGTCAATTGATTAGGACACAGGTATCCCCAGCAGTGAACCACTGTGAGTAAAGGGCCCTTTCACACTAGGAACTGCATATAGATCGCACAGGAACGCTGTGTAGCTGGAGGAAGTGCCAATGGACTACAAGCATGGTGATGTCACCGTGCATGCTCCATTGATAACTACAGGTCCCTCTGCTGCAGTGGCAGATGTAACTCGTAGTTTAATTTATTGAAAGATTTCAGTGATTGAGTAACACTGTGTTGTGCCGGGCCAGCTATGCCAATTTCAAATTTGACAGCAACTAGAGGGGTAGAAGCTAGGGCCATTTAAGGGCAGTTTGTTGACATCATTTGGGCAGTGTAAAGTGGGTCAGCAGTTTGTAGGGCAGTGTACAGATGCCATTAGTTTGTAGGTACGTGTACAGTGGGTTATCAAGGCAGTGTACTGGGGTTAGCAGGGGAGAGGATAGGGTGCAGCAGGGCAGTGTATAGTGGGTCAGCAGGGGCAGTGTATAGTGGGTCAGCAGAGGCAGTGTATAGTGGGTCAGCAGGGGCAGTGTATAGTGGGTCAGCAGGGGCAGTGTATAGTGGGTCAGCAGGGGCAGTGTATAGTGGGTCAGCAGGGGCAGTGTATAGTGGGTCAGCAGGGGCAGTGTATAGTGGGTCAGCAGGGCAGTGTATAGTGGGTCAGCAGGGCAGTTTATAGTGGGTCAGCAGGGCAGTGTATAGTGGGTCAGCAGGGCAGTGTACAGGGGGTCAACAGGGCAGTTGAATGGGGTCAACAGTGCATATGATATTGGGTCAGTAGGGCAGTGTTCAGGAGTCAGCAGGGAAGAGAACAGTGGTCAGCAGAGAAGAGGACAGGGTCACTGCTGGCATGGCACTTAGCTGAGCTCCTTCTTTCATCCCCGCACTGCATAGAACCTGGGCACTCAGCAGATCTCCTCCTCCCCACGCAGCCCATAGCTGAGATTCTATACCCTTACAGACACCGCCTCGATCTGTACAGTTTGTGGCTGGCAATTGCAGTTGGGCTACCTTTTCATATCTGGGAATTTCACCATTCAGAACTGCAACATAGCAGCCAGCCAGAGGCATAGCTTGAAGCTTGTGGGCCCAATGCAAAAGTTGACCTAGGGTCCCCCCACTAGCACTGTCTGCTTCAGTCTAAGCTGCCGGATGAAAGCCGTGGGGTTATATGCAAAAGAGGAAACTCAAAGTGCCCGGCCTGGGCGTGGCCTCTGACTTCCAGGTGTACATACAAGCCCATCGCTTTCACCCTGCAGATTCTGGCCTGCCTGCCCGCACCTTGTGTGCATGGTTGAGCAGAGCGAGGAGGGGCTGGGTGGGGGGGGGGGGGTCTGAGCACCTACGCAGGGTGTATGGCAAGCGCTTTTCCCCAGCGATACAGGATAAAACTTAATGTGACAGGGAGGCTGCACAGGCCCCCCTGGAGAATGGGCGAGGTCGCCATTGCGACCCATGTGAACCCTCAAGCTCCACCCATGGTGGACAGTGTCAGTAATTTTTTTTTATTCTATTTTTTTGACAGGCCTGTTGAGTGACTCTGGTGAAATATAAATGTCTAGTTTCGAAGTATTTTATTTAAGAAGAGTAAAGGTAATATACAGCAGGTACATTTCAGTCTTGTATAGAGAAACAGTAAGGGTATGCATCTTCAAAGGGGTACATCAGTAATAAACAGATTGTTCACACTAGTGGGTCAAAGATGGTAATGGGCCTTAATCCCAGAGAAATATAAATGTCTAAACAGACCCCTGATGTCTTACTTTTGAGACCGAGAATATGCAACGAAATCAATCTGTTTATCATATTTATATCACACTTGACTTCTCACATATAAAAAAAAAAAAAAATGTTCAGATTTATATTCAAGCACCGTTCTTCTTTCGAACACTTCGATAAATAAGGTCTGCTTGCTTGAACAGGGGGGTAAACTGGAGCAAAGGCAAAGTTCTCTTTCTCCCTCTAGCAATGCAGAAGTCATCTTTGCTTTGGCGATTAGAAAATGAAAGCAGATATTGGATTTGTGGGTATTGGTACAATTCCAGCAGTAATTTATTCTTTTACAGATTTGAAACCAAGAAACGTTTTGGGTCAATGTGGCTAACCAATCGGTTTGCTTTTTCCTAATTGGTGATTGTGGGCAAGAGATGTCTACTCTTCATTTTTAATTAAGCAGTCCTTATTGGGTTAAAAGAAATCTTGCTTTGTGAGAATCCTTAGAAGCTGCCATTCTGTGGCCTTAGTGATGTGGAGTCCTTCACCTCTGCTGGCTAAAGATTGGACTGTAGCCGCTTCTAGTTGGGGTTTTTACTATGGGTGTATACCCAATGTCTTCTCTCTTTAAAGGGCTAGTCTACCCAATTTGCATCTGAACATCACTTTTGGGTGAAAAGAATAACCGCAGAATACTATAAGTCACTTACAAATACACTGGATGTGTTCTGGCCTGAATTGACCCCTTAATAACTAGCAAATTCCATCAGTTCCCGTCCGTATCTGACATCTCTTTAAATCTGCCCTGGGCTTTTATGGATCACAACATAGACCTTCAGGACTGTGTCTGTCTGCTACATGATAAAAGGCTCTAAGCTGTGCAATTATCTTGTACGGTAAGGCTATATATGTCTTTCTTCTGCATTGCATAAATAAAACAATCCAATGCTCATTTAAAATGCTTCCATCCCCTTCCTAGCAGGATCACAGATATTGATGGGCCGAATGGATAAATCTGCATTTTATTAACCTTCAAGCTTTTATTGATCGGACCACTGAAATGAGTTAACTCTGATTGCCTGACTAGTTTTTGGTCAGCTGGCCTGAATAGCCTTCAATGAAACACATGGATTTGTAGTGAGGGTAATAATGAAGATGAAAGACTGGTCAGATTCTTACACATCACTGAAGAAGAAAAAAAAAAGCTCAGTGTTGGATGTAATAAAGGAAACCTGTACAAACCGGAATACAGGGGTCTGCCATATCACCTGAAAATGCTTGTTTTTGGGTGCTGGCTTCTAAATTGTGAGTCGCTGACCTGGTATGTGTACAGAGTCTGAGGATAGCCTGCATTATTGATCTGCATACGCGTTCTTGGGTCAGTGATGGAGAAATGAACAATACAGCCAAGTAGCAATACAAGAAGAATGAGAAAAGGGGGGAGTTTTGGGGAAATTGGGACTTTAATGAGGCCGGAGCATGGTAAGGTCATGCTCCTCCATCCCTAGTACTTGATAGAGTATAAAATAAATGGATTGGGACTTTGAATGACACACATGGTGGGAAACATGATGGATCAATAAAAAGATTTTATTAAGGAAAGATTAGGGTTGCATAGTATTGTAATATAATGTAATAATATACAGGTAATCGCAAAGTGGAAAAAAAAGCCAAAACATGATTATACAGCAAGGCAATCTCAATGTAATAATAGATACAATTCATATATATATAAATACAGTACATGTAAACGCAATTCCCCGATACATCAATTCGATATATATACAAAACAATAATGTTCCACAGATAATGGTCTGTGTGATCCATGGCCGACAATGGCTCCTATGGGGAATACCCCGATATGAAAGTAGAGAACAATATTGCTGAGATAAGATGATAAATGATTGGTAGCTCTACGCGTTTTGTGATATTTTCATCACTCCTCAGGAGCAAGCCTAAAATTCATCTGAAATAGATGAAAGGTAATTGCTATTAGATGTTATGGGGGTCAAGCATATAGTGAGAGCCCCGCCATCCCAAAGAGAGGGAGGGTAAAACGCTCCACCTACCATGTCCACGCAACAACAAGGCACCGCTAGGGCGCAAGAGACCCCGGGAATCGCTGGGTCCGGGAGCTGAGGTGGGCGGGGAGGCAACGGTCCCCTCTAGGACGACGCCCAGCACAGAAAATGGGCACCCCGAGCATGATGTGCCTGTGAGGAGTGAACAGTTGCAGGTGAATAGAATGCACAGTCAGTGGTGGCGGAGTATAAGGAATCAGTAGGGAAGGTGAATGAAGTGTGTGCATGGAAGGAGAATGGGGGGGGTGGAAAAGGGGGCAAGAAAGATGAGGAATAGGTAGGTAGGTGAGAAACAGGAACCGTAGCGAGTCATGCCTAGACCTGTGGAGGCCGTACGAAAAGGTCCTGTGTCATGGGACGGTACCGAAGCCGATGGGTGTAAGTGGGTCCATAGAAGTGGGTGTGTGTTGTAGGAGTGAGGAGGAGTAGGTGAAAGGTGACCCGGACCGGATCCGGGGAAGTGGGGAAGAGAACAAGGATGGGAAGTGGTATGTGAGTGGGGAAAGGAGTAAGGAGGATAGGAGGAGTGAAGACAAATCTGGAAGTGGATGGACAAGGACAAAGAGTGGATGGATGGATAAGGGGTAG
>BLSH010022067.1:831841-839341 GCA_018402905.1 Glandirana rugosa
CTCAAGTGGTCTCGAAGTGTCCAACGGTGACCTCAGGAGAAGGGGAGGAGGTACTGTTGTATTTCCTCGACCACCTACAATCTCTGGAACGTGAGGAGGTGGAATACAAACTCCTACGGGGTGTCTAGGAGTTATCTCACTTCCAGACCTCCGTACGAACCGGTCAGATAGTGGAAATGGGTGTCGAAGAAATCGTTCCGTCACCAGTAATATCTCCACACAAAACCCGTGCAACCTTATGACGGGACGCCGGGTCAGAAGTTTCCCTCACCTTAGTACGAGACGAAGTCATACAGTGTCATGTACAACCGTAAGTACCAAGGGAGTTACTTGATGTCGAGGGGTCACGGCTGTCATGATCTGGGGCTGCATGAGTGCTGCCGGCACTGGGGAGCTGTAGTTCATTGAGGGAACCATGAATGCCAACATGTACTGTGACATACTGAAGCAGAGCATGATTCCACTCCCTTTGAAGACTGGGCCGCAGGGCAGTATTCCAACGTGCCCAAAACACACCTCTATAATGACCACTGCCTTGCTAAAGAAGCTGTGGGTAAAGGTGATAGACTGGCCAAGCATGCCTCCAGACCTTCACTCTATTGAGGATCTGTGGGGCATCCTCAAACATAAGGTGGAGGAGTGCAAGGTCTCTAACATCCACCAGCTCCTTTATGTTGTCATGGAGGAGGGGAAGAGGACTCCAGTGGCAACCTGTGAAGCTCTGGTGAACTCCATGCCCAAGAGGGTTAAGGCAGTGCTGGAAAATAATGGTGGCCACACGAAATATTGACACTTTGGGCCCAATTTGGACATTTTCACTTACTGTTATGCAAGCTGTACACTCATTAAACAAAGATGCGTGACATGGCGACCCGCAGTGGCAGGCCTCCACCCCTGATAATTACAAAAAGAAGAGGGAGCACAGAAGCAAAGAATGGGGCTTTATATGAGGCATGTCTCTGTAAAAAATACAACATATCCTGTTTGCATAAAGTCCATATATTGATGTTTAATCATACCATGATGATACAAAACCAATCGTGGTCCATATCAGATAACACATAATAATCATCAGATACAATATAATAATAGTCACATCAAAGCATTCATATATGTATCATGAGTATTCAGTCATAAGTCCAAAAAGACCCCATGCATAAAGTGGTGATACATTGGGTATCTTCACATAAATTGGAGACATAAATAAACATTCAATTGGTATTGGCAGTAGCATATGCAAACAAGTAGAATTGGTCTGGTAAATGGGGGCTTCAAAAGGTCGATCTTGTCTAAATACATTCTAAAATAAACCCTACGCGTTTCGTGGCGTATTAGCCACTCATCAGGGGTATGGCAAAATGGTACTGGAAAATAAATGAGATAAAAATTGATTAGATGAATGATCCCCAGACAGGGGAACTAAGAACATCAGCCAAAAAGATCTCTATATCTAGTGCATACCAACTTCCAGATTGTGCCCGGTCAAGAGGTGGAGGGACCAGGGGCCGCGGACAGATGCCAGGTCCGGGGTTGAGGCGGAAATAGTCCCCCCCGAGGACCCGGGAGGGCGGCCACGGAACGGGGAACATCTCCCAAAAATCAGCAAGTGACATGGTGTGGTTGTGCACATCCCGTTGCCTAGATGGTGAAAGAAAAAGGAAAGAAAAAGAAAAAATGTGTGATTGTTGTGTATGTGGTGCAAGTGGAAAAAAAATAAATAACAAAATAAACCCAAGTGCCTGCATGAGGGATATGTGAAAACGTGTATGAAAATGGGGAATGGGAATAGCTGTGCTAATGGTGTAGTGTGGGCTTGGGCTTTGGGAAATGCCTCACCCCTCGATGGATGCAAGGGAGGTGGTGTGACAACCACTCCGCTGTCTGCACCACCATGTCCCGGGGTGGATGTCCGCCAACGTCATACATCCGCGTCACATCAATGGGGAGTGGCGCGGCTCACCAGCGACTTGTATCCGCAAGGAAACCACGCCCAACCCTAGCGTGGCACGGGATGATAAGGACCTTTGTGGCATCGTGAGATGCATGAGGCGGCGCGTCCAAGCATGACGCCAATGCGTCAGGGGTTGACCCCCATCAGCCCCAGGGGAGGGAGCGGAATGGGACAACCCCGGTATTGAGGTAACACCCCCGACCCCCAACCCCCACCCGGGCAACACTGAGAGAGGCATGCACAGATATTGGATATAAACAACAGTACTATGTATGCAAATCATGTGTCAACTAAGGGACACCTAATATTAAATGGACCAATTATAGTTAATGACAAAACAATACAAATGTAGAAATAAATATATAATGAGGGGCGCCATGTCACACGAGGAAAGAAAATGGGTGCCACCCTTTGAACAATAAACAAAGATGTGTGACACTCATTACTTTACATTGTAGCAAAGTGTAATTTCTTCAGTGTTGTCACATGAAAAGATAGAATAAACTATTTACAAAAATGTGAGGGGTGTACTCACTTTTGTGAGATACTGTATATTCCCTAGATAGAGATCAGCAATGGCTCTCCTCTGTTCCTCTAAATACAGGTTCCACCATCTCAGTGACTAGTCCATGGGGACTGCAGTTAGTGGAAGACCAGTCTTGCTATCCTTTTGACAATCCTTCCCTTTTTTTCAGTTCACAGAGGAGAAGTTTGGTCAAGCTGAGAGGACTGAGCTGGATGCTCACTTTGAAAACCTATTGACAAGAGCTGACTGTACAAAGAACTGGACTGAGAAGATCCTGCGCCAGACAGAGGTTCTCTTACAGCCCAATCCTAGTAAGTAGACAAGCAGAAAATGTCTTCTGAAATTCTAACCGTCTGTGTCAAGGTTGTCCATCCCATTTGGGATCCCCTAGTATGCTTTAACTCAGGGGTCAGTTCCACATATGCAAAGTCCTCAAAGATCTCCTTCCCAGTACAGTGTGCAGTATATCTGGAACCCTAGGGAATCGAAAGGCAAGATTTAGAATTCTAGTTGATCTGTTTTATGGTCATCTGTATTTTCATAAAAATTTTGAGAGTAATTTGTGTGCTGACTTGTTAAATACCCTGTATTGTAGGTGCACGGGTTGAAGAGTTTTTGTATGAGAAGTTGGACAGAAAAATCCCCTCTCGAGTGACCAATGGAGAATTGTTGGGCCAGTACATGACAGAGGCTGCTAATGACTTTGGATCAAGTTCCCCTTATGGTAAGTGGTATGAAATGTAGTATGGGATGAAGCAGAGGTCTTGGATGTAATCATGTAAAGCTGTTGAAGCTCATGCAAACATTTAAAGCGGTTGTCTATCCATCGATTTGATAGTGTCAAGAATTAATATTCCTGGCATGCCGGAAATGCAAGCTGTCTCCTTGATTGTGCTCTCAACCAATCTAGCAAACCATCCAATGGCTGGTGTCATAATGGATCACATGTACAGCATCATGGCAGTTGCAGATTAAACAGGGGCTAAGATGTCAGCTTCCTTAGCTGAAAACAATAGGAGAGTATATAACCACTTTAAGGCAGCGCTACTATGTGGTAGGAAGCCTACTGGGGCCCTTAATGAGTCAACAGGCCACTGATATTTTAGTTATAGGTGCTGCTGGCTCTGGCTTCTCATATTTTCTGATTCCAATTGGCTCTAATAACCTTTAGCCAATGGATGCCTCAGTTTTTTTGCATGAGGCTAGATTCATGTTGCGTTTTCTGTGTGCCGCATTTGTGCAAGCACAGCATTCCCTTCATTTCAATGGGTTGCTGCACCTGCAGGAAAATGCAGAGATAAGGTCCCTGCATGGTTTCAAAATCACTTTTGGGCCATGCAGTTTTACACACCTGAAAATGTGCTATGTTTTCTGATGCGTGGGGGGTGCCATTATTATACTTGTAGGTGTATGATTTACACGTTGTCATGCACCTGCAAGGGTGTGAACCTAGCCTTAACCACTTAAATACAGGGCACTTTTACCCCCTTCCTGCTCAGGCCAATTTTCAGCTTTCAGCGCTGTCTCACTTTGACAATTGCGCGGTCATACAACACTGTACCCAAACAACATTTTTATAATTTTTCTCCCACAAATAGAGCTTTCATTTGGTGGTATTTGACCACCACTGGGGTTTTTATTATTTGCGGTCCAAATAAAAAAAGACCCAAAATTATGGGAAAAAAAAGTTTTTCTTCGTTTCTGTTACAAAACTTTGTAAACAATACGTTTTTTTCTCCTTCACTGATGAGCACTGATGAAGCTGCACTGACGAGACAGTACTGATTGGTACTGATGATGAGGCACTTGTATGCAGCACTGATAGGCGGCACTGATGAGCAGCACTGATAGGTGGCACTGATATGCGGCACTGATGGGCACTCATAGGGGGCACAGATAAGTGGCAGCGGTGGGCACTGATGGGTGGCGGCACTTGCTGGGCAGCACTGGTAGATGGCACTGACAGGTGTCCCTTATGGGCAGAGTGCCATCCTAATGGGCAAAGATTGGCATCCCTGGTGGGCATTCTTGGTGGTCTCCAGTAGGCATCGATGGGTTGCGCTGATAATCAATGCGCTGATTATCAGCGCAGACCCCCCCCCCCCCATGGGAGCGCGATTGCAGCTTATCCTGTCATTCAGGATAATACAACCACTTTGCGCCTGCTATATGGCGGGCGGGAAGTGGTTTAAATGAGTAGTTATGCTGCAGTCCCCTTAATGTAAAATTTTAAGTAAACCTGACGCAAACCAGGGCAAGGAAAAATATGCTCAGTCCAATGTTACCTTGAGTTAAGATTAGGGATGCACTGGTACCAGTTTTTCAAGACCGAGTAAGAGTACCGATACTTTTTCAGAAGTACTCGCTGATACCAATTACAGATAGTTATTTTTAGGCTCCATTTACATGGGAGGCTGTTTCAACATCCCCTGAACGTTTTATCTTGACAGCTAGAAACCAGCGTCTAAAACTGCCGTTTTGACGCGTTTTTCATGCCGTGTTTAGCGTTCGCATCTTGGAGCGTTTTTGAAAAACCTATTTATTTTATTTTTTTTTAAATGTAAACTCCTGTAAACGGAACAGTTACCCCGTTTTGGCGCGTTTAGCGGCGTTTAAAAGCGGTTTGGCGTTTCAAATGCCTCTGAACTGGCGTCTGAACCCATTTTTTTGCGTTCCAAAAAAAGCCTCTAAACACAACTGCCTGGAAACTACCTTAAACGACTCTTTGTAAATATACTGATAAGATAACATAGAGGAGAGTTCAGGGGCAACTGAAAAAATACCCAAATGGCTCTAAATCTCCATTTACTATCAGCAGTGTAAATGAGGCCTTAGTGTCATGTGACACATTATTAAAAGAGCTAAAACATGAATCTAATACAAAATACATTTTATGTGGTTCTGTTTATTTTATCATTAAATTATTATTATATATTGCGTTTTTTGAATCGCATCTGATTCACGTGACATGTAAACCATACCGGCTATCTATGGAGCAGGTTCACATACAGTACTCAGCATAAATGAAAAGTAAGATTTTAATCAATATCTCAATGAACACAAGAACCATTTCCAGAATTTAGCAAAACTGAGTTTTATAGAACATTTGTTTAGCCTATTACATGAAAGTAAGGTTAATACTATAACTTGGATTACAAAATCTTCAGTTTTACTCAAATTAGTTGATGCAACAATGAAAATACCCCACAACAAAAACTACTACATCTAGTATTTTGTATGACCTCCATGATTTGTAAGGACAGCACCAAGCCTTCTAGGCATTTGAATTAACAATTTGGCGACATATTGCAACATCTTTTTTCATTCTTCAAGAACAACCTCTTTCAGAGCCTGGATGCTGCATGGAGAGTGATACTCATCTTGTCTCTTCAGAATTCCCAATAGGTGTTCTATTGGATTCAGATCAGGAAACATACTTGGCCACTGAATCACTTTCACCCTGCTGTTCTTCAGAAATGCAACAGTGGCCTTAGATGTGTGTTTTGGATCATTGTCATGTTGGAAAAGTGCACGATGACCAAGGGCACAGAGTGATGGTAGCATCTTCTTTTTCAATATAGAGCAGTACAGCTGTGAATTCATGATACTATCAATGAAATGCAGCTCCCCGACACCAGCAGCACTCATGCAACCCCACAGAAGGACACAGCCGTCACCATGTTTCACTGTAGGTACCATATATTTTTCTTTGTAGTCCTCACCTTTGCGACACCATACAATTTTGAAGCCATCAGTTCCAAAAACATTTATCTTGGTCTCCTCATTCCAGAATACAGAGTCCCAGTAGTCTTCCTTTTTCAGCCTGGGAAATTCTAGGTGGGCTTTCTTGTGCATGGACTTTAGGAGAAACTTCTTTAGTGGACGACACCCATGCATGCTATTCCTCTGCAGTGTACGCTGTATTGTGTCACAGGAAACAATCGCCCCAGTTTGGCGTTCTACTTCTTTAGCTAACTGCAGTGAACTTAAATGGCGATTTTCTTCAACCCTTCTCATCAGAAGACGCTCCTGTCAAGGTGTAAACTACCGTGGACGGCCTGGACGTCTCTGTGAGATGGTTGCAGTTCCATCTTTGTTAAATGTTTGTATCACTTTTGCTACAGTATTCTGACTGATCAGTAAAGCTTTTCTGATCTCCTTGCAGACTTCACCTTTTCTAGTGTAAAGAAATTCTTTTCTTTCTCAGGTCTTGTGACATTTCTCTTCCATGTGGTGCCATTGCTGACCGCATGAAATGGAAAGCGGTTTTCTTTAAGTAACTCCCTTGTATAGTCACCTGTCTGCTGGACACCTGTTTGATGAATAATTAGACTCCCCTATAGTTGAATTCTTGTTAATTAGGATTTTGTTGTCTAAAATTTAGCTTTGATCCTAAGACTTTCATTGGGGTGTATTTGTTTTTGCAACATGGCCTTGAATGAATTTGTTGGTAAAAATACTTTTTTGTGCGTGCAAATTAACAAATCTTGATTGCAATTCATGGCCCCGCATTTGTGGAAGTATTTTGTAGCATAGTGCCCCATAGAAAATGTTGATTCTAAAAGGAAAGGTAAAGGTTTTCTGACAAATTTGTTGGGGTGTACTATTTATGCTAAGCACTATATGTGCGGGCCGGCCACAGTGCGATTTTAAAGAATCAGGTATGATTTTCAGTTTGGTTCAGGTGCATTTTCCAGCGTCATACACTTTCAGGCTCCCTTCACATATGTGCGAATTGGATGTGCTTTGAACTGTATCTGATTCGCATGGCATTTAAATCAAACCAGATTTTTATGGAGCCGGTGCACATACACTCACCGGCCTCCTTTTTTTTTTTTTTTTTTTTTTTTTTTTTTTTAGGTACACCTTGCTTGTACAGGGTTGGACCCCCTTTTTGCCTTCAGAACTGCCTTCGTTCTTCGTGGCAAAGATCCAACAAGGTGTTGGAAACATTCCTCAGATATTTTGGTCCATTGTGACATGATGGCATCACACAGTTGCTACAGATTTGTTGGCTGCATAT
>BLSH010022067.1:850924-863155 GCA_018402905.1 Glandirana rugosa
TATATATATATATATATATATATATATATATATATATATGTGTGTATGTATATGTGTGTGTGTGTGTGTGTGTGTGTGTGTGTGTGTGTGTGTGTGTATATATATATATCACGGAACGCTTTCATAAGCCGGGGGAACTTGAAACGCTGGAAAACGGTGTAAAGTCCGAAGTTTGTATTTCTATATTTTGACATTAAAAAACACTTCTTAGTTGTTGTTCACCCTGTGTTAGTACTTCACCTTGCTTTAAATAACCTATAAAGTTTAAAAAAATTGTTTACTTTTTGACTTTTTAACTCGCACGTTTTAATAAGTTATATATATATATATATATATATATATATATATATATATATATATATATATATTCAGTATGAAGTGTGAGAGGGTTAAAGCGGAGTTCCACCCACCTGTCCCACAGTCCAGCGATGAGATCCCCCAAAGCCTCACTCCTCTGGCATTGCAAGTGTGGGCGCCGGGCATGCACAAGCCACGCGATATGAATGGCTGGGCAATCTTCTGGGACCTATGACGGGGGGAGAGGTGAACTTCCGCTAACCGCCATGGGCGGAAGTGGGAGCTGGGTACCTGTGAAAACTAGGCACTTGCTAACCACCCCCCCCCCCACCCAAAAAAAAATATGCCAATTGTGGCATGTCAGGGGGTCACAAGTACTTAAAGCTGAAGTTCCACTTTTGGGGGAACTCCGCTTTAACTAAATAGCCAAGCACCCCCCTTCAGGCTAGAGATAACAGCCATTGATAGTCTAACCTTACACAGACTGCCTCCTATCTACAAATGCCGGGCTCCATCCAGAGGAAGCAAGAGCTCTGTGGAAAACAGAAGTTCTGAGGGTAAACATCCCTGCCTCACATTTTCGTTTTAGTTTTTGTTCGTTAACGAAAACAGAATTTGATTTTCATCATAGTTTTTGTTAGTGGACGAAAAGGTGCTGTACTTTTCGTTTCGTTTCATTTGTCACTGTAAAAATCCCGCTGGCGAAAATTATGATGAAACCGTTTTCGTTGACTAAATTAACACTGGTACCATCTTTTTCGTATGGCTCCTGTAAAAGTGATCAGGGCTACTCTAGAGCCTTCTGATTACTTTTTTACAGTACTGTGAAAGTCGGAAAAATAAATTACCAGTCTCTTATAGCTTAGTTTATAAAAAAAAATGTAAAACAAATGTGGAGCTGTTGCTATAGCCGCCAATGAGATTTAATCTTTTAAAGTGATTGTAAAGTCTGTTTTTAAAAAAATAACAAGCATGTTTTACCTACCTCCTCTGTGCAGTTGGTTTTGCACAGATCAGCCCGGATCCTCCTCTTCCCAGGTCCCTGTTCGCTGTTCCAGGCCCCTCCCTCCTGTCGAGTGCCCCCACAGCAAACAGTTTGCTATGGAGGCCACCCGAGGCGAGTCGCAGCTTTCTGTGTCCGTTCAGACACAGACAAATAAATATATACTTGGGGGGCACACCCTAATGATGTATTACATTATAGCTGGTGCTGCTATAAGACCACATGAACAAAACAGCATATTACAGCGCACGCATGTAATAATGAAATTTAAATCCTGCAAGGCTATTTTAAAAATACCTGAACATCTTTAAACAAAAATATGGGGAGTCTGCCATACTATATGGCCATAGAGTGCTTAGCCCACTACTTCTAATCAGTGTCCATCTGAGTTCATATGAAGAGTTCTCTAGTTCTCCCATTAGAAGGTGTGTATTGCTCCCATGGTTAAGACACAGAATTTTATGGTTATTGTAGGACCCACTCAGTTGGGGGACTTTGACGCAGTAGTGGGCTAAGCACTCTATGGCCATATAGTGTAATGGACTCCCCATATTTTTGTTTAACATCAATTGAGTCAAGGTAATGGAATCACTTCTCAAAAGAAGGATCATTGATCACCTAAAAATACACAGTTTGCTGGACCCAAAGCAACATGGCTTTACTGAGGGCAGATCGTGCCAGACAAATCTGATTGAATTCTTTGACTATATTACCAGTGTTTTGGACCAGGGTGGTGCTGTGGACATAGCGTATCTTGATTTCAGCAAGGCATTTGATACAGTTCCACATAATGATCTGATACAAAAGTTGTACAAGCTGGGACTTAACCCTTGGGTGGTTCAGTGGATATGCAGTTGGCTAAAGGATAGATCCCAGAGTGTGGTTGTAAATGGGGTTCACTCAGAACAGAGACCAGTCACTAGTGGGGTACCACAAGGCTCTGTATTGGGTCCTGTTCTATTCAACCTATATGTAAGTGATATAACTAAAGGTTTGCTGGGCAATGTATGTCTCTTTTCTGATGATACAAAGGTGTGTAATAGGGTTGATATCCTTGGAGGTGTCTGTAACATGGAACATGATTTGGCATTGCTGGAAGATTGGTCAAAGCAGTGGAGACTGCAGTTCAATATTTCTAAATGTAAAATAATGCATCTAGGGAAAAAGAATCCGCTTAGAGAGTACAGCATTGGGGGTACAGTGTTAGCCAGCACTACAGAAGAAAAAGATTTGGGGGTGCTTATTTCAGATGATTGCAAAATGAGCAAACAGTGTAACCAGGCAGTGGGAAAAGCAAATAGAATTCTGAGATGTATCAGTAGAGGGATCACCAGCAGGAGGAAGGAGGTTCTGATTCCTCTATATAGATCTTTAGTGAGACCTCACTTAGAATACTGTGTCCAGTTCTGGAGAGCTCACTTACAAAAAGATATTGATAAAATGCTTGGGATAAACTTAAATCCATAGTCAAACAACAAGGTTAATGTAAAAAAAAAAAATATATAAAAAAAATAAATAAATAAAAAGGGCAGACTCGATGGACTACTCAGTCTTTTTCTGCCGTCACTTTTCTATGTTTCTATGTTTAAATATGTTCAGGTAGTTTAAATAGCCTTGCAGGATTTAAAGGTCATTATTGCATGTGTGCGCTGTAATATGCTGTTTATTCAGACACAGAGCCGTCAGGAGGAGAGTCCCGGACGGCTAGGAAACTCATGGACATCGATGGGGGGTAAGTAATTAGGGGGGGGGGGGGGTGCTGGGGAGGCTGCTACACACAGAAGGTTTTTATCTTAAGGCATAGAATGCATTAAGATAAAAAAAACTTCTGCCTTTACAACTCCTTTAATTTAAAGGATCTTGTTGCAATGGGCAGCAGCTCTTTGCTTTCACAAACTTGTAACACTCTTTGCAGTCTTTTTCTTGAGGTTATATTGGCTGTAATGTGTTATTACCTCCAGTCCCCAGCATAGTCGTTCTTGGATGACCTATCACAAGAGCACAATGACTGCATTCAGAGTGGAAAGGAAAAACAAACCTGAAATATGCGTGAATGGAAAATCCATCAATAAGTCTAATTGTGGAACTGGACCTCCTTTTCCGCATGATGTACTGCCACTGCATTTGTTTAACCACTTCAGCCCCGGAAGGATTTCCTGCTTTAGGACCGGAGCCCTTTTTGCGATTCGGCACTGCGTCGCTTTAACTGACAATTGCGCGGTCGTGCGACGTTGTACCCAAACGAAATTTGCGTCCTTTTTTTCCCACAAATAGAGCTTTCTTTTGGTGGTATTTGATCCCCTCTGCGTCATTTCTGATCGCCGCTATAAACAAAAGAAGAGCGACTTCAGGAACTTAATATGTACAGTCTGGAGGAAAGAAGGGAGAGGGGAGACATGATTGAAACCTTTAAATACCTCAATGGGGTGAATAAGGTTCAGGAGGGCAGTCTTTTCAATATGAAACCAAAATCAAGAACACGGGGACATGACCTCAAACTAACTGGGGGGAAGTTCAAAACTAATCTTAGAAAGTATTATTTTACTGAAAGGGTGGTTGATGATTGGAATAAACTACCAACAGAGGTTGTGAGACAGTCAACAGTAAATGGCTTCAAACATGCTTGGGATAAACATAAATCCATAGTCAGACAACAAGGTTAATGTAAAAAAAAAAAAAAAAAAAAAGGGGCAGACTCGATGGACTACTCAGTCTTTTTCTGCCGTCACTTTTCTATGTTTCTATGTTGTATGTTTCTATGACAATTTTGCAAAAAAAAACAAATTTCTTACTTTTTGCTAAAATACAAATCCAAAAAAAAAATATAAAAAAACATTTTTTTTCACCGTTTTTGGCCGATTTATATTCTTCCTCATATTTGCGATAAAAAAAATCGCAATCGGCGTTTATTGATTGGTTTGCGCAAAAGTGGTCGCGTTTACAGATGATGAGAATTCATTTTTGGGGTTTTTATTTTTTTTTACTTGTAATGGCGGTGATCTGCGATATTTAGCGGACATGTCGGACTATTTTGACACTTTTTTGGGACAATTGGCATTTATACAGCGATCAGTGCTATAAAAATGCACTGATTACTGTGTAAATGCCATTGGCAGTGAAGGGGTTAACCTGCAGGGGGCGCTCTAAGGGTTAAGTATGTTCCCTGGGCGTGTTCTAACTGTAGGGGGACTGCCCTGGCTGGGGAAGGGAAGTGGTCACAGCCTTCGTATACAGGAAGGCTGTGATCACAGCCCTTCCCCCTCACACAGAACGGAGGTCCGTGTTTACATACACGGACCTCCGTTCCTCCGCTCGGGGGGGCCATCGCGGGTAGCCGGCGGCAATCGAAGCCGCCGCACCCGCTCCCTGGCCCTCCCCGAACACAGTGAGCGCGGCCGCCGTCATATGGCGGCGATTTGCGCTCACGAGCCACCTTGCCGCCGTCAATTGCCGATCGGCGGTCGGCAAGGGGTTAAACAATTACTGGTTATATCCTCCTGCAATATCACTTGTTATGATAAGTGATCTGTTGCTAACAGAGGTGAACGATGTAACTGGACAAGGTATCCCCTGGCCTAGGATAACACTATGTAGCTTCTAGGAGCTTAAAAAACGCTAGTGTGCATGGAGCCTAAAAAAAATCGAAAATTATACAGTAAATCCTAATACTTTTATTTGTTCCCTTTTGGTTTGTTAATTATACAATTAAAAGTGTTTATCTGTGGGGGTGTGGCTGGATGTGAGCCGAGGCGGACGTGCTGTGCTTGAGCTCCGCTCTTAACTGACTCCTCTATTCATCCTGTCACTGCGGATTCCCTAAAACGACACTGGCAGCTCACTGGTAGAGAAGCTCCGTCGTATGCAGCGGCTGCTAATCTCCCCTATGGCAGGCAACAAGGCTAAATCCAGCAAGAAGGGATCTGCCTCGGCCTCTGCAGCGGCTGCCATATTGACCCCTCCCTCCCCCTCCAGATCATCCGCAGGCACACAAACAGCGCCAGGGCACATGGGGGATGCGGAACCTACATCGGCAGACCTGATGGCTGCCATTGTCTCCCTCAGAGAAACGCTGACGGCAAAGGTGGACTCTGTGTCCGTGGATATCAGCCTGATCCGACACGACATGGAAAAGTTCAGTTCGCGCCTGTCAGAAGCAGAGGCGCGCATCTCCACTGTGGAAGACACGGTGCATGAGGACTCCAGGGAACTGCGACTCCTTCAGGGCCAGGTACAGGCTCTACAAAATAAGACCATAGCCATGGAGAACAGGTTGAGACGTAACAACCTGCGGGTGGTGGGGCTCCCTGAGTGGGCTTAGGGTGCCAAGACTGCGGAGTTTGCTGAGCGATTCCTCACCACCCTACTGGGCCTAGCTGATCCTCCTGCTACTTTTGTGGTTGAACGGGCCCACAGAGTCCCCTCCAGACCACCCATGCCTGGGGCGGCACCAGGGCCCTTTTCTGATAAAGTTGCTAAACTACCGAGACCGGGATATGTTACTCACAGCAGCACGGAATGCACCCAACCTTAAGTTTGACGGCGCCAAGATCTCTCTTTATCCTGATTACTCCCCTGAGGTACAGCAGCAGTGTCCTTGGTCATTTACGGATGTCAGAAAACGGGTAAGAGGGAAAGGTCTCCGTTACAGTCTACTGTACCCAAGCAAACTGCGGGTGATAGATGGGGCCACTACCCGCTACTTTGACACACCGGCGGCGGCTGACATCTGGCTGGACTCTCGGTAAGGTGCTCTGTTTGCTCCTGTTGTTTCTTCCCCTCCCCCGCCTCTTTGCAATGGCCTCCTGAAGCCAAACTGATCCCCCATTTTTTTGCAACTTTCTCCCTGAGTGGGGACACCACCACAGGCGGTAAGCGCCACTCTCATGGGACACATTCCCCCTGATTATACACCGCACCAGCTGCTGCGAGCGGAGCCCGCACGTGGCAGTAAGGAAAACAACTGTATTGGGACAAGGCTCACCTGTGTGAGTGGCCATTTTGGAGCCTGGATAGCATCACCCCCCTCTTTTCTTTTTACCATTTTTCATTGTTTTTTGTTTTTCTTTTTTCTCTTGCTTGTTTCTTTAAGCCAAGGACACACTATACGGGGTTCTTGTTTGGAAATGAACCCAGCACCTAGGGTTAATGGTTTATGTTACCAGTTGGGTGCAAGGGTAAGGAGTTTGGACTTATTTCATTGGGGTTTGTCTATATGTACCCTATGCTTACTCATGTCAAAATGTATTGCTATAGCGGGTGATATGGTGTCTCAGACTGCAATTAGCAGTGGTATATTATACTTCTGTACACTGGTTGGTTTCGGATGGGCTCTGCTGCCTGTAGGTGGGCGCTGGCGCATCGGGGAGCAGCCTCTTTTTAGGGGCTGGAATTCAACACTCTCGCATGATGGCTCCTAGGGACGAGGACTCACTAGCCGTGATCTCCTGGAATGTGAGGGGGCTGAATTCGAAATACAAGCGCTCCCTGTTATTTCAGTACCTTTAAAAGATACAAACCACATATAGTAATGCTCCAGCAGACTCATCTTGCAGGCAGCAGAACGCTCTCCCTGAAACGCCCCTGGATACAGAGAACATACTCTTCATATTCCAGGGGGGGTCTCAATTCTGATTAGCAAAACCCTACAATGCACAGTTGATGAAATCCACACTGACCCTAATGGGAAATATGCTATGGTAGTTCTGACAATATATAACAAAAAGTATGTACTGGTTAATGTATATCTGCCTCCCCCTGGCCTGATACAGCCCCTATACACGCTGCTAGAGAGGCTGGCTCCGCATGTTCCTGCTCGCATCCTATTTATAGGCGATTTCAACGCCCTCCTATCCCCAGACCTAGATAGGCCAACACCTCCAAACTCTGTCAGTGCAGACCTGGCCGCATGGGCGCAGGCGGCTGGGCTCACTGAGGCGTGGAGATGGCTACATCCCCGTGACAGAGTTTACTCCTGTTTTTCTGCCACGTTTAAAACGGCCTCCCACATAGATTTGGCGTTCGCCAGCCCTTCCCTTCTAGGGGACATAGGGGAGGCGTCTTATCTCCCCTCGGGCCTCTCAGATCACAGCCCCCTTCTTTTAAATATTAGTATTCAGAAGCAGCATAATCGTGCCCTTTGGAGGCTGCAGCCCAGATGGATTAATCACGAAAAGGCCCATGAAATTATCCCCCCTAAATTGCGAGACTATTGGGAACAAAATGCGGGGTCGGCCTCGGATGCTGTGGTGTGGGACGTCTTCAAAGCTTGCACTAGGGGGCATTATATATCTGTTGTAGCCTCCATCAGAAGGGACCAGGAAAGGGACATTGGCGCCCTTCAGGATGCCGCAGAGGCCGCTTCGGTTCAGTACTCCTCCTCGTCTACCCCAGAGAACTATGACAACCTGGCCTCCAAACGCAGAGACCTACATTTACATGTCTCGGAGGCTGCTAGCCTGGGAGCCACAGCAAGGCGACAGGAGTTCTTCGAATTTGGGGACAAAAATTGCAAGTTGTTAGCGCTAATGGCCCATCATGACAGACCACTTACTGTGATCCCTAACATCCTTACGGATATGGGCGAGTTGGCGGTTTCCCCGAAAGAGATATTGACTGCTTTCACTGCATACTATACCAAACTATATACCACCTCGTGGCCACCTGGTTTAGACCTGTCTATTATGACAGAGGCCTTGGATGAGCTGGCACTGGGTTGGTTGACGGATTCTGAGAGAGACCTACTGGTAGCTGACATCACACCTGAAGAGGTGGCGTTGGCGGTACATTCGTTCCCGGCGGGTAAAGCCCCGGGTCCAGGTGGATTGCCCATTGAGTTTTTACAGAGCCCATATTGATCTGTTGGCTCCTGGGCTGGCGGCCCTGTATGGGGAGTGCCTTAGGTCTGGCTCCCTTCCTCCCTCTATGAAAGAGGTCCATATCCTTATACTAAAGCCCAACAAGGATTCCAAGCTATGCGCCTCCTATAGGCCAATTGCGCTACTGAATTGTGACTTGAAGATACTTACCAAACTCTTGACAACTAGAGTAAATAAAATCATTAAATCCCTAGTTGACGCTGATCAGACAGGCTTCATGCCGGGTAGATCCACGCACGTGAATATCCGCAGATTCTTTACCAACATCCATGCCCAAAATAGTGACCAGGACCACCGTACCATTGCCGCCATAGATATGGAAAAGGCCTTTGATACGGTGGAGTGGCCTTATCTGTGGAAGACGATGAGGAGGATGGGGTTCCCGCTGCGCTTCATTGACTGGGTCAAAACCCTATATACTGAACCATTGGCCTGTATCCGGGTAAATGGCATGATCTCTCCATCCTTCCCCCTACAGAGAGGCACCAGGCAGGGTTGCCCTCTCTCCCCAGCCCTGTTTGCTCTGGCCATGGAGCCTATTGCTGAGGCTCTTAGAGGGTGTCCCAATATTAGGGGCCTTAGGGTTGGCTGGCTGGAAGAGAGAGTGGCACTCTATGCAGATGATCTGCTGCTGTTCTTAAACAATGCCAGTCCCTCTCTGCGGGGTGCCCTTCAGGTCATGAACTTAATTTCAACCTTCACGGGCCTGAGGGTCAACTGGAATAAATCACTGCTCTTCCCGGTGGATGAGGGGGCAAGGGCTTAGGCTTCGGTTGATCTCCCTCTCCAGTGGGTTGAGAAATTCACATATTTGGGGGTTGTGGTCTCAAGACACAGCCAGAAGTTTGAGAGACAATCTGGACCCAGTAATGGCTCACATTAAGACCTTGCTGAAGGCGTGGAATAATCTCCCCCTTTCCCTATTAGGCCGAATTAACTTGATAAAAATGAAGGTGCTCCCCAAGTTGACGTACATATTTAGGAATTCCCCACAATGGCTTCCAAAATCCTTTTTTAACTCCCTGAAAAAACTATTCCTAACTTTCATCTGGCACGGTGGCTCCCCTAGATATTAATACACTACTCTCATGCGTCCCTTGGATCGGGGCGGCCTGGCCATGCCGGACTGTTAAAATTATCTAGCCTGCCAACTGGTGACCGCACACTGGTGGTTGCTACCTGATCTTACAAACTCTGCGGTTGTCCTGGAGGCTGCAATACTTAACTCCCTGGAGGCTCTAAAATCCCTTTTATATAGAGGGGAAAAGTCGCCACATCCACTTACCCCTTCCATGCGCACCACTATTCGGGCCTGGAAATGAACTGTCCCCACATACCTCCCTATGACGTAACCCAAATCTGCCACATTTTTTCACCATCCCAGATCCACAGGCATGGGCCAAATATAAAATTATTGTAGCAGACCAAATCATCTCTAATCATACCCTATCCTCATTTCAAACTCTTCAGGAAAAATTCCATGTCCCTAAACACTACCGGTTCATGTATCTGCAGCTAGAACACGCCTTCAGATGCCAGTTTTTGGACCAACCAATTAGCCTCTCATGCTCTGAGCTGGAGGCCACCCTTGGAGTACAGGGCCTGGAGAAACCCACCTCTCAGATATATGGTTATTTACTCGTTGCATCTATCTCTGAGCTGTCCTCCTTACGCCGCAAATGGCTCGAGGACATACCGGAGATGGATGATGATGACTGGTCAGAATCTGGGAGTTTCCCTTCTCTGTATTAGTCTCTGCCAGAGATAAGATGTTACAGTTTAAGATTTTACATCGAGCATATTATACCCCATACCGGCTGCACAAAATGTCTCCGGCTCTCTCCCCGGAGTGCTGGAGATGCACGCATTCTCCAGCTGACTTCTACCATGTTTTCTGGACATGCCTGAGCATTGAACAATACTGGCAAGAAGTGGTGGGAGAGATTGCCCAGATCACCAAAATTGTAGTGCCCAGAGACCCGAGATTCTGTCTGCTGGGGCTTGTGGAACAGCTTATAGTGGTAAATGCCAAGAGAACACTGGTCAGTATTGCTCTTTATTATGCTCGGAAAGCCATTACGATGAGTTGGAAGAAGACGCTACCCCCCACTATTGGTTTTTTGAAAAAACTAATAAATGATAGCTTGCCGCTATATAAAGCTACTTACATGGGCAGGGGCTGCCCCCTGAATTTCCAGAAGGTTTGGTCTTGCTGGATTGAGGACACGTCTACGGCTGTGTGAGCTGTAGGAACTGACTGCAGGATGCCTCCTCTGATGCGACCAGGTAGCCCCGGGAGCGGGGCTCACGCACGAGCCGATCCAGTGTACACTTTGAGACACCGTTATAGCTTTTGGATAATACCCCACCCTCGCGAGAGGGAAATGTAGTAGTAGTGGAAGGTTTGTAGACGTAGACGCTAGAGTTACAGGACCGGGTGGTCCGCCCCTGCGAGGGCAAGTTGTGTGTGAATGCACATGTATATGTATATATTATATTTTCAAAATCAATAAAAAGATTTTCAAAAAAAAAAAAAAGTGTTTATCTGTTCAATATGTCCAAAAATTAATAGTTTATCTTACCAGAAATCTTAGGGGTTGACAACTTCCTGTGCTCTCTGCCTGTTCTGCAATCTTGTCCAGAAGCATTTCCCCCTGCCATGTATGAAGTACAGAATTTCTCCTCCTCCTCCTATGTTGTAGAGAAGAGGACATGGGCATATTATAGACCCGTCCTAGCATGATAATGGTGCTTCTCTATAGATACAGTATAGTAAGTGAGCATTGTCCCCTTATGACGGGAAAGGTGTCACTGACAGGAGCACTAGGTGAAAAAAGGAAGACAAGTCTGAAAAAAATGAATGCAGACACCACACCTAGGGACTGGTAAGCTGCAAAATATTAAATTTTTGTTCAAGTTTTTGGATACACTTTTTAATTTAAAAAAGATACCTCGTAGGGTTGCCACATCATCCCTTTAATCCAGGACACATATGAATTACACAGGTTGTTCTGAGGCTGATTTAATGCAGATAAGGCACCAAGTGAGTTTATTTACCACCTTAATCAGCCACAGAATCTGTGTAATTAATACGTGTCCTGGATTAAAGGGATGATGGCAACCCTAATACCTCGCTCCCCTAAATCCTTGCTCCCAGTGAACACTTTGGACACTGTAGATAGTATTTACCGCTGGTGGACCTGGCTGTCAAAATACAAAAGCTACGGTGGGATTTTTGTCCATCTACACTGTGTATCATGGATGGAGGATTCTGTTGGATTCTTCCCATTCAGCCTGCAGGCTGAACAGAAGAATTTCATATGTGTCAGTGTATAAATGTACAGTGTTGAGGTATATGTACATGCTTATAGACTGCATTCTAGTATCTAGAATTACTAGGTTTAACAAGTTAGGTTGGCTGGTGAAAGATCTGTGAAGCATCATATATTTGTTTTGAGGTAAACATTTTGGAATTATTTCTGTGTTTTGCAGAAGGAGAGAAGAATCTTGCAGAACCGCCGTTTAGATCTTGATGCCTGCAAGGCACGACTTAAAAAGGCAAAAGCAGCAGAGGCCAAAGCCGCGGTAAAGTCCCAGCCTACATTACTCTTCTATGTGGGTGTGTAATGCATGCTGATCCAGGGCTTAAAGGGGACCATATTTCCAAATTCCACATGCCTCTCATTTATTCATGATTCCCTATACATCATTCCACTCACATCTTAGGTTATGGTGTGGAGGGATGGTTGGTACAGTAAAGGGTGGGCGTCATCCCCTCAGGTGCAACTCATAACACCTAATCAGAAATTAGCTTTACTTGACAGCATGGGCACAGGTGGAGAAAGCGGATTTCTGATTGGCTATGATATATTTGCACCTACATTGCCTGGAAATGTATCATACTGATGGGGTAGGCTCAGTTGGCATATCCATCCTAAATCTATTATGATTGGCTGCTATTTAACTCCTCCCTTTGTTTGTTGGTTTGTCCCTCACTAACTTTGTGGTGTCTTTTTTTTTTTTTTTTTTTTTTTTTTTGTTGTGTGTTTTTTTTTT